>JAIGNY010002361.1:2840000-3045000 GCA_020152595.1 Chiridota heheva
TATATTTATTTTTAATGTCTAAAACTTTTAAAGAAAAAAAGTCATATATTCTCATTTTTTCTTCTTCATAATTTAAACTTTTCTTTGTAAATATCAAGTAGCCGCTCTGTATATATTGGTTTCAAAGCATTATGACTGCAGGATATAATCTACTGAATTCTTCCAATACCTTTTTAATAAAAGATGCAAGCCCTATCTAGAGTTTAAATTGAGGAGATTGGCGATATTAGAGGGCAGACCAGTTTTATTTTTAATCCCAGTCAAGAGATATTGAATATATATATGTATGTATGTATGTATGTATGTATGTATGTATGTATGTATGTATGTATGTATGTATGTATGTATGTATGTATATATGTATATATATATATATATATATATATATATATATATATATATATATATATATATATATATATATATATATATATATATATATATATATATATATATATATATATATATATGTATATATTGGAATTCTAGGATGGAGGCAAAAGTCTATAAATCGGACAAATATATCTCACTTTCCAAAATTTATGGTAGAGAGGATGGGGGGGTCAAAGCAATCTTATGTCAAAGCAATCTCATGCCCCCCACCCCCATAGTGCCACTACTGATCTTTACAAATCCTGAACTTATTTTCATCCGTAATTAAGTTGAATTGACATTTAGATTTGAAAACATACGTCAATGCCCTACATTCAAAGACTCACCCTAATTTCTTTTTGGAAAATATCCTATCTAATTTGACGACAGCTCATTTGCCTTTATACCATCTACATTTTCTTGTGTTTATCAGATTTTATCAGCACAAACAAGCTACATTTGAGAGGATATGCTAAAACTGCCAAATTCAAAAGCTGCCCAATAACCTCAAAACAAAATTAATCTTATCTGATTGATGCAACAGCAACAAGGCTTCAGGCACATCAGATAAGAATCATATAAAGGACGGTCTCATAGGCACATCAGATAAGAATCATACAAGGGACTGTCTCATAGGCACATCAAATAAGAATCATATAAGGGACTGTCTCATAGGCACATCAGATAAGAATCATGTAAGGGACTGTCTCATAGGCACATCAGATAAGAATCATATAAGGGACTGTCTGATAGGCACATCAGATCAGAATCATACAAGGGACTGTCTCATAGGCACATCAGATAAGAATCATGTAAGGGACTGTCTGATAGGCACATCAGATAAGAATCATATAAGGGACTGTTTCATAGGCACATCAAATAAGAATCATATAAGGGACTGTCTCATAAGCACATCAGATAAGAATCATATAAGGGTCTGTCTCATATGCACATCATATAAGAATCATATAAGGGACTGTCTCATATGCACATCAGATAATAATCATATAAGGGACTGTCTCATCGGCACATCAGATAAGAATCATGTAAGGGACTGTCTCATAGGCACATCAGATAAGAATCATATAAGGGACTGTCTGATAGGCACATCAGATTAGAATCATACAAGGGACTGTCTCATAGGCACATCAGATAAGAATCATATAAGGGACTGTCTGATAGGCACATCAGATAAGAATCATATAAGGGACTGTTTCATAGGCACATCAAATAAGAATCATATAAGGGACTGTCTCATAAGCACATCAGATAAGATAAGAATCATGTCATATAAGGGACTGTCTCATATGCACATCAGATAAGAATCATATAAGGGACTGTCTGATAGGCACATCAGATAGAATCATTTACAAGGGACTGTCTCATAAGCACATCAGATAAGAATCATTTAAGGGACTGTCTGATAAGCACATTAGATAAGAATCATATAAGGGACTGTTTCATAGGCACATCAAATAAGAATCATATAAGGGACTGTCTCATAGGCACATCAGATAAGAATCATATAAGGGACTGTCTGATAGGCACATCAGATTAGAATCATACAAGGGACTGTCTCATAGGCACATCAGATAAGAATCATGTAAGGGACTGTCTGATAGGCACATCAGATAAGAATCATATAAGGGACTGTTTCATAGGCACATCAAATAAGAATCATATAAGGGACTGTCTCATATGCACATCAGATAAGAATCATATAAGGGACTGTCTGATAGGCACATCAGATAAGAATCATTTAAGGGACTGTCTCATAAGCACATCAGATAAGAATCATTTAAGGGACTGTCTCATAAGCACATTAGATAAGAATCATATAAGGGACTGTTTCATAGGCATATCAAATAAGAATCATATAAGAGACTGTCTCATAGGCACATCAGATAAGAATCATGTAAGGGACTGTCTGATAGGCACATCAGATAAGAATCATTTAAGGGACTGTCTCATAGGCACATCAGATAAGAATCATATAAGGGACTGTCTCATAAGCACATCAGATAAGAATCATATAAGGGACTGTCTCATAAGCACATCAGATAAGAAGGGACTGTCTGATAGGCACATCATATCAAGGGACTGTCTCATAGGCACATCAGATAAGAATCATATGAGGGACTGTCTCATAGGCACATCAGATAAGAATCATATAAGGGACTGTCTGATAGGCACATCAGATAAGAATCATATAAGGGACTGTCTCATAGGCACATCAGATAAGAATCATATAAGGGACTGTCTGATAGGCACATCAAATAAGAATCATATAAGGGACTGTCTCATAAGCACATCAGATAATAATCATATAAGGGACTATCTGATAGGCACATCAGATAAGAATCATAAAAGGGACTGTCACAACAAACATCAACAACCACATCACACCGGTAATGTCAACACATTTCGTAAAATATTCTGAACGCTTCATATTATTTCCAGAAGCTTAACTTATCTGGGGCAATGGAATCTTATTTCAAATCTGCAAATTGAAGTAGTACATAATCAGGTGGTTAATTCAACTGTACGCTTCACACTTTTCAGGAAAATTTGACTGTACGCATCACACTTTTTAGGAAAATGAGTCATAAAATATTCATTTTTAAATTTCACAGAGATTCATTAATTGTTTTAGCAAATGATGAGTTGAGGAATTGAGAGGTAAAGAGAAATTGGGTGGTTTGCTTAATTCAACTGTACATCACACATGTTAGGAAAATAAAGAATCATAAAATATTCATTCTCAAATTTCACAGAGATTCATTTTTTTGTTTAGGAAATGATGAGTTGAGAAGTTGAGAGTGAGAAGAATAATTGGGTTGAGTGCTTAATTCAAACGTACGCATCACACATTTAGGAAAATTAAGTCATAAAATATTCATACTCAAAATTTAAAAGTAGAAAGCATCACAGAGATTCATGAATACATTTTAGAAAATGATGAGTTAAAAAAGTGAGATTGAAAAATGGCAATATTTTGAGAGATAATTTACAAATAATCAGGTTGTGTGCTTAATTCACCTGTACATTATCAGACATTTTAGTAAATAAGTCAAATTTTAAGAAGTATGGAAAGTAGTACGCATCACAAAAATTTATGCATCATAAAACGACGAGTTGCAAAAGTAAGATATTGAAGAATGGCAAAATTTAACCCCAGAGGAAACATTACCATTACAGGGAGTAATTTGTTTGTACAAATTTGATTAGCACTGAGTTTTGCTACTCATTTCATAAAAATGAATAGCAATACATTAAAATTGATATTAGCAATGCATTAAAACTAATTAGCACTACATTAAAATTGATATTAGCAATGCATTAAAACTAATTAGCAATACATTGAAATTGATTTGAAATGCATTAAAACTGATTGCAATACATTAAAATTGATATTAGCAATGCATTAAAACTAATTAGCAATACATTAAAATTAATTTGAAATGCATTAAAACTGATTAGCAATACAATAAAATTGATTAGAAATGCATTAAAACTGATTAGCAATACATTAAAATTAATTAGAAAGGCATATTTAGGCCTTATTGATTTTGTATTACTCTTTGTTTGAATTAATACTCTTCAAATGGTACTTTTTCAATGCAGTTTTCAGTTTTCCCGCTATTAAGTAAAAAAAACATCGTGCAACCAGTATGGCAAAAGTATTGACTCCATTGCTCACATAGACGCTAAAATTTTGTTTTCCAAATCATAAAAAGTTTACTTCTACAGTATAAATCATTTTGGTGGAAAATGTGCATGGAAATTCGGTTTAGAAAGAACAGATAACCAATTCCTTTCAAAGTCAGTTAAACTCACCATCGCGTACCTTTTTTGCCGTACTCACTAGGGCTTTCATAGTGAAAATCTTACATACTATGATACCTCGCCATAAAACACTTCAAAACTACGCCACCACCCTGGAAGTTCTGATCATATCAGTCCTCTCGAAATAGCCACCATCTTTTGCGAAGCATACAGAATTTTAGCTCTGTTAAAACCTTTTTCTGTTGTGCAATATTGTTTTCTTTCTTGCCAACTTTGTTTGACTCATTAGGTAATATTTAAATGTAAATGTACTGATTGTGACGATTCAAGTATTTAGACCTTGTGATTTTTAATCGATTTAACAGCTTGTAAAACAGGCCTTGATTGCGTGAGGTTTAAAGCCTATAGTTTCAATTTTCACTATTTACTGCTGCAGAACCGCGGTGCATTTCATAAGGTACTCACATTTCACCAAAATCAATGTGCAAAATATTCCCACTCATAGGTGATTACTGCACATTTGTGATTCTCGCAATCAAAAACGATTTTTCTCTTATTTTGTTAAAATTTGAAGGCTAAAAACTTCAATCACTTAGGAAAATTATTGTAGCTTATCGCAATTTTGCTAAGCAAGGTAGGAAAATGAATTGCTAAATAACGTTATGCACAATTTTTGCACCGCAAATTGCGATGCGAACCCGAACAAATTGGGACCGCATGCAGGTGATTTCAAAATGTTGTCCATGTAATGTTACAATCACTAAAATTATAATTGTATTATAAGATCTTATGTTGACAATGATCCTGCATAATTGAAACGTACTTCCAATGAAAAAGAGTCTTCCCTACAATTTTTTTCCTTTCATAAAGGTAAGATAAGCAAAATTTTCCCACCGAAATGTGTCTGGGGAGGGGGAATGCCCTCTTGCACCTCCCAAATCCTGTCTATGGTTAACACATTAAAGTTGTGATAAACCTATATCCATTTTTGCAATAATCTATTGTCCTTTTCTGAGATTGATGAATGACGTACTCTTCCAAGAAGTGCACCGGCCATCTTCAGTTTGTTCCCCACCCCCCAACCTTGTCATATACCCCTCTCCAAAGTCTTTCATGTGCAGGTACCTAGAATGACAAATACATACATATAGCATATTAAAATTATTTGTAATTTGGCATTCACCTTTCCCAACATTTTCTGTTGGTCGATAGTTGTTGTTGAGGATATATATGTCACAGCGACAGTTTTGAATCAAACGTACCAAAGGTTAAAATTAATTCATAGTGCTAAACAACAGGAATATACAGAGATGGTTAAGTATAAATTCTAAGTGATATAGGAAAGAGTAGAACAGAAGGAAGGGGGTGGGGGTAGGGGAATTAGGAGATCCGATACTTATATTATTTTCTGTGTTGAAATTTTAATTTTGCAACAATGCACTGACCTAATAAAGAAAGGGCATTATTTGTTGTTTTTCCTCGATTGGAAAAACTACACTCATAATACATCTATAGATACCTGGGTCGTAATTCTCATCCAGAAAGTGTGTGTGTGTAGAGGGAGGGGAAGGGGGGGAATTCTTATTAAAAGTGGGGAGACAAGAGAAAAATGTTCCCAAAAATGTATTGAATTTTTTCTAAAAAGTGGGAAAGGGACATTTCCCCTGTCCCCCTCAGGAATTACTGCCTTGATAGATACCCATTATGACATTATTGTATTATTTGACTTTATTACACCTATTCAACATGCAACAAAATGAAAGCATCCCAACTGGGTGTAAAATGGTAAGGAGTAAGAGAGCTTGCTTTCTCTGCAAAGAGATCACACAAAAGTTACACTGCACATACAAATCTTACTGCCCACTCCTCGTAATCCCAAAGCTTACAAAATACATAAGCCAAAAAATATACTTACAATGCACCGGTAAGCGATACAAAATCAGTTAGCGAAAGGTTTTACGCACAATCTCATCTAAGACGAATAAATGATGAAGTAGAAAATGCTGCAGAATTCCACATTATATGATCATTTAAATCTGTGATGCATTCACACAATCATAAGGTGATCAATATTCCCGGGTTATGAAGGAGTGGTTGATTACATGCTATAAATGCAAACAGTAAGTTCCATCCCACTGTAATATGTTCGCTAACGAAATCTTAGAAATACTACACAATCACAGATCAAATCTGCAAGGACACAACTTCAAAATCGTTTGCTGTGATTTACGATCGATCAAGAAAACTGCCAACTTCTTTTCACACTACAAACAATGACAGCACACCATTACATCCAATAAATGTATCATATTTCTCCAAGTACTGCAGCTGTACAAATTGCCAGCTACGATCGACCTGCACATATGCCTCATGCCTACTCAATAAACGACAACCTGACGGTGGATGTGGAATCATTCTCTGGTCTTATTTGCCTCCCCAGTTTCTATGGCTGCTCTGGAGCAATCAACATGAGCAAGCAAACTTGAAATACGTTGAGCAATTTTCCCATGACTTAAAGATGCTCTTATCAATTCGATTCAAACTTTTGATAACTCTGGTATTTCCCGCTTCCAATGTGGTGGCAAATTTTTATCGTTAAGCCTGAGCAGATCTTACAACTGGGACTTGAAACATTCAAGAATTGACCTCGAGGAGGCTTTTAAAGATTCTAATGCAAGATTCCCACTGGTATAAATCGTTGTGGTGCATTAATGCACTTAGCACCAAGTGTTGTTCTTTTTGAGATTATTGATGTTTTTGGGGTTTTTTTTTCGTATGTGACTCAAGTGGACAATATTGGCAATTAGCAAACAGCTTAAAGAGGGACAGAAAGTCATTTTAAAAGTAACATGAGTAAGACGATAAATAAACCTTAAGGTTTTTTAAATTAACAAATAGAAAGAAAACTGGGAAAATACAATTAAGGGCAGTTGTGCATCTTTTGGAAAATTGTAACATTTTGATCTAAATATTTTGTTGCTTGTAATTCCTACCATTTTGAAACACAAAGAACAAACTTTATCACAATGACGACAATTGACATTTGTGTATACAGTTGGACAAATCAATTCTTACTATGCACCATGCAAACTGCAAAAGTGAACTAAACCGGCATCAGTTTTGATAATTTGTTTTCAAATATTCATTGACCTGCTTTCCAAAGTTATAAAAAAATTCTGTTTAAGAATCCCAGATAGCTGCTGGGTATTAAATATTGTTGTTAAAAGGTTTTGTAGCTTTCCACTGAGGCCAGAAACCATTTGCTAAATATTTATAAGTCTCCGAAAAATTGTACGTCCCTCATTTTTTGATCTAGTACCATTATTATGTGAAAAAGAGGGAAAATCCCCCTCAATTTTCAGAACTAACATTATCAAAGTCCCAATGGACTTCATGTTTTTCATATTTATTCTGTTTGCTATATGCTCTATTTAGATAGTTCTAGCAAATCTACCCCATTTTCAACTTTTGATCAAAATTCTATTTTATCTGAGCACATATAAACGATTTTCTGATCACATAATTTGAAGTAATTCAAATACCTTTATATGATCAAAAATCATTTATTCGTCACATCTTATTTGCCACTCAAAAATGTTACTGGCAGTAGAACAATTACGGTCTAAGGGGCCAACTGGGAATATTTTGTTAGGGCCTGATGAAAATATTATTGTGCAGGTGCTCCAGCGCCACCAATTATAATCTGTATTTTGGCTTGGGCTTGTGGGGGTTTGACCACCCTTCCCAAACTGCTATTCCACTAGATGCAGGAATTCTGGTAAAAACTTGAGCAAAGCCTGCCTTGAGCTCATCATATGAGCTATCCATCAGCTCATAATCCATCAGCTCATAGTACTTTTCACAAGCCCATGATGAGTTTATATAACTGTTTTGTTTGCTCATTATGAACTCAAATGAGTTCAGTTTTGTCCCGCAAGCTTCAAATTGCAAGCAGCGTTTCAAAATGTCTATAAGGTTTGTTTGTTTGTTTGGTGAGGTTGAATGGCAACTATGGTCAACTGTGGTCAAAGTGGTGAAAGGAGTTGACGAAGGATGAGGTCACATGGTGGGATTTTCCCATTTAAGGTTATGCAAGGGAGCAAAGACAGATTTGAAGTCTGAAAAGATGGCAAAGCGGTTAAGAACTCAGTGAAATTGAGGGTGAGAATGATGGCCTTGGCTTCGGCTGCAAAAATGGAGGAGTTGTCAGGGAGTCTGCTTCTGATCGGGTGAGGTCATGGATGACCGCAGCAGATGGTCTCATCATCTTCCTTAAAACAATTAGTATAGATGGTGTAGCAAGGGTTGTAGTAAGGGTTGGATGCAGCTTTTTGATATGACAGAATGTCTTTGTGATTTGCTGTATTGAAATATTACGCTCCAATCTAATTGAGTGAATATCCTGTCTCGAAATTCGTACCTGGCAATCCACTGGAGGCTATAACAGATTTTAGTTGAAAGGGGCAGAACATGATTGAAGGAGGGGAGTGAATATCTGTGATTAGCAAATCTTAAGGGGGAGGGGGGCACCCCCTTGCCCACATGGGAATCTAAAAATAAAGGATTTTTTTTCTAAGAAATTATTTTTAAAAAAAAAAGTATGCATGTTAAAATTGTTTTCAGGTTTGGTTTGGTTTATTGATGTTTAACGGCACCGTGACAGTCAGAGTTAAATGTGCCAAGAGGGTGTTATAAATTATGGTGTAAGAGTTAGGATAGTGAGGAGATAGAAGATTTGTAAGGGAGAAAGAAAGGAGGGGGGAGAGCAGAAAGAAAGAAAAATGTTTTTAATCTCCACATACATTTAGAGGCTTTAACTTTGGTCAAGATGATGGTTCACTTGGTATGAAAAGATTTAAACTTTATTATAGTTAAATAAATGTTTTGGGTTTTTTTTTCATGTTTATCAAAATTCATTCATGTTTTACATGCTTTATGATCAGAACCCCAATATTTAAGCCTCATCTTCTTATTGCAAATTTCTTAAATAAATTTTTGACAATAATTTTTTTGGAAATAAATTTGTCCTTCTTCAGGCCTCGATTTCCATTTCCAGCACTGAAATAAGCAGGTTGAACAATGACATGACAGTCGGGAATATCAAAACCTAGAACATGTTTTAATTATTTTTCTAAACCAAAGACATACCAGTAGATTGTAGCTCCAGACACACTTGAGTTTTATACCTGATGCATGATGTATTTAATCACTTTAAGTATCTTTGAATAAAGGTTAATTGAGTTATAATTTCTCTATTGAATAGTGACTGAAGATTGTTGCTATACCATTAAAAATGTTACAGCAAACAAAGCATTATCAGGTACATTAAATACAGTCATCTGCATTTTACAAAATGATTAAAAATATAAAAAACAGATGGTGTAGTAATTCTCAACAGCTTTGTTCAATTATCAGAATAAAAACTAGCTAAGACTGTGATAATGGGAATTATGATACAACATCTAAAATTGTTTTGCAAAAAGTCTGTCATCCCTGAATGTGGTGATGTTGTCACAAATGAAGCATGTAACTTTTAAGATGTTACAACTATAAATGTGAAACCATCAACAAAAAAAAAAGTTGAATTGAAAATCTTCATTCCAAAATGTCAATTAGAATCCAGGTTATTTTATAGCATTACCCATCATCACGGAGCTGTCAAAGTAACAACTCCCTGCCCTCATACTATGAAGATGTAAAGGTTTAATCAAATCCCCGCAAACCTTCAAACAATATAATCTGTAAACAAAAAAACAGCCCAAGGGAGAGAGATTGTGCAGAATCTGTAATAACCGTTCATAAATGTTGTTGACATACATACATAACTTTTAAGGTGAAAATAAATTGAGATTAGAACATCGACGACACCACATTACCCCATGAATTATCCATGTTTTTGTAACTAATGAGACAAACAAGAATGAACAAAGACCCGAACCAAACAAACACTTCAACAACTGGCAGATGGTTGAATAATGATAAACGTTTAGCCCATTATTTAAATCATCATTGATAGCAATTACTATAAGAAAAATATGGTGGATTTAATTAAGTACTCCTACAATTGTTCTATATATGATACTGTCTCTACAGGAAGAGAATTCCCAGACTCACATCAATTGCAAATGATTTTATTATATTTGCTTGTAATTATCTCATCATCCACATAAGAACCAAAATTGGTGGACAGGTCAAAATTGGTGGACGCGTACCCCTGGCCCAGAACTTTTGTCTCCACAGTTTTGGGGTTCAAAGGTCAAATGAAACAAGTTTTGGGTGATGGTTGTATCTTTTGAAGGAATTACTTTGTCTCTTACAAACTGCATAGGTGGGTAGGATATAACATTCCAACAAAAATTAAAAATTGGAGGTCAAGATCAAATAAGTGTTTTTTATGCAAAGGTTCAAGTCATCTTAACTCGAGAAGTACAAGACCTTACCACCCCTATGTTGTAACATGATACCTTGGTGCATGAATTTGTGTCTTGTAGACTCTGGGGTCAAAAGATCAAAGAGCTATTGACCACTTTTCACTATTTCCCCCTATATAGTTATGGAATGGTAAGTGTGACATAAGCATAAATGGTGTCATACAAGTGGGGTACAATAAATGTGAAATTTTTAAGTTCTTTCAGTGATTATAGGGCCAAGGGTCAGAGGTCAGAGATGTGATTTTTTAGGGGGTAATTATGTACTAATTAGTACATTTTTGTACAACTTAAAATTCAGAAAGTGCAAGACCTATACCAATCCTATGTTTGTATCACATGATACATGAACTTGTGTCACGTAAACTCTAAGGTCAAAAGTTCAAAGACCACAGAGCTAGTGATCCCTTGAACCATTTCCCCCATAGTTATAATTCTCAACTATTTCCCCCACTGTGCTGTATGCTTAAGGTGATGTGATATCAGCAACTCCATGGACTGCTGTCTTGTTTCCATTTTGTAGTCCATAATTGTGACTAAAGTAAAGAAAATTGGGAACGCTTGTTTTTGTTATAATCTACATGAGGGTATCAAGAAAGTGTTGAAGAACGAGATACATTTTAAAGAACAAACTTGATGAAAAAATAAACTAGGTGCATGACTAAATTTCAAGCTTTAGCACTAGCAGATTTCAGTTATACTGGTTGAAGTCCATCATAATAGCAAAATACACTGCCTTAACTATTGAGTATAATTTTTGATTTCTTTCAAACTTCATTCATGAGTCTAAACCTCCTGCCTCTGTTTTGTAACAAAAAATGTAAAAAGGCCTGCAAATAATGCCATCTGATTGGCTGGCAAATAATGCCGTCTGATTCTGAATTCCTCAATGGGATCAAATAATGCCATCTGATTCTGAATTCCTCAATGGGTTACAAGAATTAGCACAACCCTACCACATCCTTATCGCTTTTTTTGCCAGCTGGGGAAAAAAAACCTGTTTAAACATTTGACATTTTCTACCAATAAAATGTACAAAATTACAGGGCCTCTTAATGTTCACACCCTCCATGCATGATCTCCTTTAGCAGTGGTCACAATGGCATCATTGGCAAAGTCACACCATCAACATGTGCAGCCCCCTCCACTCTCAAAATTTTCTACCTTCTCTGACACAAAACAATTTCCCTAGATGCCCCTATGTTTAGGAGTCAAAAAGGTCAAATGCAAAACTAAAACCCTTATTTGTGTATTTTGTAACTGACATACCAAAAACACACGACCGACCACCATATGTTATCCATCAATTTCCTTGATTGGTCATTAACCTTGCAATCTGCAAGCATAATCTACCATTTTTACATTCTCCCATAAAAAAAATATCAATATTATTTTCCCATGATACGTATATCCATAAGCACTTAACTTCCTCCCATCCAGTTCACAAACTTTCCAAAATTTATCGATGCTCTCTATTCAGAGAGTTTATGCACTGATATTAATGTATAATATATATATATATATATATATATATATATATATATATATATATATATATATATATATATATATATATATATATATATATATATATATATATATATATATATATATATATATATATATATATATATATATATATATATATATATATATATATATATATATATATATATATATATATATATATATATATATATATATATACATATATACAAATGTTATAAAAGATATGTGTGAAGTAAAATAAACTTGCAAAAGTGGGAATCTTGTATATTGTTATGAAATATAACTCCCAAACTAGATTACTTTGCAAAAAAAAACTTAATTCTTGTAATCCTGTTTAGTTTAAAAGAAATGCCCAAATACCCTTCATTAGAGGCCTATGTCTATTAAGCCTTTTCTTTGTTTGGGTGAAAAGCCTAAAAATATCTCATAAGGGGACATAACGTCTGATATAATCCTTATTTCATATAATAAAGGATTAAAATCTGAACCAACTACCAAAACCAGCAAGTCAAAATCTTATTCCTACCTCAAGTTATCCATCTTTAAAGGAGATAAAGTCTGAGACAATCATTATTTTATATAATAGAGGATACAAATCTTAACCAACTCCCCAAAACAGCAAGTCAAAATGTCATTCCTATCTCAAGTTATCCATCTTTAAAGAAGACAAAGTCTGAAACAATCATTGTTTTATATGATAGAAGATACAAATCTTAACTAACTACTGAAAACAGCAAGTCAAAATCTCATTCCTATCTCAAGTTATCCATCTTTAAAGGAGACAAAGTCTGAAACAATCATTGTTTCATATGATAGAAGATACAAATCTTAACCAACTACTGAAAACAGCAAGTCATAATCTTATTCCTATCTCAAGTTATCCATCTTTAAAGGAGACAAAGTCTGATACAATCATTGTTTCATATGATAGAAGATACAAATCTTAACCAACTGCCGAAAACAGCAAGTCAATCTTATTCATATCTCAAGTTATCCATCTTTAAAGGAGACAAAGTCCGATACAATTATTGTTTCATATGATAGAAGATACAAATCTTAACCAACTACTGAAAACAGCAAGTCAAAATCTTATTCTTATCTCAAGTTATCCATCTCTAAAGGAGACATACAGGCTGATACAATCACTATTTCATATGATAGAGATAGATAAATCTACCCCAACTACCGAAAACAGTAAGTCAAAAAACTTATTCCTACCTCAAGTTATCCAATCTTTAAGGTGCATAAACACATGGAGGTTGCCATTTTGCTCAGTATTGAAATCTTGTTAATTGAGGACATTATTTCCCCAACAGAGACTAAGGAATGTAATGTATTTCTTTATAATTTTATATAATGTTTTTATTCCAAAATTATGTGACACAAAGTTTAATAGCATTTTTTGACATTTTCATGTTTACACAAAAATGTTCTTGTCTCTTATGAAAGGAAAACAATTTTTCATGAGCTAGAAAATTGGGATATAAATTATAAAGAAATACAAAGCATTCCAACATCCTGCTGGGCTGATGACATCATAATCTGCATGTGTTGAAATCAAAATAATGGCTCCCATGGTACTATAGTAGTAACATTAAAGTTTTTAATAATTACAAAAAATGTGTCAAAAAACTTGGTCAGATTATTTGTTATTTTTAATTCTATCATAAGAATTATGTCAAACTTAATGTCTCCTTTAACATGTTTACCTCTATATCTTGGTTCAAAATTGAAGGTTTTGGTCCAAATTTGTAGTTTTTGATTCAAACTAGAAGAATTTTGGCCCTATTTTTCTTTTTTACTAAAATTTTCAAAATAAATATTCCAAAATTATTTTGTCCAAAATGTTAAGATTTTTCATCCAAAATTGTTGATTTTGAATCAAAATTGCAGATTTTTTATTCAAAATTGAAAATGTTTGGTCCAAAATTGAGGAATTTTTTTATCCAAAATTAATTCATATATGAATAACAAATGCAACATTTTGTTTTCTATGATTCATTTTGATAATTTGATTAATTATATTTATGGCTTCGACATTTTTTTGAGAGCTACAACATTTTTAGGGGCCCCAATAGCCCCCTCCCTTGAACAAAAATCTAGCAGTACATCAATTAAGGGCTTAATTAGTCTATATAGTTGTGCAATCCATTAAGGACAGATGAGTATGACAAACATGTAGGTGTCAATTCAGAAAAGCCTACTTACCAAAAAGCTAAAGAAAAGGGCGCTAGTTGGACTTAATTTTGAATCTGATGGAGAGAGAGACTCAGGAACATCCTCAGTTGCAGACTGCTGGTTCTCTTTAGGAGAATGAGAATTATTTGAAAAAGGATCAGTGATACTTAAGGATAATTCAACCTCCTTGGAAGACGATAGGTGGTCTTCTTGAGATGTAACATAATCCTGATCACTTGAAGGAGCATTATCATCCACTGAAGATGAGCTAGGCATTGATGCAGTGACATCCTCCGCCAAAGAAGAAGCTTGGACATTTGAAGGAATAACTGGATCCTTCGATGAATCCATGGAGGAGGATTATCCTCTTGATTCGGGGAGGAGGAATCTTTAGATTTGGATGAAGCAGTGACTTGAGAAACCATGTCCTCTATCAGACTATTTTGGTTTACGTCACAAATCTCCTTAAGAGTACTTGATGGTTCACCAGAATTTTTGGATGGTAGTTCCATCAAGACAGAAGCTGGATCTTGAGATTTTTTACCTAAAGGAACCGAAGGAGTGTTTATATCTACAAAAGTATCAAGGTAATCAACGCTGTCCTCTTCTGGAATAATTTCCATTTGTTTCTTTAACCTCATAAAACTCATTATTAAACAAACGTTTACTGTTTTGTAAATACACTTAGAGTATATAGCTCCTCAAAAATAAATATCAGTAATGTAGTCATTTGTGCAAAAATAACATCCCCAGTAAAATCTCTTCGCACAAACTATGCCTATGTATGATGCAATTGCAGACAGTAATGGTTGACAAAACACTTTTCTTCTTTTTGCTTATTCTTGCAGATAATAATCATATGACAAAACTAATTAAAGTTGATATCTGGGTACATCTGACTCTTGAATAATTCTACAGGTGCCATGCAATTTACTCTAAGATAAAGACTTAAAGCAGTATGAAATGCTATATTCCGATTCTACCAGCATATTTTCTGCCTAATTTATATATTCATTAACCCCTTTGACAGACAGTTGTAGTAGTTGAGTCGGAAAGTATGTACAACAATCTTGCAGTTAACAGTGAAAGCACAAAATTTGTCACTATTGTTATATAGCCATGCATGCCAAATGGAGTAAATTATCTTTGGTGACATATCACTTAGGGAGTGCAGTAGCCTAGTGGTTAGGGCTATAGTCGTACGTGACAATTTTTTCAGGGGGAGGGAGGGAGAAAGGGGGGTTGAGCCATTTTGCCTGGTAACCTGGCAAACTTTTTATGGTAACCTGAGGAGATTATTAATTTGTTATAGAAACCACATTTTTCGAGGAAGGGGGAGGGATCATTTTTTCCTGAGAAAAGCTGAATTGCCAGAGAAAAAAAGTAAATCGTCATGAATAAAAAGCCAGGGCTAGATATCAAAACAGCACGGGTCTATTTTGAAGTCAACTTAGTCAACCCTGGTTTTGCCTGTGACAAAATGATCAGACTTTTAATAAATTGGTTTTGTCCTAGCTCCAGGGGGCTGCAGCCCCCCTCGCCCACCTGGCCCGTACGCCTATGCTTAGGGCGTCAGTCTAATACTCAAAACAAACCAGGTGCTGTACTGTGTCCTTGACTAGAACACTTTATCCCATTTGCTCCAGTTCACTCTGCTGTGAAATGAGTAACAATTTTGGTTGGGGAGTTAACCTGTGATGCACTGGTGTCCCAATTCCTGGGGAAGTCAATTAAATGCTCTCATCCACTTAACACCATGGAAACCGGTATAAGCACTGGCTCTATATAAGCCCTCAATGCTTGATGGGATTAACTTTTTAAACATTACACCCATGCATGCCAAATGGACTTAACTTTAGAAATTTATCTATGGTGACATTATCACGGGCCATTTAACACAATGAAAAAAGCCTAGATCACAACTCATTGGCGACAATTTGGCTGCTGTCTCTAGATTAATAAATTAAACAGAAATATATCACCAAACGGTTTGGTGAGCTCCTATATTCAGAAATAGAAAAAACCAAAAACATTTTTGAAATTTACATAGATACAAATTCAGGCCTATGTTGATTCAGTGTCCATCCACTAGACCAAAGGCCCATCAGTCCAAAGGCTCAATAGTCTGAAATAAAGGCCTAGTCCGAAGGCTCAATAGTCGAAAGAAAAGGCAGCTGCAAGCTTGCAGCTAGCTTGCAGCTAGCTTGCAGCTAACATTTTTTGCTTGTGGAAGCTTGCAGCAAGCATGCTGCAACTAGTATTTGGAACAAATTAACTTGCGCAAGCTAGCAAAAACTATCTGCAAGCTTCGCAAGCTAGCAAAACTTTCTGCAAGCTTGCACAAGCTAACAAATATCTTATGCTAGCTTGTACAAAGTTAATTTGTTCCAAATACTAGCTTGCAGCATGCTTGCTGCAAGCTTGCAAAAGCTAAAAGTTATTAGGTTGTCACAAGCGTGATGCAAGCTAAAATTTGTGTAAGGGTAATGAACCTTTGGACTGTTGGATCTTCGGACTAGTTGGCCTTTTCTTTTGGACTATTGCACCTTCACGCTATTAGGCCTTAATTTGGATCAGTGGACAGGCACCGTAAATTCAATGAATGATTCAAAACAGTTTGGTTCAGACAGAATTGGCATAATTTCACGTTCTTAGATATATTCCATCTGTAGGTTTATTGATCTCATGGTAACAATCCACTGGAAAGTCCCATCTCCCAATAATTTTGTTATTTTTAGGACCAATTTACTTAGTTCCTCTAATGATTTCATTGACAATATAAATAATATTGTCATCAATTTGAGCCAGAATTGAAATGGCCCCTATATCACTTACAATTATCAGATTAAAAAAAATATATATATTGTAAGCAATGATGGATATTGATTTGAGACCCTTAAGATCAAGTGTTATGGGTTACGTTTTGTCTGATTTTTTTTTTTAACTCTTACTCTACCACGCGGCGATAGTATCGCCGTTTTTAAACCACCCTTTTCTAAAAATAAATTCGGGACTTTACCACAGTCCTATAAGAGTAATCTTGGTATCATTTTAAAGTACTCGGATATTTCTTTCATAAAATGAAACTTTTTCATAGGGGTCATATTACATAATTTTTAGCAGAAGTACATAGAAAAAGGGTAAAACTCAATAATTGCTAAAAAATTTACAATTTTTTTATTTTTCTCTTTTACATCTTACGATAACTTCAAGATCACATTTTTGCTTCAAAATCAAACACGCAAGTCCTAAGATATGATAGTATTGGTTTCTGGTATAATTTTTATAATCCCTACGAGCAATCTTTTGTTCTGGAGAAATTTCTTCAAAATGTCATGAATTTCTGCCATTTTTGACTCGTTTTTTTTCTTCAAAAAATTGCGTAACCCAAACCCTACATCACACATGCTTTGTTGAACCGCCGTTCGAAAGCTTAAAATTTCCTTTCATTTGATATATAAATAAAGGCATACCCCTCTATACTTAGAGCCTATCCTATAAGAATTAAATTACACCTCTCTAATTTGAACGACCATGTGGTGCAGAGGAAATGTTCGCGACTAGCATGCGAGCGCTCCGGCTTCGAGTCTCGCCGTGACCACTGCGTAATTATTTTTCTGCTGCAGCTTTCAGGGGACGTTTGGCTTTTATCATTTTTAATGTGTTTTCATCTTTCCTTTCTTTCTAAAAATTATAGATTAGTATCATTGGAAAGGAAATTTCAAAAAGAATCTAAATATGTAACACAAATCTCTGTTTTCAATACTGACAAGAAGTTATACTACTGCAAAGATTGACCATTTGTTGACCAAATTTAGCCAAAAATTGCTTAATTTGCATAATTTTGTCAATATTTCATAAATTGGTTTTAATTACTCAAAAGATAAATATCTTAGTATCTATTCCAACCAAACTTGTAACAAAAGAAAATGAAAGGAAAGTTGTCAAAATGCATATGAAAAAAAAAGTTACGAAAATTGGGGTTTTTTTAAAGCCCTGGTATAGTACGGGTTAAGGGAGGGAGAGGGGGAGGAAGAAGATATCCATATCATGATCTTTTCATGGTGCACCAAAAAAAAAATGAACACAAAGTATCACTTTAATTAAGTCACAATTTATACTTTGTGAACCCCAGGGGAAACAAAACAAACAATAATCCTTGGATTAAATTTGCTGGTAGGTTTATAGGCCAGTATGTGAATCCAGGGAGTTGTTTAGAACTCCCTGGTGAATCTCACTGGGAGAAAATTAATACAATAATTGCATTGCAAAAATACTTAAGAAAGTATAATTATGTTTATTACTATCACAATACTGATGAGAATGACCTGAGAATGACCTCGTGCAATAGACTGGTTTGTCAATCAAGCAGATTGTTGGGTGAAGCTCGGTTATACAAATCACATGACAAAACTCAAGTTGAATGTTCAGGATGACATTGTTCAGAATAACATTGCATTATGTAATCTAAGAGAGGTGACATGGCTCTTTGGGTAAGTCATGCTCATGTGGGAAAAGCACGACTCCTGTTGCGAGCGCTGCATTGTGTTCTTGAGCAAGACACTTTACGCTACTTGTCAGTGATTTTTTTAAGATTCTAACTGGGCGAACATTTGGTCACCCAGTGAGAAATTTTGGTCGCCCAGTGAACAAAATTCTGATGCACTGGGCAACCAGTTTTTTTGTTTGTTTGGTTTGATGAAGGCTTAATGGCACCACGACAGCGAGGGTCAAATTGTGCCTGAGGTAGAAAGAAAAGAAAATAGGAGGAGTCTGAGAGAAGTACGGGGACTAATAGCCATGAAGCTGGGATCGAGAGAGGAAGTGCAGGGGTGCTAAACCAGAACCAAAAAGTTTAATATGCATGACATCATCACCAAATACATTAGGGCACATCTACGGACCATGGGCTGTATGTATACCACATGACATAAATCACATACACACTTGCACACATACACCCACCCATAAATAAACACACATGCCATCAGGAGGACTAAATATGGTTGTAGAGGGATCGATAAAGGTAGGAGATAATTTTATCTGGAGGGTTTTCTGGAAGAACTCGGCTTTGGAGTTGTGAGGGGTGAGAAAGCTCTAGGAAGGTTGTACAGGGGCAGGCAAGGAAGATGTGGTGGACTGTGAGGGGGAGATGGCAATTGTTGCAAAGGGGTTGGAGGGAGCCAGTAAGGAGGTGGGAGTGAGGTGGGTGTGACCTATTCTAAGGCAGGTAATGTGGACATTGTCAATACGGGAGAGATAGTGGATGGTGGGTATGGTCAGAATGGTGGGCTGAATGTCGTGGAGTTTGTTGTCAATTTGGGAGTCCCATGAGGTTTGCAAGTGGTTAAGAACAAGGGAAGCGATAAGCGGTTTGACGTCAAAAAGGGTTTTGGGAAAGGGGTAGGGGAAGGTTGACGGCAAGCTTAGTGGCTGAATCAGCTCTGTCATTGCCGGGGATGCCAACATGGTATGGCTGGGTATCCAGAAGAAAAGAATACTTTTCATGCAGGAAGGGGGAGGGGGAGTTTACGGAGGAGGTGGAACGTGGGGTTATCCCACCTAAGATTGAATAAAGAAGTAAGGACAGACTTGGAGTTTGAGAAGATGGCAAAGTGGCCTGAGCGGGAGTACTCAATATAGTTGAGGGCGAGCAGGATGACCCTGGTCTCGGCCAAGAAGATGGACGAGTAGTTGGTAAGCCCTAAGGGTGATATCTTGAATTATGGCAGCAGCAGCTGTCTTGTCGTCTTCCTTGGAGCCATCATTATAGATGGAGGTCTAGTTTGAGAGTTGGTCTTTGATTTGATTGTAGAGGTTAATGGAGAGGTTGGGGTGGGTTTTGTGATGAGTGTAGAGGCGCAGGTGGATGGAAGGGAGGGAGTGGCCCAGGGAGGAAAAGTGGGCCAGGAGAAGGTGCCAAGAGTGACTGGGTTGATGCCGAGATGGTGGAGGTCGAGTTTGATGTGTAAGCTAAAGGGAGGGGCAAGGGTTTTAGTCCTATCAAATAGGGTGGAGAAATTGGGGTACCTAAATGAGGTTGTATACAGGGTTTTGGGTGTTGGAAAGGCATAGGAAAGGCTAAGCTTTCTACACCTTAGCAGAAGGGAGGGAGAAGGGGGGGGGGGGAAGGTTTGTTGGTTTCAACGTGAAGGCTGGTGATGGGGGTGGTCCTGTAGGCACCCAGGCAAGGCCCGAGGTCTTCATTTTGGATGGTGTTGATATGGTTGAAGTAAGAGTTGTAAGCAGCACAGTGGGGACCAGGATTTTCGTCTTGGTTTAACCAAATATTAAAGTTTTTAAAACATTCAACACCATATGAAATAAAGTTTCTGCATGTTACGTCAAACTTAATATCTCCATTAAGTCTGAAGGTGCTCAAATTTACTTGTTCCTTCGCGCCTCGCATCAGTTGCCCTAAGGGTGATTCAAATTTCCTTGAAAAATTCACTGTTAATTGTTCCAGTCCACTCAGCTATAAAACGAGTACCAACTGCTGGGAGTTGACCTGCAATGGACTGACGTTCCATCCAAGGGAGTCAAGCTCTCATCCGCTTCGCACCATGGAAACTGGGGATAAGCACCAGCCCAGTCCTAATGGCCAGGATGGATTTACCATGTATTCTAAACTGGGACTGTGGAGGTGCACATAAGTCATAGGGTGTGTACCATGACAAAAGTTTACTTTTTTGTGTAAATGTTGGAGAGCAGAACCACTAATTAACTTTATAAAAGGTTGAAACTATGTCTTGCATGGCAAACCTTGCTCGCACTAAAAGGGTAATTTATAAACTGTCCCTGCCCCATGCTCCTAAAGCCTTACATAATAAGACTAAATAAACATAAAGAATTTTGTACATTTTCTTTTTTTCTGATGTTACAAAATTAAAATACACTTTGCATAATTTATCATAATGAAGGTCTCAGAATACATAATACTGCAAAATGGACAATTATAACAGATTTTGATCAACGTTTCTGCTATTTTCCTGGTTTATTTTTGTCCAAATAAGCATTGTTGCTAGCTGTGCACAGATCTTCAAGGCACTTCTAACATTGCTTTCACATTTGACTTGATAATGCTTCAAATGTATGTTTTAAGCCTAATATGTATATTTTTGTCTGGAAACTCAAATACCACATAAACTATTTTTTTTTTTTTAAATTAGACATGACCAACCGAAAAAGACTCAATACTCAATACTACAAACAGTAGTATATTGTAGGTTTGTCACCAGCAGTTTGTCTTTATACACGGTAATGGCGGCATCCCCACTAAGTCTTGGCCACGATGACGAGTGAACACACAATTACAATGACGGGGTCGTCGCCCACGTATTCGGTTATGATAATAACAATGCTATCACGAAACGCTTAATACAACTCTGACGAGAACACAGCTACGCCGTACGGACAGACATAACATCGACAACCAAGTCAATATCCACAGCCTTTGATAACCCATTTGTGGTGCACTGGCGTGTCTACCAAATCCAGGCTTGAACCCAGGGCCTCGTGGTCTGTAGACATGTATGATAACCGCTACACCACAATTGGTAGACACTAAGTCTAAAAGTCTCAAGACTTTTATATCAGAATTTAAACATCTATATTTGTACCAGCAATCAAGCAGAAATTCTCTCCCTGGGTTTCCTTAGCCACTTTACTCATGTGTTAATATATAACAAAATGAACACCATTTCAATAAGCAAATTTATGTGAGAATTAAATCTGGCAATACAGGCTAAAGGTAATGCACTTTGTCAGTAGTATGGATGGGTGGTTCAGTAAGTATCGATGGGTGGGTGGTTAACATCAGGGAATGTATATTACAGAAATATTAGTTTGCAGCAAGATGCAGCAAGCTTGCAGCAAGCTTGCAACAAGCTTCCAACAAGCTAACAATTTTTAGCTTATGTAAGCATGCTGCAAGCTAGTATTTGGAACAAGCTAGCAAAAACTATCTGCAAGCTTGTGCAAAATAGCAAAAATTATCTGCAACCTTACACAAGCTAGCAAAATTTTGTATTTGTTCCAAATACAGCAAGCTTGCAGCACGCTTGCACAAGCTTACAGCACACTTGACAAGTTAAAGCACGCTTAAAGCTAAAAAGCTTAAGCTAAAAACGCTATAAGCTAAAAGTACGCTTGTGCAGGCTAAAAGTACGCTCTGTGCAAGCTAAAAAAAGCTTGTCACAAGCGTGATGCAAGTGAAATTTTCTATAAGGGTATACCATTTAATCTATAATGTGAAGGGGAAAACAATCATCCCTGTCCACCCCAATAATTTGCACAACTTTTTCCAGCAGCATAGGAAGATATTTCACATGGGAGGGGGGAATTAGAGGATTTAATTGTTGTCCCAACAGACATATAAAAATGTATGAGCCACTTATATTTAAAAAAAATAATTTTAAATTTAGGAGAACAAATTTCTCGGAATAAAAAGATATTCCACATAATGGGGGTGAAGGGGGAAGGGGAAGGGGGAAAATTTGAATGTTGTCA
Organism: Chiridota heheva; assembly: GCA_020152595.1. Lineage (NCBI taxonomy): Eukaryota > Metazoa > Echinodermata > Holothuroidea > Apodida > Chiridotidae > Chiridota > Chiridota heheva. The sequence goes on from JAIGNY010002361.1 coordinate 2,862,782, forward strand.
CAACAGACCTATAAAAATGTATTTCTAAAGGTAGAAAAACAATTTTTGTAACATTATTGGAAATTTTGATCAAAATTGGCAAAATTTCATAAAAATTGCAGAAAACTTCCTGAAAATAAAGGATATTTCTTATTTCTCGAAAATTGGCAAAACTGAAGGAAATTTTCAGATAATTCAGAATATTCCAAATTTGTCTTTGTGCCAACAATTATAATCATGCCCAATTTGGAATAAGAAAATATGTGAAGGAAATCTGACTGTTCAATTCTGATGAAATCATTTTGTGACACCTTCATTATTGGAGAGGAGAGAGATGGGAGAGGGAGGATGCATGGTACATTCAAGGTATTGGGGACCTGGAGCTTGCCCCCCCCTCCCTTTCCCAGTTTCTGCACCACTGAATCTAACCTTTAGTTTGATCTATTAAACTTTTAGTAATAAAGGATATGGACATTTTGGGATATGCTACTCAATTAAATATATTATTGCCAAAGTTATCATTAAAGTCTCTAACCAAGTACCTAATTTCATTCATTAAAAGTTTACAACACCAAAATTCCAGCAGGAATATTCTGGAAAAGTGCTCACATTATACCTTTATTCCTTTTTTCAAGAAAAGAAACATTTTGTATCTGTGTCAAGTCACTTCACATCTACAAAACAAACAAACAAAAAAGAAAAAAATCTGTTTACATGGAAAGCGATATATTGCCCAAAATACTGAGAGGTTTTGAAGCCTAACCCTAAACTGGGTTTTTACGAAACAGAGACCCACCCTGCCTGATATACAAAAACAGAGATCTTGATATACCAAAATCTTGATATACTAAAATCTGGATCCTGAGAGACCCTGATATACGAAAACAAAGACCCTGGTATATGAAAACATAGACCCTATATATGAAAACAGAGACTCTGATACAAAAACAGAGATCCTGGTATACGAAAACAGAGACCCTGATATACGAAAACAAAGACCCTGGTATATGAAAACATAGACCCTATATATGAAAACAGAGACTCTGATACAAAAACAGAGACCCTGGTATACGAAAACAGAGACCCTGGTATACGGAAACAGAGACCCTGATATAAGATAACAGAGACCCTGGTATACGAAAACAGAGACCCTGATATACGAAAACAGAGGCCCTAATATATGAAAACAGAGACCCTGATATATGAAAACAGAGACCCTGATATACGAAAACAGAGATCTTGATATACGAAAACAGAGATCTGATATACGAAACAGAGACCCTGGTATACGAAAACAGAGACCCTGGTATACGAAAACAGAGACCCTGATATAAGATAACAGAGACCCTGGTATACGAAAACAGAGACCCTGATATACGAAAACAGAGGCCCTAATATATGAAAACAGAGACCCTGATATATGAAAACAGACACCCTAATTTACGTAAACAGAGATCTTGATATACGAAAACAGAGATCTGATATACGAAACAGAGACCCTGGTATACGAAAACAGAGACCCTGATATACGAAAACAGAGACCCTGATATACGAAAACAGACACCATGACATATGAAAACAGAGACCCTGATACACGAAACAGAGACCCTAATATAAGATAACAGAGACCCTGATACACGAAAACAGAGACCCTGATACACGAAAACAGAGACCCTGATATACGAAAACAGAGACCCTGGTATACGAAAACAGAGACCCTGATATACAAAAACAGAGACCCTGATATACGAAAACAGAGACCCTGATATATGAAAACAGAGATCCTGGTATACGAAAACAGAGACCCTGATATACAAAAACAGAGACCCTGATATACGAAAACAGAGACCCTGGTATACGAAAACAGAGACCCTGATATACAAAAACAGAGACCCTGATATACAAAAACAGAGACCCTGGTTTACAAAAACAGAGACCCTGGAATAAAACGTACGTCCAGTAAACACAATAATGTTTTAAAAACTCATGAAAACATTTCTTCAAAATTGTAAAAATATTTTTATAACATCTTTAAAAACATTTTTTTTTTTTTATACATAAAAATGATATAATAAAAACATTTTTTGTATATTATATAAAAATGTTATAATAATGTTTTTATGACACAACATTTTGATATTATTAAAAGATATAACACTAGCTGGAAGGAGCAAAGGTCGCCTCTGTAAACTTGACAACCCTTTTTTATCATTTTAAGACACAATAGCATTAAAACATAGCAAATTTACAAAACTTGAAAAAGCTATACGTACTTAATTTTAAACTGAACGTGAGAGTTGGGGAACTTGAACAATTGAATGCTTCTCTGTTGCCGGAAAATGCATGCTATAGTCATGGTTTGCAGTCCCCCAACAGGCAGACAGGTGAAAACTCATGCAACTTATGCCATATGCAACATCAAATCAGAAAATAGTCATTTACAAATTGCAGCATACAATTGATCAAAAATAACATTGTTATAAATACTGAAATTCTCACAGCTAATTTTGGGGTTTGGGCCCCCACGTGAAATTCACTTTTGATACATGCAACAAAGTATGTCATTTGCAGCATAATTTCATCAGATTTAACCTTTTTAAATACCAAATTTTAGTGACATTCCCGGGCTTCACCTCCTAGGCTCCACCAGAGGTAAATTTCTTTTCTGCCTTATCCTTAACATTAAAAGATTTTTTTAACATTATCTGGTGCGGTTATTAGTTAAAAAAAAATCATCAGTTAAATTTTGGACCTTTTTGAACTTTGTGTTTGATTTTAAATTAAGGCATTAAAATCAAGAAATATTCAGAGCGAAGCCCCTTGGACCCTACCATACCGGTACATCCAGAAATATCATGCATGATATCATCCCAAAAAGAGTTAAGAAAATAATTAACAGAATAATATAAAATTAATTTAAACATAATGTAATGGCGTGGTGTGTGTGTGTGTGCGTATGTCTTCGCTACCTATTAGGGGACATTTGTATAATAATACACCTTCCAATCGGAGACAACCAACCAATCGGGAACCTCCCAGTTGGTTTTCTTGCAATTTGGGCTCTCCATGGTAAAACAATATGCCACCTGAAATATAATGCATTTTCAGTGCTGTCCCCATTTAGTTGGTTTTATGCAGGCTGTGTTTTAAAATATGTGTCTTCAGGTATATTGTCAGAGAAAGATATTCTAGGATCATGTCCCCGGTTATGTGATTCAGACTAAATACTGTCCCCAGTTGGGCTAATGAACTCTAACACACCACCTGTGTCCCTGATTGGTATCTTATAAGTGGTGATCCTGGTTGGGGGACATACACATGTGTACCCAGTTAGTATGTACAGATTCCATTTCTGTTTTAGGCCATTAAAAGAAAAACGACGAGTGTTAATAAAAATGAGTTGTGAAATTGTAATCAATGAACATCTCATTAGGCTAAAACTAATATCCAGGGATGTTGTCCCTTTAGGTGATTCAAAATGCATGTTCCTCATTGAGACTTGAAACAAGTATGTGTGTGTGTGTGGGGGGGGGGGAGAGGGGGATTCTTACATGTTTTTCAGTGTATGACTACAGAGAACAAGCAGCACATATATTTAGGTGCTTGCGGAAAAAATCATCTCCCCCTATTCGAACTGTGGTGCCGCCAAACAAAATTATCTGGACATAAAATGTTGTGTTTAAGTGTGAACCATGGCACCTGTGGTGGTACTGTCAACACAAAGCATGCGTCACAACAGTGTGGGATCCAGGTGCCCACTTTCGTATACCAGGGTTTCTGTTTTCATATATAAGGTTCTCTGTTTTCATATATCAGGTCTATGTTTTCGTATATCAGGGTATCTGTTTTCGTATACCAGAGTCTCTGTTTTCGTACTTTGGGTCTCTGTTTTCGTATATCAGGGTTTCGTATATCAGGGTCTCTGTTTTCGAACTTTGCGTCTCTGTTTTCGCATATCAGGGTCTCTGTTTTTTGTATATCAGGATCTCTATTTTCATATTAAGGGTCTCTGTTTTCGTATAACAGGGTCTATGTTTTTGTATATAAGGGTATCTGTTTTCGTATACCAGAGTCTCTGTTTTCGTACTTTGGGTCTCTGTTTTCGTATATCAGGGTTTTCGTAAATAGGGGCTCTGTTTTCGTATATCAGGGTCTCTGTTTTTATACTTTGTGTGTCTGTTTTCGTATATGGGGTCTCTGTTTTCATAACACCCCCTAAACTGTTAGAATGAAGATAGCTCTGCTTCAAAACCTTCCTGTATGTTGGGCAATATATCACTTTCTAAATTACATCCAAAATCATCCAGCAAAGATGACCTTTTTGGCTAACTTACAAGAATGGTGCATGCTGGGACTTACCAAGTACAGGTTCACTAAGAGTTACAGGCCAATTGGGAGATATCTTTCATTAATCACAGCTGAGACAACATGGACCATGCATAGCTAGCAGTGGAGGGTGAAAGATAGCCCATTTTCACACAGATATTGGGAATACCACATACCATGGCTCTGAACCTGGAAAATGGTTCAATTTTCTCAAATAATCCTCCTTTCCACTACATTTTCCTGTTGCTAATTTATATTGCCTTGCATGGTTTTGCCCAGACGTGAAACCGGTCAGTATCAAAACAAAAACTGGTTTTACCCGGAAAACCGGTTTTTTACCCGTAATGTAAACAAGCCCTGAAAATGCATTGCATATGCACTGTTATATGATAGCAGCTAAAGATGAGCAGCTAAAGATGTTTGTATCACAGTATTGAAAAGTGATTTTGTGAGCCTTTTTGCCCCTTAAATGATGCCAATTTTACCCACTTGTCAGTCTAGGTGCAAAAGGCATTAAACAGTTCCTGAAGTCCTAAGCCAGTCATGTAAAAAGCTATAAAAAGGCTGTGTTGACAGACCACCTATATGCCCTTATTTGCTCATGATTTCTATTCATAGTGATGATTTCAATTATCTTTCATGTAAAAAGAAAAGAAAATTTCGGACAGTTGTAAAACATGCAAATTAAGCCTTTAAATGTGTCATCTTACGATGTGATGCTAGCCATGATCACGCAGTACAATTGTTGCTCATTTGCATATAATCTTAGTTGAGATCACACCCACTTGATACTCAACATTTCTTTGAAACATTAACTATGGCCAGGCCCAGCTAGTGAGTCTTAAGTTCAACCAAAATTAAAAGAAAATCATGCATTATACCTCTCTGTTATTATCATTCTTGCTATGCTTTTACTTTAGATTACCCATTTGTGAAACGCCGTGGCATTTTCAATAAAATTTAAGCCACCAAAGGTCCCGCCCTATAGCCTTATATGGTATTTGCCAAAACTGCGTGAACAGAAAAGAAAATGCTTGCTTAATGAAAAGTAGTGTCCCACTCCCCACCAAATTACTATTTTCTTCTTCAAAATGAAAAAATTAAAGTGTTAATACCTGCAATCTCTAACGAATAATACGATACGTGATTTGAAAACATCATGATTAAAATTTGAACTAAATTACAATGTATTCCGTACTTGAACCGGACCTTTTTTCAGTAAGGAACATATGAAAACATTTTTTTTTACAACACACATACACCCAAGTAAAATCAATTCTTTGGTACTCTGCAGATAAGATTTTTAGTTCTACATTGATTTGAAACATTGGAACTATGAAAAGCAATATTTTTGGTCACTCAGAATCATATAAAATGACAAAACACATCTGTATTTGAACATTCTGTTTGTTCTTTCAACTTAAGAAATGATATGCAGAGCGGAATGCAGAAATAATATTAATTTATGCATACCAACAAGGCTATCACCTAACGGATCCAGAGAAAAAAAAATCATACTTGCTATGGGTCAATTGCCTACACACATGATTGGCACGGAAGATTCCATAACAAGTGCTTTTGAGTAAACATAATTTTAAGCAATTTGACAAAATGCATGATTTTTTCAATCTGAACAATTTTGACCAGGACACTTGTTCAAAAGTACATTTACAAATGAAAATGAGATCAGAAAAAAATTGAGGGGGTGAGTGGTCATTTTCTCTTGCGATCTAATTGGGAATTATATACCACCTACATGTGTGATACTGATAGCGCGGGGATAATTTATCTTCGTTTTGCATCGTGTTATTCCATAACGATCACGCAATTTACATGCTATTTATAGCAAGTTTTTCCCAAATTCAAACTTTGAAAATATGATACACAGCGTCAAGGTACAAATTATCGGCCTTTATCGCTTATCTGCAGGCAAGTGAAAAAAATATAAATTCTGCTAACTTGTTGTTACCATGACAACTCCCTTTGTTACTGTCGCGGCGCATGAGAAAACATCACCTTGTGCTGATTTACATAGAGTGGGAATTACGCTAATTTTTTTGACCAATTACAGCACTGAAGTCATGCTCGTGAGTCATGATATTCATTCACAAGTTTAATATCCAGGGGTCCTGGTGCCCATACAGTGTTGTAAATTGAAGTTAATATAGTCTTGCACACTTGCATGTAGGGCAGGGTTGGTTGGGAATTTATGAGTGAATGTTCTTGTGATTTGCGATATTCTTATCGCCAGGATTTATAATGGATTAACAAAGTATTCTACAAGACAAAAGGACTCGGGAGAGAATGTTAAGGACATAAAATAAAAGGGATTATAAAGAAATGAAGGTACAGTTGTTGTGTTCCTGGAAAATTAGCCCAGAAAGAAGAGACTTTATCGAGCAGATTCGAGCCTGTTATTACAGGTAATATTTATGACTATGCATTGCATTTTCAAACATTCTAATTATTATTAATTTATTCTGCAAAAATATCACATATTTTCACAAATATATCAAAAGATACTTCAAAATACATTCTTACACAATGCATGAACTTTCTTTTTATTGAAATAAAATCTTTTTTACCATCTTTTTAACAAATGTTTACAGTGAATTAGTTTTTAGTACTTCCGGTTTTCGTTTAAAAATAAAATAAAACATGTATTAGATCAAAAACCGATTTTAATTACAAAACTGGTAAATCTTGCAAGCTTAACTGCTAACCAATTAAAACAAATATATTACAAAAATGTACAATGATGCAAGGACACAGCAAACTATACCTACATTCAATTAATCCAGCCAGTAAAAAATGACAAAGTTTAATCTCAAAATTCTCTTTTGTCTCCACACCCCTTCACCCAACCCCTCTCTCTATCTGACACCTCTGCCCCAACCCCTTCACCCTTCCCATTTAACAAAATCTCTGCCCTTCCAAACTGACATAAACTCACCAGGATCTCTAGATCTGCAATATAATCCTCGAAAGCCTGCATATTCGATCCTAAATCAGTTGTGCCTTCGCTACTTGTTGGTTCCTCCACACAACTGCTGAACATAAACCCCATAATCAAACAAACACTTCCTAGCTATAAATCAACTTGCCAATCAACAAGCTAGACTGCAGTATCAACAAACAGTCTGTTGATGCTTCAAAATATACTTCTGAAAAAAATATTATCCTGATGTTAACACACATAGAGAAGAGTCATTCTCATTTAATTTCCACTAGATACAATTCCTAAAAAACGAGAATAAATGCTTCTAAACGATAACGTGATTTCAAACATTTCATATAGCAAATGAAATTACCGCAAATTTATAATATCCTATTTGTTTATTGATTTGGAAATTTAACCTCTGTAACTACCATCATATTTGATTGTAACTGTATAAAGATATGTTGATTTATAGATATTCATTGCTAACGGCCATTTTGTAAAATAGAATGGTACCAGTCCATTTCATTTCTACAAATTATACAAACTCAAAACATATTTTGAATCCTTACATGAGGGTCACTGTAATACATTTCCTGGTAATGTTCCAAAAAATATGAATATGTATGAACTCAATTTGAATATTCAACACCATGCCAAATGAACTAAATTTGAATATTCAACACCATGCCATAAAGTGCTGTTAGCCTTACAGACTATTAGTAATTATGAGATATCAATCCAAAAAATAATGAGCAGCATATTTATAAACAAAAATAATGGCAAAAATGTGGATCTCATTAAACTGAAAACAAAGAAAAATCCATCCACACAATTTATTGTCCTGTTTCCCATGAGTACACTGATACTGTAACAGTTCTGTAAACTTACAGTGCCATTACTAATTAAGTTTGCATATCTGTACTAAAACCTTTCATTTTCAGAATGTTATCAACATCTCTCATAACAAATTTGCCAAGATGACACAGCTGTATTGACTCTGCTCTACTACATACAACCCAGCACTTATAATTGCAAGATGTACATCTAAAAATATTCACATGAATGATGTATAAGTTTCTATTTGGGCTGAATAACCAATGCAGCACATACAATGTTAATCCAGTATTCAATTTTATTAAACACATAGAACATCTGGGCATTTATTAATCTAATGCTCCACAAAATAAATCAAACTCGACTCTAGAGATTATGGAAAACACGCGACTCAAATTTCACTTCAGGCATTCTTTTTTTAAAAACAAAGAATAACAATATCAAAACAGATTCAGGCAGCGTTTGGAGAGAAGAACGTGGGTATCCAGCAACACAACTTTCTTTAACATACCAACTAAAAAATTAACAACTTGCCACTTTAAGTTTTTTAAGCATTTTTCCACCAGAAATTAATTACACAGTGCGAATGCGAAAACCACACAAAACCAAATTAGATTCAATATTGAAAAAAAAATACTTGCAATAACTGTTTTTTGCAACGAGTCATGAACCTTAACAGGCATACAGAAATTGACAACTTGCTATGGGTTTTTTTGAAATTCTTTTGCAGTTAATGTATCAGACTAATAAATAGTAGCAAAAAGTAACATTTTTAATTTTCCACTCACGAAAAACAGAAATTCCTCATTTCATAAGTTCTTGTATAGTTTACAATCTAAGATAATATATTTGACCGCAACAAAAAGAACAAAAATATCACAAAAATTCAAACGATGGTAGGTCTTTTTTTTTTTTAGTTCCACCAAAACATTATAAGATTCAAAACATTAGTCATGGTGTCCTTCCAAGATATGAATTTATCATTCGTGACCAGGTGTGAACAATGCGCTAATTTTCGCAACAGCATGGACACTTTTATAAGATTTTCGTCCAAAACACTACTTAAATGATAACAGTATTTAAACCACATTATCTCCAATAACTTTTGAGTGTGCAACAGATAACAAATTTAATCAAATTTTTACCTATGAACAATCAAACATTAAAATGAAAAGAACTATTTATATCCATTCCACATGGCTAGACAGGGCATTAGAATCAGTGCGATAATCAAGTTTCATTGGCCCATTTTCCATGACAACCACGTGAACTTCAGCCCAGCATTAATGCATTATTGTGCGTGCATATACTGTACACAATTTTCACCAAAATAATGAAAAATCGTCACAATTTTATTTTTAGCTATTTCTTTGTCTATCAGCTCTTAAAGGAAATGAGATTTCCACTCTTAAGATTGCAAATCTCCATCAACAAAAAAACACCTATTGCTTTTCTGTGAATGTATAACTTTTTCAATAAATGCTAGTTTTTAATTTGAAAGATGTAATTTCGTGCTAAGAGATGTCTTGTTTAAGGAGATGTTCTAAAATGAAGTACTTGCAACCATTCAGTATTGCACATGTATCTACTTTCTCTGCTTTTTACACAAGGAATAAAATGCTGTAATTTCTATAGCGATAAACAATTGCCTGATGCAATATTTTTGTTGATAAACTCTCACTTGTATAGAACACGTGGGTCTTTGAGACCAATTTGCACTGAACAAAACGTTTTAAAAATCATTGTGAATTCCATATTTTGTGACAAAACAAAACAGCTGTGTAGATTTTCTCATGGTGTTGAGATAAAACAAGTTCATGCATAGCTCCAGGATAAGCTCCTTTGCTTTCAAGATCAATCGTCAAGTTATTATTAAAGCGAGATTGATTCTATTAACCTTGAAAAAATTATGCTTCTATGCGACAGCTACAACTCACATTGTAAAATTAATCAGAACACAAATGTGTGGACAAAGCAGAACGCCCTCACTTTACATCATTGTAGGAAATGTTTGCCTTAGGAACAGATGTATTATAGATTTAAAGGAATATTCCCATTGTTTTTTGTCAAATTTTATTTGAAAGAGCATACTTTTAGAGCCAATTTGGTACAAAAATCAGGTTGATATCATATTCTGTTCAGGAGATATGGATTATTAAAGATTTCTCTATTGCATTTTAAAGTTTTTGTACAGTATGATGAATTTGTGTTTGATGATGTCATAGAGACAATTCCATTGCAAGTGTTTATGTATTTCTTTGATGATAATTCTTCCAGGCCAATCATACCACTTCCTAATGTGACACTTTAAATATTTGTCCAAACACAACCACAACTCCTGTTGAAAAAGCTAACTGTTACCTTTCAGAATCACATACAAACACCATGCCTCATAATAAGACTAAAAATATATAGGAAACATTCCTGTTCTGCTTGTACTTTGCAAACTTTTGGATACCTTGGAATCAGCAAGATCTTAATTCCAAAGTACGGGGGTAATTCCCTTTAAAATTTCAATCCGAATCAGACAATTCCATTTTAATAACAATTCAACAATCTAATCCAACAGAAAACTAAAACAATTCATTTGATAAATAACACTCGGTCGATCGCACAGCCCAAACACAAAACAACACTGAAGTGAACCACCACTGTTTTCAAGATATACAAACAACAACTTTCTTTATTCATGTCTTCTGTTCCAGAGAGTAATTTGATACAAATTATCTTATCATTTTCTTGTTGGTGTCTGTCTTATCCTTCAGATATGACACCTTTGACTTACTTTCCTACATAAATCCTATCTAATTGGCAAACTTGTTGAGACAACATGAGATCAGGTTTTCACCCAAGATGGCAATAAATTTGATGTACAGTCCTTTATCATTCACTTATATTTCCAAGCAACAGAATCTCAATTCTAATACTTTTGTTGATAAAAGATGGCTGGTTCCATATTAATCTGAACAGATGAAAGCAAGTGTTCACTTCTTTGCAGCTTCAACTAATTTGACCCAAATTAGAGCATGCAATTCCACAAAATGAACTCAAAATAGCTTTTTCAATCCATTCAACAAATTGGATAAAAATTGGATAAAAATGTCATTGGGAATAAGGATATTATACCTAAGTTGGTTGTTTCCAATAACATTTGCACTATAAATATTTCTTTGTTTGTTTGATGAGGGCTTAACAGCACCACGACAACGAGGGTCAAATTGTGCCTGAGAGGTCAGATCATTTTAGAGGTAGGAAGTGAAGGAAACAGGGGGAGAATGAGAGAAATTTAAAAACAAAAGGTCAGAAAGCTGTGATCGAGAGGGGAGGTACATGGTTGAAATAAAAACAAAGTAGAGAGGGGGTGGAAGAGGAGAAATAAATATGGTTGTAGAGGGAAGCATGATGAAGGAAGGAGATCATTTTATCTGGAGAATTGTTCTGGAAGAACTCAGCAATTAAGTTGTGGGGAGCGAGGGAAGCTCTGAGAAGGTTGTACAGGGGGCAAGCAAGGAGAACGTGATGGATTGTGAGATGTGAAATGGCAATTGTTGCAGAGGGCTTGGGAGGAGCCAATAAGGAGGTGGGAGTGAGTGGGGTGGGTGTGACCAATTCTAAGACAGATAGTATGAACGTTGTCGATACGAGAGAGGTTTTTGATGGTGGATTTGATCGGAATTGTGGGCTGGATGACATGGAGTTTGTTATCAATTTAGGAGTTCCATGAGGTTTGCCAGTGGTCACGAACAAGGGAAGCTATAAGCGGTTTGATGTCAGAGAGGGTTTTGGGAAAAGGGGTAGGAAGAAGGTTAAGGGCAAGCTTAGCGGCTGCATCAGCCCTGTCATTGCCAGAGATGCCAACATGGCTAAGTATCCAGAGAAAAAGAACACTTTTCCTGCAGAGGGTGGAAGAAAGGAGTTTCCGGAGGAGGAGGTGGCATGTTAGGTTATCCCATTTAAGGTTGAGTGAAGAAGTAATGACAGCCTTTGAGTCGGAGAAAATGGCAAAGTGGCTGAGCAGAGAGTACTCAATAAAGTTCAGGGCGAGGAGAATGGCCTTAGCCTCAGCTGAAAAGATGGATGAGTAGTCGGGAAGTCTGCTACTGAGGGTGATGTCTTGGATGACGTCAGCAGCAGCTGTCTTGGTGCCTTTCTTGGAGCCATCAGTATAGATGGAGGTGTAATTTGAGAGTTGGACTTTGATTTGGTTGTGGAGATTGATGGAGAGGTTAGGGTAGCCTTGAGTTTTGTGATGACTATAAAACCACAAAACCAAGAAATGATACAAATCTGATCTCACCATGACCCCTAAATATTACAGTCATCAAGAAAATAGAGAAGGTACATCTTAAGGGAAACTTTAGGGCTATGAAACGACGTTTGTATTTTTTTTGTCGATTCGGCAATGACATTCTTGTAAACAGAAACTGATGAAACAAATGAAGTTTTGGGTCCTTTCCCCTTATGGTCGGGAACAGAAAAGCTTCTTCCTGCCATCTTCTCCATGGCATTGAAACATGTCATATCTGATCATGTGTCACATACTTTTCAGACATGTGAGTGATGATTTCTAAAAGTAGCTAAAATTGATCAATTTTCTCATCAAAATAACTTTGTTTTGTCAATTATGTAGTAAATAGGAAAAATTAGCTTGAAAAATAGCTGCAATCAGCCATAGCTGAAGTCTCACAGCTGAAATTGATCAATTTTCTCATCAAAATAGTTATGTATTGTCAATTATGCAGCATTTAACATCATTTGTTGAATTTCATTTGAACACTCCACAGTAATTGCCACATTTTTGCCACTGCGTAAGCTCAATGTGAGCCTGTCATTCCTGTTTATAGGGAATGGATGACTGGGATATGACAATTGAAAGGGGACCAGGGGGCCACAATAGACCAATGCACAAGGACTATGATGTTGATATTTATTTCAAAGATGATTTGGTTAAATAATCTATCCTCCTGTCCTTTCCCCTTCCTATCTTAAAAGATTTCAGAATGTGCTAAAAACAACATGTATAAATAAGAATCATTCTTTCGAAGACTATTATATTTTGGGACATAGAGGCATCTTCAGAAGATGACTGATTTAAGTCAAGTGACCTCTCTGAGTAAGAGAATAGGCCACGCTCACCATAGTAATGCAGTAACTAGGTGGGGCAAACAAACCTACTATTGAATCAATCATGCAATGCATTGACATTTGAATGTTAATGTGGCCTGCAGCAAGCGCCTTTGGTCCATTTTTGACACTTCTCCTGATCTTTAGAGTTTTAGCAAAAGGAACAAACAAACTCCATTTGCTAGCTGTTCTGGGTAGCGGGAATCTTATAAACCCTGTATGCACAATTTTTGTTCAACATCTTATCGTCTTTGTGTGCAGAAATTTGTTTTGTGCAGTATATTGCATTGAATGCTTGAGCACGTGCTGCACTGTACTGCACTAGCTGTACTGTACCAGTACCACAAAGAATTTTTGCCAAACTTATGCAGATTTTGTTGCTAGGCAAATTTGTGCAGTGATTCATTGAAAAAGAAGTCAATTAAATAACTCAAAGAGGTCAATTATTTCACCCCTATTAAAAGTATTAGAAATTTCTGTTTGTCAATTGCACTCAATTCATCTACCTTTTTCTCTCACACCCAAACACAAATCATGCATTTCATGATTATCCAATAGAGGGATTTCATCATGTGACTCTAATTAACTCATCTGGAAGCCAGTTTGCGTTGTTGCGTTTTACACAGCTAATGCAGTCACATCACACGTACAACAAACATAATGCATGCTAACCTTCCAGTTCAAATTTTACTAATTGCAATTTTTTGTTCGCTTCCTATTTTACTTCATATTTTCCTTAAGTTTGATATTTTCACCAGATATACGAAGATGAACTTTAAACATTAACGCCAGCTGATTGTTCGATATATTTAGACAAAACCTACATACCTGATATAAAGTGCTTGCTGTAAATCCTAGTGTAAATCATAGGTTGAAGCCATCGCATCGTACAGCAGAAACCTATTTCGAACGTCAATCAGGATCAGATGGAAATCAAGAAATTGTCTTTTTATTCTCCCGCACACATCTATTAGTGCAACCACTCCCTGGTGCAACAAATGGCACAGCAAGATTCCTGCATAATTATCTTACAAAAATAACCTTACACAACAATGTGCAACGTATATAAGTCTAATTAAGTCACCATTTACAGCAGACGGCAGCGATTTTCAAACTTAGATATCCGATAATCATAAAACATGCGTTATTTTGTGACCTCAGAATGGGACAACTATATCAGACTATAAGAAACTACTTCTGTTAACTTTTTGTTTTTCAGCCCTTCTCAAAAATATATTTACTGAGAGAAGTTGGCTACAGTGAACAGGAAATTGGATATTACTATAACCTCCACCCAGATTTAACAGTAGAATGCATTCTAAGACCTTTGATATTTTAAATTTTGGATAAACATGAAAATTACATTAAATAATGTTAGGAGTATCCCTGTAATCACCTTTATAACTGTACAAAGGCTGAATTTGTTACAAAGGTTGATTTGTCATAACTTTAAAACTCTGCGTGTTATTGCCACCACTTAAAGACTCTTCTACTAAGAATATAATAAATGCTATAGCCAAGCATATAACAGATTAGGTCAGTGGACTATCCATAAACCTTTAACAGATTAGCTTAGTGGTCACGCAAGTTCTCATATTTAAAGGAACTCAAAAAAAAAAAACTGGTGAAGAAAGCATTCCAAAGTTTTATTTCATTAAAAGGATATTTAAGTTATAAAGTTCTGTATAAATTTGTAGAATCAGACACAATAAATATTTTTTTAATGCATTAACAATTAAAAGAACTTGTAATGAGCATGCCAACTTCCCAGACTCATTACCATAGGCACACAGGGAAGGGGTCTACAGCCCCCCCTCCTTTCAGATGAGAATTATGGCCCTGGTGATCTGGGATAAGGGGTGGTGCCAGCTAGGGGTAAGAGAATCCTCCTCCCCACCATACCATTAGAAAGAGTCCTATACACTAATGATTTTATTTAAATTCAAATTTCCTTGATCCAGCCTTAGGATTTCAGAGCAGTTTTTCAACTTACACAGCCTGACAGCACATGGTATTGTAAGTCATTCAGGAAGTATTATAGCAAACTGCAACAGATGGAATTTACTAGATATCCAGCTTTTTTTCTCCCATGTATAAATTAATTGGGAAGGAGATGATATGAATGGCAAGAATGAAATCAGGTATATATTACAATCTTGATAGCAATGAGGAAAAGTTAAAACTCACTCTTAATTTGGTTAAAAGTTCAGAAGTTTCCCAGGAAAGTCCATTACATGGTGAGATACAATGGTTGACTGTGTATGCAGGAGAATAGCATGTACCTGCAAGCATGCTCACATGCACCTGTCTCTTTCCCATTGTTAAAAGCAGACTGCCAGTTGGTTTGGACAAAGCTGCGTCTACTAAATCATAATCATTCATCCGAGTTGGATGAACGATTATTGTGCTGTGCAAGGGATAGCCAGTGGTGCAGAGCTCAAATGTGAGCTGGGTCTCTTCTCCCCAGTCTTTAAAGTTACAGCCTACCATATAGTTAAGATCAATTACTTTTAAAAATAACATTTTATTACAGGATTACTGGACACTTGGCACTTAATCTCAATCGACACTATGACTACTGCACTGCAGGCATATTAATGAAGTTGATGCAAATGTACCGATAGCGCCAATCTGAACTGACGGCACCAATCTGAACCAACAGCACCAATCTGAACTGAAGGCACCAATCTGAACTGTCGATTAAAATATTGGGGGGAGGGGTGATTTCCCCCCCCCCTCTGACAACACCACTGTGTTCTTGTGCAAACACTCTTGTTCTTGCACAAACACTCCTGTTCTTGTACAGACACTCGTGTTCTTGTGCAAACACTCATGTTCTTGTGCAAACAGTCATATATGCCTTTAAAACACAACCAAATGATATTTCTTTTGTTGTTGGCAGTATGTGATGGAGTGTTCAAATCTATGATGGATAAATAATTTGATAAAGCAACCATTGGATATGTTTGATGCATGACAATTATTAGTCATCTTTTGCCTGTCTGCCCAGGCATTATACTACAGATGACGGTTTTTGTTATTTTTTTGTATTTCGGAATGTTGTTCTATGACAAATTTATTTAGGGGAAATTCAGGTTGGATATAACATAATCTTGGTTGCCCAAACTGCTATAGTCAATAAGAATTATTCATTGACATGACAAATTTCCCATGGCCTATGAAAAGGATAAATCTCTGATTGCTATATGATTAACATTCCTGTATTGGTCTTTATGTTAATATCACATTCTTCTAATATCTTCAACAAACAAATTTCATTGATGGCAACACAACTTTTTGAGCTTATAATTCTTCCATAATTTGTTTCTTCAATTTGCCTCTATCAAGAAAATGGTGATGATTACGTTACTAAGACATTCACCTTATCTACCGTAATTCTTTTTTTTTAAATGTAAATACAAAAAAAAATGCTTGAGAATTAGGAAGAAAAGTTACCATCACTATAGGTCCAAGTATAATGCAAAAAACTTACAAGTAACTTTGCTTTTGTTATGAAACATTTTCTATTATGTAATTTCAGCCTTTGACCTTTAAAAATATGAATTCTTCCTATAAATCCAAACAATTATCAAGTACATATCTATCAAAAACAGTTTTAGTTTTTACATATCTTATATAGTTTCAATATTTTCATATAAAAAAGCAGATAAAAAGCCAACAAAAAAATCTTGATAGAAAAAAAAATAATTAAAAGTTTAATACCTGCCCCAAACAGATATTTTTGTCTCATGTTTTAGAAATATCAAATCCAGTTTAAAGGATAAATAGGATTTGAGTTACAATAACTTAAAGGAACACTAAACCAAAAAGTGAGCACATATTTTTTAGGGTCCCCAAAAAATTGAATGAGGATTTAGCAGGCAATGGCAATTTTCATGTTAATATAAATATTTAAGTGACCTTTGCCCTCACATCATCTGTGGGCTATGGAGGCATGAAATTTTCAATCTGTTGTGGAAAATAAAATTTTAAAAGTTATTTGCAATAACAAGCACCCTCAGGTTTTGGTCTAGTGCTCCATTAAACTCTATGAGCCGAATCAATTGACAAACAAAATCCCAGTTTATTATTGGCAAATTCAGATTGTTACCACCTCATTTTGACCAATGAGAGCATAAGAAATTAAATTAAATGACAAACTTAATTTGAATAAGTACAAGATTCCACTAAATTAGAAACAATTAAAAACCTAACTACTAAGAACTCAATATGTTCAAGACAGAATAACAAATCATTAAGAAGTCTTGTTTTTGTTGCATTTTACAAAAGAAATTGCATTGAATAATGTAATTAACAAAGCTCCATAGTCAATAACAAACAAATGCAACAAGAAAATTTGTCTACATGTTCAAAAAAGATGAAATAAATTTATGTGTTCCTTTGCTAGAATGCCAATCAATTTCAATTTGCCCTGATTTCCCAGATCCTTGCAAGGTGTTTTTAAGAAAAGTTATAAATTGCCCAATATACAGGAAGGTTTTTAGCCTAACCCTAAACCTAACCTGTTAGGTAAGAATGGGTCTACTGTCAAAACCTCTCTGTATGGTGGGCAATTTTTCACTCTCTGTTTTCTAACAGGAAATTCTTAAAAGAATATTCCCATGGATTTTCAGTTTTTCATATATGATAACAAAATTTATGGGAAAAAACTGTATTAATATCTTATTCTGTTTAGAAGTAATAACAATTAAAGTGTTTTTCAGTGAAAATTTAAAAACAAAGTGGTTACATTAATATCTTATTCCATTTAGAAGTTATAACAATTAAAGAAATATTCCCATGGATGATAGACAAAATTTTCAAAGTGGTGAAAAACTTTTTATCTTATTCTATTTGTTATAACAATAAAGGAATAGTCTTATAAATTTTCATGTTTTTGTATATGATAAACAAAATTTAAACAAACAAAGTGGTGAAAAAACTATGTATTATTCCGTTTTGAATGTTAAAACAATTTAAAGAGTAGAAAAATGTTCTTAAAAACACCTTGTATAGTATATGTCCTTCAGCTTGGTGATGTCATTAAGGCAAATCCTGCACAGTTCAAATATATTTCTGACAAATTTAATCACACATTTTTTTACATTATCGAACACTATTTTTGGTTCATTATAGAGATATAGGGTGGAATATATAATTTACAAGAAAACATTTTTTTTTTTTTTTTTTTTTTTTGGTGTATGTCACATTTAACAATGAGATAAAAAAATCACAAATCATTTTTAAGAAATACAAAAGATGTTTGTTGAAGTTGTCTCTATGACATCACTATTTTCAAATTGGATTGGAGTAAAGCCTTCAAATTACCATTATACTCCTTTTTTGGTGCTTACACTCTGTAAATAGCAAACAAAAATAGCTATTCTGGTACAGAATTTAAGTACCAAAAGAGGAGTATAATGGTAATGTGAAGGCTTTATTCCAGTCCATTTTGACAATAGAAATCCATTTGAAAATAGAAGCTCTATTGACTTTGCAAGCATTTTGCATCTATTTAATAATTTCCTTTTAGCAGGTGAAAACTTGTTTATCCTTTATCTGATCGAAACACAAGGAATATGAACAGGGTCAAACACTGCCATCCCTCAATTTGCACTGTTAGTGTACATTCTCTAGCTCTAAAAAATCAAACCTGCAATACCCCACCCACCCCTAACTATTTTTACAAGGCCTTCTTTCGTTCAAGTTTAGTTTGATGTCTTTTATTTTATGGCAACTGCAGCCAGATCCAATTTATTTGCAAATAAAAGAGTTCAAATTAAGTACTTGTGAAACCTAGCAAATTCAGACTTATATGAAACAGTATTAAATTATCAGAGAAAACCATTTGAATTTTTGAATAGCTTTCTTGTTTTAAGTTTTTCAGTTTTAAGACTGATAAAAAAATTCAAAGAATTCTTAATAAATACAACGCTTCATTATGCCACCGTAAGCAGATACACTATTCGACACAATAAGCAGCCGGGGCGCTTACGAAAATAAAATTGCACCACTTTTAAGGCCCAAAGTTTCTTCCTAATAAGGGTCCATGCTCGGGATCTGCATACAGTGTGTTATTCAAACTGCAATGTACATACAGTATATGTGAATTGGTTATATTCTAGCCCAACAATAAAGACCACAAAAACATCATGAGCGTCATGATGCAAAATAATCAAAGAATGTAATAAAACATTCAAGTCTTCAAATAATCATATGAATTATGTTATCAGTCAAAAAATGGTGCTTATTAGAGCAGGGGTGCTTATTAGAGCAGGGGCGCTTAATACGTCGAATACGGTAAGTTGGAAGCATATCCAAGATCTGTATGTAATTACCTCTGCCAATGGAGTAAGATGGAGGTGAGGTATGTTCATTGGTGGATGTCATGTTTTCAGGTGTTTGTTTGTTTCTCATCAACATATCTCAAGAATTGTTGATTGGATTTTGATTAAAATTGCTGTTTGTTTCTGCTGGAAGAAATATTTGGACATACAGGAACAAAGCAAAGGCAGAAATGGAGGGGTGGAAATGTTTCAGGGTGAGATAAGATTTAGTTGAAATTTCCAGTGGAATTTGCTGAACAATGAATTAATACCTTGAAATAGAATCCAAACAAATCCATTTTCTGAATTCTTAAGAATTGATCAAAGCAATAGGTTTCTGGCATGAAAGGAAATTAATGGAAAGTGAATTCATTGAAAAATCTTATGCTTTTAGCCTGAATAAATCTAAAACCAATGGAACAAACTTGGCAGAAATCAGAAATACATGGGCAATATACAGATCAAAAGTTGGTGGGCCTAAAAATTTTGAAGTAATGAAGTTAAAGGATTAGTTCAGGGATCAAGCAAGTCTATCTTATATGAAAGAGGACTTCAAAAGAAACCAAATGGTGAAAAAGCTTTGTGTTAAAGATTAGTTCAGTAGCATATCCATCTTATATGAAAAATCAAAGAAACAGTCAAGAAAGCATTCAAAAATCATTTTCCGTTAAAGATATATTCAAGTTTAAAGTTTGGTACCAATTGTGTAGAAATGACTGAAATTAGACTAGTTGTGACATCATGGCCTCAGATTCCTTAAAGTCTTTAGGTATTTTAAAGAACGTATTTTTTTTTTTTTTTTTGACTGTTTGAAATATTTATCCTCAAACTTTTTTCAGGTGGTATATTATAAAAACCCTTCCTAGATTCAGTTCTACTACTTTTTTGACATATCCCATGGTGTTTAGGTCACAGAATTGCAGGACAAAATATGGTAGAATACATAAAGACTTTGAGGAATCTGAGGCTATGACATCACAACTTGTCTGTCTGCTTTTAGTCGTTTCTACACAAATGATCCAAAGTTTAAACTTAAATATCTCCTTAACGGAATAAGAATTTTGAATGCTTTCTTCACCAGTTTGTTTCTTTTGAAGTCCTCAGACTTGCTTGACCACTGAACTAATTCTTTAGTTGTATTGGGGGTATTGGGAAATGAACTCAAAATATAAGGCATGTTGGAAATGCCACAGGGTGTAGGTATGCAATCTACAGAGCCCTAAAATTCTAGTTACTTATTGTATATCACATATACATATGATTACTTTTTCCTACCAACATTTTTCCTATCACAATTTTAGTGGGGCAATGAGCGCTACGTTTTTCTCCCTCACATAGAGCTGAATGCACTGCTTAAATCTAATGTGAATGTAAACAAGAATACACTTAAATGCATATTCAACTGAACTGATGACATCACAAATGTCCTGAATAATTACACTTGAAAACTGACAAAGCTTTAATATAATTCTAAACACATTTTGGTGAAAATTGTTTCTATTTAATGTTTTAAAACAATCTAAATATAACGTCGCCAGTGTTGGTGTTACTCAAATGTTGAGCCCACCATACTCATGGGGATGTCACAACTAGGAAACTGTATTATTTCACAAAAATGTTACACCAAAATATTACTCCAACATCTTAAATTGAATTTTCTAGAAATTCAAATACTTTACAAACAGCAAACCACTGTGAATTCTAGACAATTTTTTCTTCAAAATCTAGAAATTACAACTATATACAATTGGTATTTATCACATTTAACATAATTACCTCATCCCATCACTATACTGCATTAAACCTCATGTTTGACCACTGAATGACCCTCTACAAAATTTCCACAATTTCACGTTCAGCAACAAGCACGATCTCATTTCCTCCATGAACTGTTTATTGATTGCAAGTTATTTAAACTTTATTTACCATATTGAGCGCAAGTTTGACATTTGCAGCTGTGACGCAACTTACAAATTGATGACATCCTTTAAAATCCATACAAGCTGATTTTCTCACTAAACGTGATGTCTTGATAATTTTTGACTGCCCTAGAATTAATATGAATCTCATTAATAGATTGCATTAACCATAAAAATTTATAGAAAAAAACAGAAATATGAGACAAATTAACATTAAGACTTTATATTCTTAAAGATCATTTTTTCTTAAGAAACTTCATTTAATATTATATGCCTTTAATAAGGTCATCATGCTGTTTACCTTTAACCAAAAAATGAATTGTACCATAAAAATATTCCAGCATTGAATTATGGTTGAATCGTCTTTGAATCTTAAAAATAGCTTTTGTAGTTTGCAATTTGATTAATCAAAAATTAATTTTGTAATATATTGAAAAAATGTGATGTATATGAACAAGACAACACCTCAAAATGCTATATACATATATATATATATATATATATATATATATATATATATATATATATATATATATATATATATATATATATATATATATATATATATATATATATATATATATATATATATATATATATATTTATATATATATATATATATATATATATATATATATATATATATATATATATAGTGTGTGTGTGTATGGGTGTGTATATATACATATACATATACACACATACACACACATACACACAGTATATATATATATATATATATATATATATATATATATATATATATATATATATATATATATATATATATATATCAGTATATATATATATATATATATATATATATATATATATATATATATATATATATATATATATATATATATATATATATATATATATATATATATATGCACACAAATCTTCCAAAAGCTGTAAAATGGTAAATTTTTCACCGATTTTGATGAAATGTGTTGCTTTCTTAATTTTTTTTTTTTTTTAAGTAGATTTTAAATCAATTTAGGCCTCTACCTGTTCCTATACCTTTATATTTGAGATTCATCGCAATGTCCTCAAAACAATAACAAAGAAATATCAACTTACCTACGATTCAAAGATCCACCAATAGAAGACCATGAAAGAAAAGAGAAAGAAAAAATATGACATCAAAATCCATCATCTATACAATACGCTATATCAAAAGGTAGTTTTGAAACTAGTCATCTTCACAATTTTTCAACTCCCAGAGTGAAGATAAGTTACCCATAGCAACAGTGGTGTGGCCACGGGGTGGTATGAAGGGGTAGTTACCTGTCTGGCCACAGGGTGGTATGAAGGGGTAGCTACCCCACTTTTCTCGTATAGTATCTTTCAGATTCATATTTTATGACTGAAGTCTATATCATTGCTTAAAGTTTGTTTATATGCCATATAAACAGTACATATCATGTCAACCCTTCCTTTAAGTGAATCTGTCATGATTGTCATGTTTCTACAAAGGTATGCGAATATGACCCCCTTACATCCCCACCCCACAAATTACCCCTCCCCCACTTATCTTACCCTGGGAACGGCGCTGCCTAGCAAAAAATTTTTTTGAAAAGTGCATAATTCTGCAAGGAATCAATTAAGGTAGATTACCCAATTAATAAATCAAGGACATAACACAACAAGATGACAAGCTAAGAATACTCACCCCATAAAAGCCCAAGCTAATGCCACTACCACAAAAGAAAAGAAAATACAGAAAAACTAAACAAAATCAAAGATCTCCAGAGTTGAAGTAATCTATGTTGACTTGGAAACATCTTCCATTGCATGACAATGATTCTACAGCTTAATCCTACATCACTTAAAACATGTAGAAAACCATAGAACACATATAAATCTTGATATATAAACACTGCTTAATACAAATAGCAGCTACAACTTTCTACATCTTTTACTCTCCCTATATTGTAATAAGCGTAAGCAGCTCATTACTAATTAAAACATATATTAAATAATGAAATCTAATTTACCAGAAGGATAAGGCTCCATGAATCATTCCCTTCGTCCTCCATTTTGTCAGAACAAGTGGAATATAAATTATTATTTTTCTTTTTTTTTTTTTTTCTTTCTTGAATTGTTTTCCTTGTAAAATTTGTTTATGCTAATTACAACAATCTGTCATGGGATTTGACATCATAAATTTTACACTGTTTCACCATCTGTTATTTCCCACCATGCTTAAAGCAGTAATACATATGGAGATAAGATGTGTGTGAAATCGAATTTCTTTGATTTGTTTAAACCCTGTGTTAGTAATACAGATAAGCATATGGAAATGTTGGGGAAAAAATTTTGCAAAAGTGATTCTAAGCATTTGGGTAATACATCAAATTTTAGTCTTGGAAAACCAAAAAAATTCTTTGTGGAATAAGAATCCAAGAAGTTCGGCCTGGTTATCATAATTCATTCTTAACATTGCAGTAAGTTACTGAATTACATGGTATTCACTAACAATGTAGGAATAGGAAGCAGTCATATAATAAAGTACTGTAGCTAAGGAAGTGATAATTGCTACCCCCTTCTCCCCCTTACCCACCCAGAAGGCACTTAATACTAAAAGTGGAAGGGGTGTGCAGCCCACCAACCAGAAAACATACACGCAGTATGACAGATTTTTTGCTAACTGCAGTATGAAATTATGCAACTTTTTGTTACCCGCAGTATGAAAGAAGTCAATTTTAATACCTGCAGTATGAGTATTCAATGGAAATTAACAGAGTAAAACCTCATTCCTTGGGATCTGCAGTAGATATTCTGAAACTTTAAGATGTTATGATTCAGATAATTAAAAGGTTTTTAATTCTCTGTAAAAAAAGTACTCCTACAGCATGACGCAGTCCACAACGAATCAAATTTGACAAATTTCTTTCCAATGATTGGTTGAGGGATTGAGGGGATTTCTTTCCAATGATTGGTTGAGGGATTGAGGGGGGATTTCTTTCCAATGATTGGTTGAGGGATTTAGGGGATTTCTTTCCAATGATTGGTTGAGGGATTGAGGGGGATTTCTTTCCAATGATTGGTTGAGGGATTGAGGGAGGATTTCTTTCCAATGATTGGTTGAGGGATTGAGGGGATTCTTTTCAATGATTGATTCAGGGATTGAGGGGGATTCTTTCTAATGATTGGTTAAGGGATTGAGGGGATTCTTTCCAATGATTGGTTAAGGGATTGAGGGGATTTCTTTCCAATGATTGGTTGAGGGATTGAGGGGGGATTCCTTTTCAATGATTGGTTGAGGGATTGAGGGGGGATTTCTTTCCAATGATTGGTTGAGGGATTGAGGGGGGATTTCTTTCCAATGATTGGTTAAGGGATTGAGGGGGGATTTCTTTCCAATGATTGGTTGAGGGATTGAGGGAGGATTTCTTTCCAATGATTGGTTGAGGGATTGAGGGGGTCCCATACTCACCTTAATAGGAGGTATATGGAATCTGCTATTGTTGATAATATTCTAATCAATTTTCATACAAAACCTTCACTATAAATTTATCACAAAAATATATCAAGTTTATATCACTACATCGTTTTTCTGTGAATCTACAGACTTTCAAACCAAATTTAGCCAAATGTAATTACTTCAGTACTTTGACCAATCAACTGCTGGGAAAATTTTCCCTTTGTTACTCAACCAATCAGCTGCAGTTGCTGGAAACATGAACGTACTTTATGTTTAACGCACGTATGGTGAGCTTTTGGAAGCATTTTTCTTATTTTATTTTTCTATACACTTAGTCCCATACCATGCGTTAATTGTCAGACGTCCAAGATTCCCAGTTTTTTATTGGTCCATTTATAGATTCTCCCAGTGTACACTTGGTCTATTATGTACACATGAATTTTCAGCCATGTGCCATTATGTAAATAAGATTTGTAAATGGCCGATTCAGATTTGACAAAAATCTATAAGCTTTTCTGCAGTAATATATTTCATACAAGATTCAACCATCTCCCAAGTCGCATCTTAACCTTCTCCCTCAATACACATACAGCTGGTGGATTCTAAACTCACAGATTAAACAAGAGTCAGCTCTGATTGTTTGATAAGCTTTCTGCCAGCAAGTGCTTAATACAAGCAAGTCATATAATATTTACAAGTGAAATCGTTACTGGCCAGTAGATGATGCATGTTCGTTTCCAAATTATGCAAACATATTATATGCAAGGAGATACCATTAGAAAGTAGTTTTTTTCTTGGTTCATGGTAGTTTTTCTCTTTTGAATAATATGGATAACAATTTCTAGACTGATTTTTGGGACTGCATTCAGGGGCGTGTCTAGCTTTTCATTTTTGAGGGGCTTATTTCCCCCTACTAAAAACACATATTCATACCCCCCTCCCCCTTCCCCTCCCAATAGGGTTTATATTTTCCGGTTTCTTTCTTTTTTCCCAGTTGGGACAGAAAATTGTTTAAGTATTAACATAAAATTGAAGGAAAGTGCGTAAAAGTTTTGGAAATTTTGGCAACATTACCTGAAAATTTTTGGATTGACAGTTATTTCCTGTAATAGAAAATTGGAGAACATTTTCCGTGGTAATTAAAGATTTCACAAGAATGAGAAAATTTCCCGAAAAGTGAAAGAAATTTTGCGGAAATTTAAGAGAAATTTCGTGGAAATTTAAGAAAAATTCCTGGGAATGAAAAACATTATCTGAAAATTCAAGAAGACTTCCTAAAAATTCAAAGAGAATTCCTGAAAATTCAAGAAGAATTCCTGAAAATTCAATAACATATTCTGAAAATTCAAGATTTTCCAATTAGCAGCAATATTTTATGTAAATTAGCCTAATGCAATTTTTATAAGTTCTTGCTCCCTACTAGCCCCTCCTACAGTCCAATACCTCTAGCCAGGGCAAATGTTGGCAGTTGCCCATCTGACTAAAAAATACAGGTCCATCTGGCAAAACAGTAAAGGCCTATTTAAAAATAATTGTGTGTGTGAGGCGGAGGGGGGGCATGGCCCTGATATGATATTAAGACTTTCACCTCCTATCTAAAGGTTTTTGGCTTTATGTTGTCTATGTTGTAGATTTTCATTCAAACCTAAAAGTTTTGATCCAAAACTGGAGATTATTGAAGAGTTTTTAATCCAAAGTTGAAGATTTTGAGCAGGATTTTTGGGTGCAAACTGTAAAGGTTTTAGATCAAAATTAACAATAATTCAATCAATATGGTTTTTAAAGGCCAACATCTGTTTTGTATATGGTTCATTTGATATTTTAGTTAATTATATTTATGGCTTTGACAAAATTGTGTGTTGATATAAAAATAATAATAACAATAACTTGGGGACAGAGTGTATTTGTGGGATGCACCCGTCATTCACTCCATATCAATGACGTTCATCTTTTAGTAGTGTTATTTTTTTAAATTTATTATCCAAACCATTTTATTTCTCAGGAATTTCAAAACCCAAATACAAACTAGTCTTTAAGTTATTTGTATAATGCAGACATTTGCAGATGATTTTGTTCTTGCAAAACTAGACGTTATTGTTCACAATGCAACTGCAGTTCCATTCCATGAAGTATTAATTGCCAGTGACTCATTAAATAAATTATTCAGTAGCTGCTAGCTTCACTAATTGCTAGGAAGCAGATGAAATATTTCATTGCATCTATGTATTTTGGACATGGCTGCAATGGCTTTTTCAATTCTAAATCTTGTAAAGAGAGTTTAATTTTCAAAACTTATGTACATAATCATTACATTTATGATGGTTAATATATTACATAATTAGGTATGTAATATATGATTTAGAAGGCTAAGACAAAATATGGGTAAGGCTATATTATACCCTTTAGATACCTATTAGCAATGTCACTGTTGACAATAACCAGTTTTATCAGTTTCACAATTTTTGTTGATTCCAGTAATTCTACGTACATCTGTCCCTGTAAATTATTACATAGCTAAGTCGACCACTAATATTATCCTTAGGTAAAGCTATGATCTTCCATACTTGTATGAAAATATCACTGGTATACAAAACAGCCTAAGTTATGAATTGTGTAGCATTTGAGGCATTACTTACATTCTCTAGACTTTTAGCACTCTGCAGAGCCCATACCTCCGCCCCTGTTCATTCCCCATTGGAATACAATCTACCTCAGAAACTCTGACCCCACCAACTGATAACCCCAAAAAATCTCTTTCATAACCCCAAAAAATCTCTTTCTCACTTGACCTGTATTGTCATTTACATTCTAAACACTTGAGGAACATCACTTGTGATCATTGTTTTCAGTTTAATTCAGGCTACGCAATTACTTTTTAAGCTCTACTCAGGGTAGATTCACATTCCATTATTTTCATTCATGACAGAAACCAATTGTTTTGATGTCCATGATACCAGAAGCCACTTCACTTGATTTTCTTTGAGTCAAGAAAATTGATATGGCTGTTCTTTCATGGCATGAGTTCATTGTTCAGCACATTCCATTGGAAAGTTTCATTTAAGTCTTGATAAATCTTGCCCTAAAAATATCCCCACCCCTCCATTTCTCCCTTGTTCCAAGAAGTCTTAAATTTTATTCACTTCTTCAATCCTTAAGCAGTAACAAAACCACATCTAAATTTAATAAAAATCCAAGCATCAGTTATTGAGATATTTTGATGACAGACAAAATATCCCCCCATCTTCCAATATATCTTAAATTTGAATCACTTCTTACTTAAAGTGGTCCTGCCATGGGGGTCACATCTTGCGTTAATTATGTTATTTGGATTATAAGATTTGCAAAAAAATAACTTTTTCTGCTCAAACCCCATTGGTTGTGAGAAAATCGCAAAAGAAAAATACATTTTTCGTCACCTTGACGCAGGAATCCAGAATAAGGCGCAGTACGTAATGACCGTCATTTTGGGAACAACTGTATGTAAACAATGCATCAATGCCACGAACAACGTATTGAAATTTCACAACTAGTATCGATAGCATCTCTGTTTGTTCTTCAAAAATATCACATTTTCCATGCAAATATTAAACAAAATACCACAGCGTTGTGTAGTTGGAGGATGCAGTAATATAAATTCTCAAACTAAAAGTGGTTTATTAATGGCAAAGGGCAAGAAAACGAGACAATTCTGGACGTATTTTGTGCACTTGATATGAACTGAGTTTTCAGGACTTACTGAGTAGTGTAATATTCAGCTGACGCCAAGTTGTTACCCATGTTCTGTTCGATTTCAACAGTAGCTTGACCGCATCCTCTGTGACATGAAAATTTTACTGTTCCACGTGTAATAAAAATTCAAATGAGAGAAACAAAGGAAGAAAAGGAATAAGATTCAAACTCATAATCTCTCACTCAAAAGACAAAGCCCTAACCAACTGGGCTACTTAATCCGTTGAAAGTTTGTATGTTTTATTTTATTTGTGTGGAATATGATCGAAGGAAGAAAAATTGATAAAATAAAACTGAATTGTAATTATTGTGTCCATATGCCAAGCCGTCCCTTTTAAGTATATCAAAACTTGAAAAACAAATTAACAAAATTTTCACAATTTCTTCAAAAACAAAAACGCAAACGTAATTGCATCAATAAACTATTCAGTTCACGTAGGTTTGCTGACTAAATGTCAAGCAACAGAGACTTTAAAATTGATAAATAAAATTTAATATTTTCATTAGACGTAAAAAAAAAGAAGGTAGATGTTGCGAACACTTCAATTTGATTATGTTTAACAAAATATTACTTGTGAAACAGTGAGAATTTTATGCCGACTATGCAGTCTTTGTACTGTGAGACTGTGTGTAAGGGTTGTAAGCCTGATCCTTCTTTTCTCGTCTGCAAGCGGTTCAAATTCAAAAGGAATGACATCCCTTCATTATGAGAATGTTCTTCATTTATTTCCAAATCATAGCTTGAACTTGAAAACGACAAACTAAGATCTGAACAGCCCAAAAAATTCGTAATCAGACGCTATTTGTATGTGGTTAGTATGTGTGTAATGCATTGCTTACGATCAGCAGTCCCTGAAATTACGTAGCAAACTGTCACAAATCCCTTTCAACTTTTTTTTTTTTTTTTTTTTTTTTTCTCGGAGCAAGCAGTAAATGATCAGTTCTTGAGATATCTTGAGGACAAACAAACAAACAAATTTACAGAGGCGAAAACATAACCTCCGTCCAACTTCGTTGGCGGAGGTAATAATTCCTACCAGAGCTGCTTACACTGCAATTAGTCATGTAAGTTAAAACATGATTTATAGGGTGGAACTATGCATAATAGTCAAGCTTATGTATCGTGTGCCCTGTGTGTGATTTACACCATTACCCATAATGCATAAAATGATTGTCGGGGTTAAAGCTGAAGGTAGCACATAACTAATACTGTATTACTCCACCAGCCCAAAATGAGAAACCCCACACAAAAGGCTAATAAAAATATTTTTGGGAGGTGAAGCTGAAAAGTTGCAAATTTCAGGAATGGTAGGTACAGAAGGGAGGTCTTGGCTATGCATATCCAAACTTAACAAGATCTGTTTCAGAAAAAATTTCATGGGGAACTATTTTACCATAAACCCATATACCAAAATTTGAGTTATTTAGTGGGTTTCTGCTGTAAGACGCGATGGCTTTCAACCTACGGTTCACACTAGGATATGCAGCGAGCAATTCAGCCTTCAAATAAGATTCAAAACCTCAGGTCAACCCCTTTAGAGGGATTTCATCATGTTACTCCACTGGAAGCCATTTTGCAGGGGAGGGTGTCGTTGCATTTTACGTGTCTTCACACAGCTCAGTCACATCACAGGTACAACAAACATACTACATGCTAACCTACCAGATCAGCAAATTTTACTAAGTGCAATTTTTTGCTCACTTCCGATTTTACTTCATATTTTCTTAGTTTTATACATATAAATCACTGTGTATATGAAGAGTAATTTTAATGTTAACGCCAGCTGATTGTTTGTTATATTGAGACAAAGCCTGCAAAGCTAATATAAAGTGCTCCCTGCAAATCCTAGTGTAAACTGTAGGTTGAAGCCATCACGTCATACAGCAGAAACCCATATCGAACATCGATCAGGTTCAATGCAAATCAAGAAAATGTCTTTTTATTCTCCGGCACACGTTTACTAGTGCAACCAACAGCAGGCACAGCAAGATTCCGTCATAATTATCTTACAAAAATAATCTGATATAACTACATGCAAACGTATGTAAATCTAATTAAGTGTACAGCAGACAACAGCGTTTCTTCCCTACAAAAATGGAGAAGTAAACAAGTCATGTGACCTCATGACGTCAGCTGAAACACCCTTATTGAACATACCATCATCCAAAAGATATTGGATGGTACTTTTCAGAAAACATCACAAACGTTTGCTTAACTTCCCCTTTTTGGTACAAAAAAGACCCCAACTTGACTCTTTCATCATAGGTTTCAATAGGGCAAATAATTAATAATAAATAAAACATGAATTCATCATACTGTACAAAACTTTAAAACGCAACTGGGAAATCATTAAAATTCCATATCTCCTAAACGGAATATGATATCAACCTGATTTTTGTACCACATTGGCTCTAACAGTATGCTCTTTCAAATAAAATTTTACACAAAAAAATGGGAATATTCCTTTAATAAATAAATATGAGGAGATGAGATCATAACAATGATAAAGACAATCACAAAATTTCTTGAAACTCTTGGCATCTCTCATTAAAGAGGAAAATAAATTTACCTAAATTGTTCATAACAGTAGAATTTTTACAACACATCAGTGAAACTAATTTATCAATAGAAGGATAAACGATGAAGTAAGCTTGCATGATCTACCAGTTTTGTAACTTAAACCTGTTTCCTGAAACCGTGGTTTCGGTCTGATTCATGTTTTATATAAAAATATTAAAAAAAGTACCGAAACAACCAAATCACTGTAAAAAAAACAAATTTAAATGTGATAAAAATTGGTTTAATTTGATAAAAAGAAAGTTCATGCTTTGTGCACTATGAAATTGTATGTTTAATGACTGGCCTGTTTATGTACACAATACAGCATGCAAGTGCAATGATTGGTTCCATACAGAACCCAAGAAGGCCCGCAGTGTATTCACTGGCCTGCGGTGTATAATTCACTGGCCTGCGGTGTATAATTCACTGGCCTGCGGTGTATAATTCACTGGCTCGCAGTGTAGAATTTACTGGTCTGCGGTGTAGATTCACTGGCCCGCGGTGTACAATTCACTGGCCCGCGGTGTACAATTCACTGGCCTGCGGTGTACAATCACAGGCCTGCGGTGTGCAAGGTGTGCAATCCACTGGCCCACGGTGTGCAATTCACTGGCCCGCAGTGTGCAATTCACTGGCCTGCGGTATACAAATCACTGGGCCGCGGTGTACAATTCACTAACTCGCGGTGTATAATTCTTTGGCCCGTCGTTAGGGCTGATTTCTAGGAGGCTCAGGGGGCTGAGACCCCCACTTAACAATTGACCTGACTTTGGGGGCACAGCCCTCCTCTCCCCCCCCTCCCCAAAAAAAAAAAAAAATGATGAAATCTCTACAAAGTCAATTGACTGTGATGGTGCATAAGTTAGGGCATCCGCAAGTAGCAACATATAGTCCTAGGCTTTTCTTTTTCAAAACGAAGACTTTAACAACGTATCTTAAGTAGCCTAGGGCATATAGTGAGAAGGTTACTGGGAAGATAGAAGCAAATGTTACCAGGGCACATTGTGCTTTGGCCCTCTCTTGATGAGCCCCCCTTGTTATTTTTTTAAAGAAATCAGCCCTGCCCGTAATATATTCACAGCCTGTAGTGCATAGGCCTATATCACCAAAAATAAAAATAAATAAAGGAATTCTTTTCCACAATGATCTATTCCAACTCAATGGTGAGAGATAGCTATATTGCTGACCATATGTGTACCGGCACCGCGCCGTAGTGTATATGTAGAAAACTAATAAAGCGACTTACTCTAACACATTGATATAAGGGATGCGTGAGAAGATATAATTAACATAGAGATTCCAAAATGGCGAAGAGACCGGAATGACTAAAAGAAGATAAACTTCGTCCTCAATAACCCAATATTACAAAATAAACAGAATCTTTCCTCTCTGGGGATGTTATTCCAGCGCTCTGTTTCTTCACAAAGATTGTGATTACAATACAAAATTTACACAGACTTTTTCTATATTCATGAACTAAAACACAATCAAGGTACCTTTCACAAATTATATCAGTTTTAAATAAACAATATGTAGATAACTTTCTATTTACAAATAATTCTCCAAAAGTACTCTGGAAATCAATATCCTATAATCAATATATCAATATCAATAAGGAAAGCTCTTTCATTGACCACCCATTGACAAATCCAAAGAGAAGAGAAGACGTTTAATCCCAGAAGTCCAACAAGATAAACCTCTTTCAACTAAGAGAAGCTGATCTTTATCAGCCATGGAGCAAAAATGATAATCCGGTAATTGAAGAAGTCTTCATCAATATCTAATGACAAAACATGATCTATTAACAATAAGACGACATTGCCCCAGCTCGCTCCTTACAGCACTATAACAGGCATTAACTGATACCTGTAACATATTTACAAAACATGTGGTACACAAGTTCATTATCTCTTATGGATTTTGTACATTACAAGGATCAAATTTGGGTCAAAGTGATTTTTTTAAAGAAGATGCATTAAAAGAAGATGCATTAAAAAAATATATATATGTATTTTTTTAATTCTGCCTGAATGTGGAGTGAAAAGTACCCCTGTCCCCCAGATATTATGGCCCTGACTATATAAACATGTTTCCTTTCCTACTGAGCAGTCTTTAATGAGCGCAGATATATTTCCATTTCTCTGCAAAACACTTTTTTTATATATAAGATAATTTAGAGATAGTTTAAGATAATTATAAGATAAATTTTTCATTTTGTATTGTAATTGATGCCAATATAATCAAGATTTATGAATGATTTTTGCAATTTATGTGACAGCAATATTTGAATGAACCTTGACCTGGGCACGTACCCTGAATAAATCAGGATAGATTGCTTGCTCACTAAAAACAAATACACGTATTGAAAATATGCTTTGTGATGCAATAATCAGGTTTTTCATTTCGATACACGGGGCGTTTATAAATTTACTTACAAGAAAGACATATATCCTAAAAATCATACTGCACTGCAATATAACAAAAGGAGATACCCTTTTGAACATAGGCAATTTCAGCATAATTTATTTAATAAGCGGCACAGTATAAATTTGCAAGTTAAAACCTTTAAATTGCCAGCTGGGCTTTAAACAGATTGATACAAATCTGCTTTGCTCAATTTAACATTCTTTTGAAGTTCATATCCTTTGAAATCAATGAACAAATATATGGCAGTTGCTAGCTAAAACAGTAAGTATGAGGAACCTTTACTAATGTCAAATAAAACTTTCTGTAAAAAATGGACGAAACAATACAAGTGCATCAAATCAGTGGTTAAACCTACATGTACCCTCGGCATTTTACGATGACACATTAAATCTCCAAGTAATTCACTGCAATTCCGGTAATTAGAAAGAAAATTCCAACAAACAAACGAGCGTAAAATCATGTCTATCACCTCAGCCTTCTAATTGTTTAACGCTCAAAATGGCAATAAGATTCATTCTGCCTCTGATCAGTCAATTGTTTTGTCTCTACTCGATCTCCAATTGTTCAAATATATCACTTAATATAAATCATAGCTTGAGATAC
Organism: Chiridota heheva; assembly: GCA_020152595.1. NCBI lineage: Eukaryota > Metazoa > Echinodermata > Holothuroidea > Apodida > Chiridotidae > Chiridota > Chiridota heheva. Next base: position 2,896,980 of record JAIGNY010002361.1, read on the forward strand.
AGAACAGTTGGGTCCGTTGGGATAATAATATCCAAATCCACTTCTGGTTTAAACTGTTACGAGGTAAAGACACATTCATGCTTACGATGAAAACCTTATACAAGAAGGAACCAACCCGTTTCAAACCAAAACCAAAAGTCGGAGTGGTAACCATAGCAACTATGCAACCCACAATTGCAACAATAAACTTGTTTGTGGTACTAATGATCCAAATGTCATTTATTATTTGCTGAAAATGTTTCAAATACCATTAAGTCCAAATTTATCTCATTCTTGTAAGTGAAAAGTGACATCCCATGCAATTACGACGCACCAGCAAACAGCTCATTAAGGTACGCTTTGGGGCACTTCTGCATTGGCTTTGTGATTACGTACATGGAGTATTTACGAGGAGTTAATTATTTTTATGGTAATCATAGAATTCGTAATCTACTTTCAAGTTATGGTAATGAGCAACAAGTTTCATCAATCAAATGTAACGAATTAAAATTTTATTTTACAATAAACTGAGTGGTAAAGTCGATATTGGTTTTAATAACAATGATTTATTTTAGACATGTAGGCCATGCGTGTCAGTACACCTTTCCTACACAATATTTGCAGCTAACTGGCAAATAAAAACTGTAATAAATCAGGGAGCTCAAATTAATGACAATCATTATAGTTGCTAAATAATTACGCCCATTTCTCGCTACAAATTTTCAGTCTTTTCACCCGCAAGAACCTCCATTTCTGCGGGTATGACTTTTAGACTCCGCAAGCAGCAATTAAGAAACTCATCACAGATCACCTAGTGATTTTACGCATCAGTTATTATACACTGTACGCAAACAAAAGAAGTGTTACTGCCAGACCAAACCAAGTGTGTAACTTGTGGAAGAGGATTGTTTGGGATTGTGAAAGGATGTTTTCATCAGTGCGTTATTCAAACTCTGGTGATTTTAAGGACAATAGACTGAAAATTTATAGGCGGAGTTATTCATTATGTAAAATACCAACACAATTGAATGAATTAAGCACAATATATAGTTCTAATGGGTGATTACGGAAGTGAACTCACTCACCGACACCATTTCCCTGGAGATAGAAAGTGCTTACACAACAAGAAGTAACAATGAGCATTCCATTTTGCTGAATATGCAGTATCTGCCATTATTTTGCTGAATATGCAGTATCTGCCATTATTTTGCTGAATATCCAGTATTTGTCATTATTTTGCTGAATATGCAGTATCTGCCATTATTTTGCTGAATATGCAGTATCTGCCATTATTTTTCTGAATATGCTTTACCTGCCATTACTTTGCTCAATATGCAGTAACTGTCCATTATTAAGCTGAATATGCAGTATATGTCCATTATTCATCACTATTATACCTTCAGTATATGCATAATAATTTATTTTACACAAATAACATTTCACTAGATTTTCATCATTTTTCAAGAGCATACGAATATCCAACTTCAATTAGTAAAGATCGGAAGTCTGACTCTAAAATCAGACAGAAATGCTGGTATCTCTCTCAAAACAATTCAATTGATTATACTTTTGGTAAAAAGTACAATAGGTATGAATAAAGATTTAATTCAAACTCTTAGTAATAAATTGAGAAATATAATTGACATGCTCACGTTAAAATTTGACCAGTCCATGATGACATCTATTGCTGATAATTCCTCCCGATGTCATCTACCACACGCAACCTGATGACATACTTTTCCCTTGATGTCATCTATCCCACCCTGATGCCAATCCATACCATCTAGATGATATTTCAGCCCCATCCTTGATGCTTTCCCTGCCACCCTAATGACATAACTCCCCTTCTGATACCATCCACGCCACCCTAATTATATCCATCCCTCCCTGATGATAACCTTCCCTCCCTGATGGCATTCACTCCACATTCATCCACCATAGAAGGTATGATATCCATCTGTCCTTGATACTATCCACCTTTACCCAATGACATCCCTGTCTCTCTAATGACCCATTAATTACTTCTGCCATGTCTGTGTTTGTTACTCCGCCAACGAAGTTGGACGGAGCTACCTCCGCTTTTCGCAAAGAGTTGTTAGTGAGTGAAATGGTTTGCCCGAGTGGGTAGTTTGCTCTAATTCTGTTCAGATTTTTTAAGTCAACATTGATATCTTCTTTACTAACTCTGGGCCGGTGTCTTTGATTTTTTTACAATTTTTTTGTGTGGTGGTGGTGTTAGTTTGGACTTTTTATAGGGTGATTCACCCTGCTTAGCCCATCATCTTGTTATGTTATGTTATGTTATAACCTCTGTCCATCTCTGTTGGAGTATATGTAATGGATTCCAGTAATCTCTTCTCAACAAAGCTCAACTTTTGCTATTGCTGTCGCTTACAGAAATAGAGTATTTACCGTATTCGGAAACAGAAAGAAAATCATGCATGAAATGACAAACACAAATGCATATTATGAACACATTAGAATGTTTGTGTACGTGCTGAAATCTTTCCAATTAATCTACAATTTACAAAACCATGAATGCCCTGCAAGATTAATTTACATGCAGCTCAACATCAACCCAGAATATTTAATGGACCTCTAGAGCACAAGATATGGCTGTTTAATGCCAAGATTTTACATCTCGGAGGAATACTATCAAAATGTATTCCACTGTAGGCACCTCATGTCAGAGTATTGACACAATTCCAATCTTTAGTAATATCTACAAAGAAGCTATGACAGCGGAGTGAATATTTGTCAGCCGGCAAGAAACCGCTCTCGAAGGATGCTTTGAAAACCAAAACCTTTGATATTATTTTAATAAATAATGAGGCTTGAAAATTCCAACCTTTTCATGAAGAAATTCTTATTTATTTAATAAGTTATGTTTAGGAGAAAACCGTATGAAAAATTGAGTTCAATTAGTTCCCTTTTGTATAACCCTTGGGTGCCATACAGCACAATTAGGCTGAGCCACTGAAAGAATTGCGAAGCCCAGGGCAAACTCGGAAATGAAGGTCTCTTAATCACAAGCTACTGTACAAACATTTTTTGTAGTTTTGGATTTTTTTCAATTTGTTTTTTAAAGAAGGAGACTGCTTGTCTTAGTTCGTACATCATTGGTCTCTGAAAAATTGGGGGATGCCAAGCTTTCAAGTCACTTCCATTTCTGGAAGGCACAAGATCTAGCTGTTTGCTAGTATGTGCATATGTATAGCGTTATATGTGTGAAGATAATCGTAGTACATAATGTTATAACAATCTACGGGAAACATGTTTTTTCAACAATGTTGTTAGAAAGAAAAAAGTGAAAGTGAAAGATAAGTAAGATAATACTACAATAGCAGTCACCTGATGAAAATTACAATGAGTGAAAAAAGAAAAAGAAAAATGGTTCTGGCGAGATTCGAACCTACAACTATTGGTTTGGAAAAAAATCCGAACTCCATCGCCTTAACTGACTGCGCTATATCAAGCGTTATACAAGCTTGGAGTTTTAATTAATATATACCGTAAAGTAAGGACCAACAAATTGTACAGCAATTGGTTGAAATTTTAACCTTCAAACATTTTTAATTGAGTTCTAAACGTTGTGTCCATATGACGATTTTGTCCCTTTAAATTTTGCTGCAGACAAATGGATTGTCAGACTTGGCTACTTCTGCCCGTGATGCTTGTCTTTTTGTCCCTTAATTGTCATAAATACAGTCACTTGTTTTTGTGATCTAGGGTGTGTTTAGCTACACTTTAATTATTTATCCAACCCTTTAATTCAAACCTTTAAAGAAATGGTGAGTTCATGCATGCATGCTTGAAGCTCACTGTGAGTCAAAGGCAGTGGCATAGCTGGAGGGAGAGGGGGAGGGGGCACAGGAGGCACTTAACCCCACTCTTTTTCTCCAAATGTTTATCTTTTGTATGGTGATCTTTTTTGTTGCTTCTTAGCATGCATGACTTTCCCCCTCCCCTTGACTTTCCCCCTCCCCTTGAGTTTCCCCCTCCCTTGACTTTTCCCCTCCCATTGAATTTCCTCCCCTTGACTTTTCCCTTGACTTTTCCCCCCCCCCATGTAAATCCAGCCCATAGTCAAATTTGCTTGCATGATTAAACCATTAGGTGCAAAGGATATTTATCTAAAATTGAGGAGCAAGTTCATCATGGCATCACAAAACTTATACATTTCTGTATAAATATTTCTCACGTACAGACAATTCATTCTCTAAAACAAACATTCTCTAAAACAAACCAAAATCTGATTGTCTTTTTATAGGCTTTTTCTGATGGAATTAATCGAAAATGACTGCCATTAGCTCTAGGTATGTTTGGGGCCAAACATTTTCAAAGGTGGCTAGATTATATCAACAAAAATATTTCCTTTTTAAAGCCAAATTTTCTTTTACTTTTGTTTAATTGTTAGACATTCTCATGTACCGTTTTGCTTTAATGCATACATAACTTTTGCCCATATTCTGTCAGTTTTTCAACCAACCCCTCCCTAGCTTCCCATCTTGTGTTTATACAAAAGAAAATCCCAAGTCTACAAAAATAAAATGAAATGCAAAAGACACCCAGGATCAATGTCAACACAAGCAAATCTCATGAATGACTAATCACTGCCTGCAAGACTCACTACCACCTACTCCAACTTGCCTCATTAGCATGTAAGACCACTTGACTCATTTAAATTCATAAAGCACATAAGAATGTGATCCTCACCTCATACATTTAAAGGCCTCATAAGGGATACATAACATTAATCCAAGCATTATGCATGCACTTTACATTATGCATGCTCTCAAAGCCTTCACAGAGGCAGCTTTCACATTTTATGAAATACAGGTTTGTTGGAAGATAAGTACTTAATAAGCAATGCCATCTGTCTTATGTGAAGGCAAGAGAATAAAAATAGTTGAGAGAATATTAAAAAATCTCTTGGGTTAAGGGGATAAGTTGTAGCTATAAGGCATGCAAATACATGAAAGCAGAGTAACACCACAACACTGCCCTTACAGAAATATTAGCTTGCAGCACACTTGCAACAAGCTAACATTTTTGGCTTGTGCAAGCATGCTGCAAGCTTGCAACAAGCATGCTGCAAGCTTGCAGCAAGCTAACTTTTGGAACAAAATTAGCTTGCGCAAGCTAGCAAAATCTATCTGCAAGCTTGCTCAAGCTAGCAAAAACTATCTGCAAGCTTGCGCAAGCTAGCAAAACTTTCTGCAAGCTTGCCTTGCACAAGGTAACAAATATCTTATCACTGCCTCCCTCTCCCTCACCACACCCCTCCCCCTCATCACACCCCTCCCCCTCACCACACCCCTCTCCCTCACCACACACCCTCACCACTCCTCCCCCTCACCACCCCATCCCCTCACCACCCCATCCCCTCACTACCTTATCCCCTCACCACCCCATCCCCACACCACCCCTCCCCTCACCACCCCTCCCCTCACCACCCCTCCCCTCACCACCACTCCCCATCTGAAAGGATGCAACCTTCTTGTTTGCATGCATGCATCATAATCTTCCCAAATTATTAAGATAACATTGAAAACTTGATAAAATTGAAGGAAAATGTGATAAAATGATTCAAAGTATACCCCAAAAACTTCCCGAAAATTGCATTCAAATTCCCAAACATTGAAGAAAATTGTCCTACCAAGATACCAATGATGTTATAGCTCAACCCATGCAAAAAACAATTGACTGGTTTTCTTTTATAAGCAATTTTCTTTTTGTCATATCTGATATTTTCAATTTGAAATTCAATTTAAAGATTTTCTTGAAGTCTACTCATTTTTTGGGCAATCATTCTTTATGTTAGAATTCCAACAGTTTTACAGTTTCAAAGTATCGTTTACATGCATTTAGTGACCCTAATTTTCAAAAAGTACATGAAAATTGCTCTAATTTAAATTTTAAAAGTTGCGCAACCAGTATAGTGAAAATTTTGACTCCATTGCCCAAATAGACGCTGGAATTTTGCTTTCCAAATTGTGAAAAGTTTACTTCTACAGCATAAATCATCAATTGTATGAAAAATATGCATGGAAACTCAGTTTAGAAATAATAGAAAACTTTCCTTCAATGCCATTTAATCTCAACATCACGTATCTTTTTTGCAGGACTAGCTAGGGCTTTCATTGTGAAACTCTCGCCGTAAAACAATTAAAAACTACGCCACCACCCCAGAGGTTCTAATAATATCAGTGCCTCTCGAAATGGCCGCCATTCATCTTTGCGACGCATGCAGAATTTCAGCTTTGTTAAAACCTTTTTCTGTTTGTTTATTTTGCAATATTTGTTTCTGTCTTGCAAAATTTACTTGACTCATCACGTAATATTTACATGTAAATGTACTAATTTTTACGATTGAAGTATTTTGTCCGTGTGTTTTTGGTCGATTTAACAGCTTGTAAAATGGGCCTTGATTGAGTGGGATTTAAAGACTTGCGTTATGGCCTATTGTTAATTTCACTGTTTACTGCTGCACATTTGTGGTGCATTTCATAAGGGGCTCACATTTTGGTGAAATCAATAGTTCAAAATATATCCATTCATAGGTGATTACTGCACATTTGTGATTCTCGCATTTGGATTATGCTAATTAGGTTTACAGTTTGTAAAAGTCATTGATATTGTGAGACAAATGTGTGTGTGACTGAATCCAGTTATTGTCACAACCCGGACATGAATGTTATCAATAAGACATTAAACGACAGCAATTAGTGAACGTCAGCCAACAAGAAAAAACAGATCAGTTGGGAAGTAAAAGCCTGAAATGGGGTATATGACGAATAACTAGATTGAATTATGAATGAAATTGATTTTCAACAGCATAGATTTGCAAGCGTGTACACGCTAATTGGTCACAGCTCTAGTGACAACAACACTAACAGGTATAAATCTGTGGTAAATAGAGATACCAAGAATTATTGAAATTTAACAAGAAACAAACAATAACAACTCTTAATTTTCTAAGAAATATTTTTCCTTCGTGACAATGCACTGCAAGAATACTGTTCGATTCTGCAACAGGTGGTTAAGAGCGGGAGAACGAAGGAGTCTGACAGATACAGGTACGTGATACTGGTTCTGAATATAAGACGGCAATTGTTATGGAACGAACATAAATCAGTATATATTGTAATTGATCGACAAACAAGATCTGACACTGTGATCTGAAAATTTGCATATTCATCATAATATTCAAATTCTGATTGAAATGGTTTTCGTCAAACACACTGTGATAAGCTTGTAAGATTTAGCAACTGCTATATGCATGATTAACAACAGACTAGACACACACATATGGTATGTACAAGAATGGCATAATGTCTATAGCTAAAAGAGCTATTTTTAGCGACATTACATATGGAAATCTGATACATTCTTAAAACCTTTTAGAGCTTTAATTTGAAAAATACATAGAATATCTCTTAGCAAAATACAACCTATATGAAGCATAAACAAATCTCATTTGAGCCAGAATTTCAAGAGCAAAACTGTTTAAACCTAGGAGAAGATGTATTTTAAAGCAAACCATTGCAAAGGCACATATGGGAGCTCAGTACGATTTGATAAGCTCCACTCATTACACTCTGTGTAATGGGTGGAGCTAAAAATTCAGGAAATTCCTTAGAAATGAAAAAAACTTGCCTAAAAATAAAGGAAATTTCATCGAAATTGAAGAAAATTAACTGAAAATGAAGGACAAATGAAAATTATATTTCATACACCATAACTTAAGAATGATCTAATGGTAAAAAATTACCATTGGAAAAATCTTAAGGGGGTGGCTCCCTGCCCCTTCTGGACCTGCCCCCGATTGTTTATACATGTTTAAAGTTCTTCAGACTACCCTTCTCGAGCAGCATGTTCATTAAGGCAAGAAGACAATTTTAAAAAAGATTTTTAATTTCCTGGATCATGGCATAACTTAAAGTAATTAAGACCAGTAGGTGCCATTTGGACATGTCAATGTGGCAGAAATCCTTGATCTTAATTACACTGTGTTTTACTATCATAGATTTTCATTTGTCAATGATGGTGCAACTAAATATCATAGGCGTGGGAAGAATTTTTTCTGGCTTTTGAACTTCAATGATGGCAACCACCCTCACCTATAGCAAAAATTAAGAGAGTTTGTTTTTGGCTAACCTCCCCCCCCCCCATCCTTTTTCTTATGCCTATGCTAAATATACATATGATGAAACTGTCATGACTATGCAAGTCTATATGTTGGGTGGCACAAAAAGCACTGTGAAGTCTTTCTTTGGATGACTGATACAACTTAACCCATACCAGGCATGGTCCGAAGGACTGAAATTGTAGGACTGAAATTGAGTGAAGCGGAGGTCCCCTTTTCAGGCGTGGTCTGACAAGGTTTACTATTAACCCTTGTAGGACTGTAATTGAGTGAAGCACAGGTCCCCTTTCCAGGCGTGGTCTGACAAGGTTTACTATTAACCCTTGTAGGACTGAAATTGAGTGAAGCGCAGGTTCCCTTTCCAGGTGTGGTCTGACAAGGTTTACTATTAACCCTTGTAGGACTGTAATTGAGTGAAGCACAGGTCCCCTTTCCAGGCGTGGTCTGACAAGGTTTATTATTAACCCTTGTAGGACTGTAATTGAGTGTAGCACAGGTCCCCTTTCCAGGCGTGGTCTGACAAGGTTTACTATTAACCCTTGTTGGACTGAAATTGAGTGAAGCACAGGTCCCCTTTCCAGGCATAGTCTGACAAGGTTTACTATTAACCCTTGTTGGACTGAAATTGAGTGAGGCACAGGTCCCCTTTCCAGGCGTGGTCTGACAAGGTTTACTATTAACCCTTGTAGGACTGTAATTGAGTGTAGCACAGGTTCCCTTTCCAGGCGTGGTCTGACAAGGTTTACTATTAACCCTTGTAGGACTGTAATTGAGTGAAGCACAGGTCCCCTTTCCAGGCGTGGTCTGACAAGGTTTACTATTAACCCTTGTAGGACTGTAATTGAGTGAAGCGCAGGTTCCCTTTCCAGGCGTGGTCTGACAAGGTTTACTATTAACCCTTGTAGGACTGTAATTGAGTGAAGCGCATGTTCCCTTTCAGGCGTGGTCTGACAAGGTTTACTATTAACCCTTGTCGGACTGTAATTGAGTGAAGCGCAGGTTCCCTTTCCAGGCGTGGTCTGACAAGGTTTACTATTAACCCTTGTAGGACTGTAATTGAGTGTAGCACAGGTCCCCTTTCCAGGCGTGGTCTGACAAGGTTTACTATTAACCCTTGTAGGACTGTAATTGAGTGTAGCACAGGTCCCCTTTCCAGGCGTGGTCTGACAAGGTTTACTATCAACCCTTGTCGGACTGTAATTGAGTGAAGCGCAGGTTCCCTTTCCAGGCGTGGTCTGACAAGGTTTACTATTAACCCTTGTAGGACTGTAATTGAGTGTAGCACAGGTCCCCTTTCAGGCATGGTCTGACAAGGTTTACTATTAACCCTTCTGGGACTGTAATTGAGTAAAGCGCAAGTCCCCAAGGTCTGACAAGGATTATTAACGGCCAATGGCTGCACATATATCAATCATGTAATTCTTAATTTTTGTCATAAAAGAACTTGCAGTATTGAGAAATACCAATTGGGGATGGTAGGGGGAAACATTGTCTCACAGGCCCAAAAATTACTTTACAAATAATAATGTGTGAGAGATATTTTCCACCTCACGACCAATCTTAATCTTTTCTCGTTATGTCCCTTTAACCATACAGTTATTTACCAGCTTATATCCTAGGAGCATTAGTTATCAGTGATTACTCCTCCTAGTGATATACTTATTCATTCATGCAAATTACCTCCTTCTTCGCCTATTTTGTACCTTACATGTATATGGATCATAATGATACCTATTACAATGTCCTATTTTATACCTTATATGGATCATAATGATACCTCTTACAATGTCCTATTTTATATCTTATATGGATCATAATGATACCTCTTACAATATACTTACTCACTTTTCAAAGAAACATACTTGTGGTTGACCTATTCTTCACTGACCAGCCAATTCCTCACTTTCTCCCTTTGTTAATGTTTTCACTTGGTTTTATAATACAGTAATGTTCACTTGGTTTTATAATTCTGTCAAGTAAAGTTGCATCTGTTTATGATTTTAAGATTTTGAGTTAAAAACATGATTTAAAAGTTTTGAATTTAATTTGTGTTAGCTGTTTTTGTTATTAAAGTGTAATATTCCATGTAGCTCCCCACCCTAGCCTCCATCCTTACAATGTGGAGTTAGAGGGGCTACAAATGTAAAAGTCTGAAAATTGTCCTGTGGTGAAAAACCTAAACCCCATTTATTTTGTTTGATTTTGCTTGACCCCATATATAAGTGTGACCCCTCCTCCCCACACACATATAATTTTCTTGACTGCATATACTCATAGATTCATCTGCAAAATATTAAGATCACGGAGGTACGATAAGATGAATCTTTACGAAACCAGAACACCCTCTTATTATTCCAGCTGGATACACCATTGAGGCAATTGAGCATACATCCGCCATGCTTTTAAATAAACAAAATGTTGTCAAATTTGTGGAAAATATGACATATCAATGTACCATGTTTTTACTCAATGATACTGGTTTAATTTTCCGTCCCAAACCAAGCAAGACATGTTAACTTCTTAAACCATGTGCCATATTGGCATGTTGAGTATTCTGATTTTAATAACATTGTGTATGTTAAGGGAACAAATTAATGTACAGTACAGTAGTAGTTCTCTCACATAATGAAGGTTTCCAAATATATTAACCTAATTATACAGTAACGATCATTTTGCAGACTGGAAATTAAGAATGGCAAGAACTTTGCTTGTGTAAATGGTCTACTGAAGACATGGGTGTAGCCGTGAGGGGAAGGGGGAATCAACAGAATTGTACGACCCCCTCCCCAAAAAAAAAAAGGAGGAGAAAAAAAAGTTTCTTCCTAATAGGTGCCTCTTAAGGCCCAATATGTAACAATTGTCCATTATGTTAACAATGGCCCATTATGTAACAATGGCCTATTATGTAATAATGGCCCATTATGTAACAATGGCCCATTATGTAGCAATGGCCCATTATGTAACAATGTTTGGTCCATTATGTAACAATGTCCATTGTGTAACAATGTCCATTATGTAACAATGTCCATTATGTAACAAAATTGGCCCATTTATAAGACAACTATTGCATGCCATTATGTAACAATTTTGACCCATTATGTAACAACTTTTTGACCATTGTAACAAGAAATAGATAATGTCTAAATAACCTTACATGTATATTTGTACCCAACATATGATTCTCCTGATTTTCAAGGTTACTTGATTGATCATATGATAGATGGTACAAATCTGATGAGTTTGACGAGGTATGGATGAAGGCACTCTAAGGGGAAAGAACTGGGAATCTTTTCGTAAAGGACCAAAAATAACTAGCCCCACAATAACCACCACAAAAAACATTGTGAGCGTCATGCAGACATAAAATAAGCAAAGAATGTAACAAGACGAGTATTTTAATTCTTCAAATTAATCAAATAGATAATATTATCAGTATGTGTTGGGTTACAGGGAGCTAGCAGGGGCGTGTAATATGTCGAATACAGTACTGAAAGCTTTACGTTTTTGACAATAATGTTGAAGAAAATATCTTTTTCATGGTTTACAAAAAAACTTGAATAAATTGTCACTTAAAGTTACAACTTAACAACAAAAAAACATTTGCATTATTAAGTTCATTGAAATTTCAAAAACTAGAAAACTTTTGTTGATTTTTTGACTGCAGTTCAAAAAAGAGTCTAGGTGTCATGTTTTGTAAACACCAAGGAAAATGTCTGGAACACAATTATAACTTTGTGAAGAATACGCATTTTTAAAATCCAAAACATTAAAAAAACAAATTATAGACTGAATTTGAAGAAATTTATATTTATATGGTTTTTAAAACACTAATTAATCTCCAAGCTAAGCATTCGCACACCTATCGATAAGAATTGTGTATGAAATGCAAATAGCTGCTAATCCACTTGATACTATTATAGTAACAACACACGACAAACTAGAATTTTAGCACTCGAGATTGAGTTCGTGTACATATCTGTCCCCGCTTGGTAATTCCAACATGCCTAATATATTGTTAAGTTTACCCCCATCCCAAATACAATCTACCTCAGAAATCCTAGACCCACTAAGTTTTATCCTCAAATCTCTTCCTCACTTTTAATCAGTATTATCTGCATTCTAAATATTTCAAGGTTATCTACAGTACCATTCTTCACTGTCATATAATCACTGTTTTCAGTTTTATTCAGACTAAGCATTCATTGTTTAAATTCCTTTCAGACAAGATTCACATTCCATGATTTTCCTTTCATGCTAAAAACCAATTGTCTTGATTTTCTTTGACACCCAACCACTTGATTTGATTCAAGTCCAGAAAATGGATTGTTTGGATTTCCTTTCATGGCATTAATTCATTGTTTCAGCACAATCCATTGGAAAGCTACAACCAAATCTTGACAGATCTCATCCAAAAACATCCCCACCCCTCCATTTCTGCCCTGCCCCTATTCAACATATCCCAAATTGTCTTCATCCTGAAAGCCACATACCAAATTTACTTGAAATCCAATTATCAGTTATTGAGATATGTTGATGACAAACGGACAAACAAATGTAGGCAAAAACATAACCTCTGTCCAACCTCATTGGCAGAGGTAACAAAATTCATGCTATGAACTTTAATTCTAATAAAATTCTACCAATAAATAGATCCATTTGAGTTAACACATCTACTGAAGATACGCTATAAATACTCCGTAATATCATACTAATTAATAACAATAAATTATCTGAGCCATAGGTTATAAAATCAACCTGAAAATTGCTTTCTAGATATTTCAGTCAATGACCTAACGTGTGTACCCTTTCATTAGGATGTAAATTTGCACATTCCAAGGTTATTACTCCAGGCCAAATCGATGCTTTCACAGCAGAATTATAGAAAGATGATTATAATTTTTCCAGTTATTATGGGGTTTTTTTTAATTAATTTTTTTAAGGATCTGATTTGATTGTTGACAGCACAATATCCTCTTGTAATGTTTTTCTACTAGTGTATGACTATGACGTAAAATGTTTGATAATCTATCAACATTGTTTGATACTCATTCAAACTATTCCTTGTAACAGCAGATTCAATTTCAACAAAGACATTCTCACTGAGTTGACAGTTCTCACTGAGCTACAGCAATCCTGTAGTAAGGTTATATGCAAGTATTTGGTGAGCCTGTATTGAGCTAATTAACTGCTGTGAAAATAGTGTGCTTCCTGTCACCTCATACCTGCTCCAAAAACCTAATGGGAATTCCAATGGTGAAGTAAATTCAATTGGTGAAGTAAATTCAATTCCATTAGTGAAGTAAATTCATGAAGGTTTGTTTGTTAGCTCACTCTACAAGCTCACTTGGAGCATGGAGATAAAATGACAGCTTGCCTGAGAGAAAATTGTTAAATGTGCCAACCACGTGCAAAATTTCCAAGGTTAAATCTACAGCCTGGAGTCCACAAACCAGTCCTGTTATATTAAGAACAAATATCAAATTCTCAAATTTTCAATAACTGTCAAAAAATGACTTGTATTTTACATGACATGTGTTCCCTGCATTTCGTAATCTAAAAAATAGACGTTTGAATTTCTATATATATGCTTTAATAGTGAAAACATTGGAATTAAAATAAACCTACATATAAGGCAAAATTGGGAAAATGACCAAAAATATGTATGGATTTACCAATCTTCTCTTACTTTGTTATATCTAATTTGAAGCCCTTTAAAATTTTAATGACCAATTTTTCGGTTAATTTTGTAATAATTCCCTTATAATGATGAATAGGTTTCTTTAAAATTCCGTACATTCAAGTTCTCACCTTGCAAGGAGGTTAAATATTCCTTAAATATTGATTTCTAGGCCATCCACTTCACAGGCCTTAAAAACTGAGATCCAATATAAGACAAATTGCTTAATTCTGCACATAGCAAATGAGCTTATCATTATATGACGGAATATTCCATCAGTTAAAACCAATAACATCAAAAGTAGAATGACTGATGATTCTGGAGTTATCTTTGAAGTGGAATTAACCAATCAAAAGGCCAATACCAAAGGTAACACGTCAGTAAAATAAAGAGGACGTTTTTTACACATAAAAAGTGCACTCAAATGACAGGTTTAGGAAAAACGATGTATCTAAATCAAGTAAGGTGTTGTGACTATCACAAAGCTGTCACACTTTCATTTCAGTCATAACTTATTCAATATATATTTTCAGGAGAACTTTCTGTGATGAGCCTGTCATGCAAATTTTATTGGAAAAGTGACTATGTGAGAGCACTTCCAGTCAGTGAGTATCAAATCAGTCATCTCAATTGAACAGTTTTTCAAGTCAACCCTTACTCTACCAAGCGGCAATATTATCACTGTTTTGGGCTCCCCACCTATGACTCTGCCTCCCGAGCGCATTTTCAATACAGTGCTGGTGGAGTAAGGCTTAACGAACCCGCAACAAGTGTGCCAACTCAAAAATATATGCAGCATGATTCTGGTGGGCGGCCCAGCGGGTCACTGAAGCGGAACAAGCTGCTTTGAAGACAGAGGTCCCTTCAATAATCAGCCACTGCTTAACCCTTACTCTACCACACGGCGATATTATCGCCGTTTTGGGTGCCCCATCTTTGACTCCGCCTCCCAAGCGTATTTTCAAATAAGTGCTGGTAGAGTAAGGGTTAATGCACATATAATGAATATGGTTTTAATGGGATCTTATCATTGCAAATTTTCATATTCTTAAACACTGTTTACTCAAGTTCAAACAGGATTTACAATAAAAAATAGGGATTTCACCAAATTTGGATTTTTCGATGATTTTCGATAGATTTTACAACAACACTTCTTTCTTTACAAGTCCCTCTAGTACTTTGAGTTGGATCATCACAATATTTTGCTGGATCATCAGAAAATGTATGTTGGTGTATGCTTAAGGTCTAAATTTGTGAAAGTGTGTATCTTAACTACTATTCAAATTTGTCTTGCTCAGCAATATATTCTTCTTCAGCAATGAACAATATTGAACTTAACAAAAAAATTGTTAAAATCTAACAGCTTTGTATTGGTGGTAAACCGATAATTGTTTCTCAAAAATTTGCATGAATTTCCAAGTTATGGTCGCTTGCATCTTCTGTTACTTAATTTACTTGTCAGCAGGCGAGATCAAATACATTTTGCGGCAAGACATTATTTACACTTTTGATTCTTCAAGTTTTTGTTTTCTTAAACACTGTACAAATCCACTTGATGCTTTTTGATTGTCTTGTTTGTTTGTTGAATGAAAGCTTAACGGCACCGTGACAGCGAGGGTCAAATGGTGCCCGAGAGGTTAGATCATTCAGAGGTAGGAAGGAAAGAAAACAAGGTTATCTACCAGATCCACATACAGTCTATTCAAATTCCTTCATTCTAAAGTCCCGGGGGGAGGGGGCCTTGAGAATGATGCATACTCTCATAATGCACTTTCAAAATTGGACTGAAGTATGAGAGATTTATTGGTAATTGCAGTAATGACAGTTTATGATTTTGATACATGCAGTTTAAAAATAAGTGATTTTTGATACCTGCAGTCCGAAAATAGGTGATTTTTAATACCTGCAGTACAAAAAAGGTGATTTTTGATACCTGCAGTATGAAAATAGGTGATTAGTTTAAGAAAATAGGTGATTTTTAATAAATACCTGCAGTACAAAAATAAGTGATTTTTGATACTTGAAGTCCGAAAATAGGTGATTTTTAATACCTGCAGTACAAAAATATATGATTTTTCATACCTGCAGTACGAAAATAAGTGATTTTTCATACCTGCAGTACAAAAATAAGTGTTTTTTGAGCTGTAGTATCAAAATATGCAATTTTTTTGAAGACCAGCAATGTAACAATATGAAAGATTGTATTTTTGATACCTGCACTAAAAAATTCTGAGGAAAGGCAACTGCTCGGGCGGCACATGTATATATACCTCACATATGGAAGTCCTCCCCCCCCCCTCCCTGCCTAAAGGCTGAATATATTCAGCCTCTTCAGTAATTTTCCTTCCTTTTTGCAAATATGAAATACACCAAAGCTTCATTACCATATTCACAAGAGTTTGAGTTTAGATGCTGGAGACAATAAGAAAATATTGCCAATCTTCACACCCTATTTTAGAAATTTATGAAAATTATGATTATTTTCATTTGTCAAAAGTGACAGCTTCTTTCAAAGCGACTTCAAGCATAACTATTCCATGAGATGTTTGAAATTTTCCCCTGCCATCCACAATGATTTTCATCCATTTCATATTTATTTTCTACTTTCCATTCCCTTTTGCAAAAATGAGTCATGCATTATCGCATTTACAAGATTTTTTCTGTTACAAGAAAGAAAAATATGACCAAACTTCACACTATACCCAGGAATAAATTATTTTTGTTGTAATTACTTCAATTTGCCAAAACTGACAATTTCTTTACAAAGCTAATTCAAGCATAACTTGGATTCCATAAGCTGTTTTACAACTTTCATCAATCATAAATGATATAAAAGTATATTCATACTATGCAGTGAATTACATCTATCATTAAACTTCCATTACAAAATAAACAGATCTGGGGTTTGTTCAGCTGAAAAATATGAAAAGAACCAAATTGTGAGCACATACAGTAGATGTAGCAACTGGTGGGGCACTGGAAGGCATCCCCAACACTTTTCCAAAAAATGACAAAAGTGCCCCTTTTGAAAATGAATAGTGCCCTTCAATTACTGTCCCAATTAATGGAGGAAAACTGCCAACTTTTGTCAGTCCCATGTAAGGGAGGTGTCCCGCATTGGAAAAGTGCTTCTAAAAATGAAGTGCCCTTACTTTTACTTTGTTGCTTTGGGCTCGCTTATTCTATCTACAGATTAAGATATGGACATATGATTTGAAAAGTGCCCCCTTAGAGGTCATGCCCCCCACTTTTTGAAAGCTTCCTACACCCCTGTGAGCATGCATGTGGATACATGAATGGATGCGTCAGGGACATAGGAATGGTCTCTCTCGGGGTGGTGGGGAGGCAATAACCCCAAAATTTACCAGTCACAAGCAGAAAAATTGCACTGCTAAAATCAGTTTCTATCAATTTTATGTTGCTGCTAATCAGCAAATCTCCAACATTTGGGAAATCTCCTTTCGTTTTCAGGAAATCTCCTTCCGTTTTCAGGAAATCTCCTTCCGTTTTCAGAAAATCTCCTTCTGTTTTCAGGAAATCTCCTTCCGTTTTCAGGAAATCTCCTTCCGTTTTCAGAAAATCTCCTTCCGTTTTCAGGAAATCCCCTTCCGTTTTCAAGAAATCTCCTTTCGATTTCAGGTTTGTTTGTTTGATGAGGTCTTAACGGCACCACGACAACAAAGGTCAAATTGTGCCTGAGAGGTCAGATCATTTTAGAGGTAGTAAGGAAAGAGACCAGGGAAGAATGAGAGAAATTCAAGAACAAAAGCCAGAAAGCTGTGATCGAGAGAGGAGGTGCATGGGTAAAACTAAAAACAAAGTAGAGAGGGGGTGGAAGAGGAGAATTAAATATGGTTGTAGAGGATGCATGCTGAAGGAAGGAGACTATTTTATCTGGAGGATTTTTTTGGAAGAACTCAGCAATTGAGTTGTGGGGAGCGAGAGAAGCTCTGGGAAGGTTGTACAGGGGGCAAGCAAGGAGAGCGTGTTGGATTGTGAGGATGCAGTGGCAATTGTTACAGAGGGTTGGGAACCAATAAGGAGGTGGAAGTGAGTGAGGTGGGTGTGACCAATTCTAAGGCCGGGTAATATGAGCGTTGTCGTCGAGAAAGGTTGTTGATGGTGGATTTGATCGGGATTGTGGGCTGGATAACATGGAGTTTGTTATCAATTTGGAAGTTCCATAAGGTTTGCCAGCGGTCACGAACAAGAGAAGCGATAAAGCGGTTTGATGTCAGATTTCAGGAAATCTCCTTTTGTTTTCAGGAAATCTCTTTTCGTTTTCAGGAAATCTCCTTACGTTTTCAGGTAAAATCTCCATTTTACGTTTTCAGAAATCTCCCAACTGCCATTTCAGGAAATCTCTCATACGTTTTCAGAAATCTCCTGATTTATCCTACTTACATAATGGAAAATATTTCCATTTTCAGGAAATATCCTTATCAAAAATTATTGTATTTTTCCATTTACTCAATTATTTACCAAAATGGTCAATTATTTTTATTTTAACTTTTCATTTAATTTACTGTTGTTGTTTGTGCCTGGTCCAATTTTGTTTTTTTATATTTTGAGTTTTTTAATTTTTTTGTTTTATGTGTATATATATGTGTGTATGCATATGTATGTATACATATTTTTCTATTTATAATGTATTTTCTATTTCTAAATTTCTTTTAAAATATCGTTATTGTATTTTACCATTCACTATTATTTTCCCTAATTTACTTTTGTTGTTTGTTTGTTTGTTTTTTTTTTTTTTTAGTAACTTTTCTATTTATAACTTTTCTATTTAAATTTCCTTAAATATCTTTTATTTTTGTGGACAAATTTCCATAATGGATAAAATGAATTGATCTTATTTTATCTTATGGGTAATCTGTGTAACACATATGACCTGAATCCTATGTATGATTCTTGAGATACTGTTTACAAGCTTTCTTTAACAAAACCAACATGGTGAAACAGTGTTCACAAATCTTTTTCTGGTAAAGAGATATGCGAGTTAAAAGGTAAAGCAGTTTTGTCCTCAAGTTGTGACTTGCATCAGATGGATCATGTCAGGACAGTCAATTGTATTATACCATGGAAGGCAGCTCAACATTTTCTTTCCCCAAGTTTAGTATTTAGAAATGGGAGAGATATACATGTTTAATTCCAGATTTTGGTCAGTAGGAGGCTATATAGTAACATTCATGCCTGTAGCCAGCATGGGGCATGAGGAGCATGGCACCTCTTGCAAAGGTCTGTGCACCCCTTTTGCAAAATCAATCCAGACATCGCAAACGGTGCAAATCCCCTTACCGCTAATAACATGCTTCCCACCCTATGTCATAACTGCCATCCCAACCTCTGTTCTGTATGTCCCATCCTATATCCCTCCCTACAGGAAATTATACATGAAATATAGATACCTTTCCACAACATGACCCATATGCCATCACACCTGCAATCAAGATGACATCTCACCATATGCCTTGCCACCCTGTCCAATATACCATGCCACCCTGTCACACATGCCATCCCTTTCTGTCCCATATACCATGCCACCTTGTCCCACATTTCATCCTTCTCTGTACCATGTGCTGTCCTACCCTGCCCCACATGTCATCCTTCCATGTACCACGTGCCATCCCACCCTGTCCTGCAAGCCATTCCTTCCTACCCCACATGCAATCCCACCCTCTCCCATGTGCCATCCCATCTGAAATCCAGACGACATGCCATCCTGTCTCACATGTCATTACACTCTTGTCCTCTATGTCATCCCACTTTGTCCCACATGCCATCCCAGCCTGTTATAAATTCCATGCGCTACCTTGTTTCACATGCCACACCACCCTGTCCCACATGCTATCCCACCCTGTTCTATATGCCATGACATCCTGTCCCACATTCCATGGTACCCTGTCCCACATATTACCCTATCCCACCCTGTGCAATCATTTCATCCCATCCTGTCCCCCATATCATCCTACCTTCATCCTAATTCCTATATTTACCAATCATTCTACCATCTTCCACCGCCCCATTCACCAACCATCTCCAATTCACCAACAATCTCCCATCCACCTAACATCCCTGTTCACTTACCATCATCCATTCACCTACTACCCCAACCCACCTTTTGCCATCCACTCATCTACCAAATATACTCTAAACAAACTGATCATTCCAACCTTCACTATAACCTCCAATCACTCCATTGCACTACAGCCCCAGCCTTATCTTACATCTGACACTTCCTATAGATGCATGCTTAAATTTTCCCCACTAATGAAAATTCATTATGGATTAACTTGGGAGTTTATCATAAGTCCATTGTTTCCACTCTATTCTAGCGAAAACTTACCGTTTTTCCCTATTCATTTCCAAGACACGTCATAAGAAATTTTATTTAGTTGTCAGTTCTATTCTCTTTCTTCTCCTTCTCTCTTTTTTTTTTTTCCATCCCAGAGCAAATCCTTTAAGTGCTGCTATTCAAGTCTAGAATGCATTTATTCTCCTTAATATAATTTGTTTTTTTCATGAAAAATAGTTGGAATTCCTTTCCTAGGGCAGTAATCTTTTGTTCCCTAGTAGCTGAACAATGAATGAGGCTGGACTGACAATAGATGTGGACGAACAAAGGATAAAGATTCTATATCCCCCTCTTCACCAACTTCCTTGGTGAGGGGATAAAAAAAAAATATCTAATAAGATGATATGGGGAATCTTAAAGTGCTTGATCCCTTTTGAGAAAAGCCCTAGTGACATGTGGGCCTAATAGCATCAAAACCACAATTTGATGTCTTTCGCTTCTTCAAAGAATCAGGGCAGAAAGATTAAAAATCAACAAATTTACATTAGAAAATATAACAGGTTGCTGGTTGTACATTACAAATTTGCATCAAAAATTGCGCATTTGGGTCTGAACTCTTAAAAACCTTTTCAAGCCAACATTAAACCAGTTTTGGTAAAATGTTGTCATTTCTCCCAAATTGTTCATATTCACATATTTTCAACAGCAAACATTTCCACAGCTGGTTTAACATCTCACAGGTACAAGAAGTACATACATCCTAACAAAAAATATCATTGAAAAACTGACAAGACCTCATACGAAAAGATAAACCTGGACATTGCCAGTTCAAAGAACATACTGTTCGTGCAGATAGAAACAAATAAAGTTCACATGATTTTCAGAAGGGTCAAGTTGGTCAACCAAACGTTTGGACACTCTATATGGATAGGCAGAAATGATACGGTTTAATTAAACTTGAATACCTTATCTCTTTAATAGCATATAATGTTTGAAGATAGCTTCTGAAATTGCTCCCTATGTCTTCCATGGTACACAATAATAAACTTGCTTGACCACTTAAAGAAATCTTCCCATGGTTTCTTTTAAATATTTTTTAAAATAATATTTCCAAAGGTTTTTTGTAAAATTTTATTTGAAAGAGCATATTTTAAGAGCCAATTTGGTACAAAAATCAGGTTTATACCATATTCCATTCAGGAAATATGGATTTTTAAAGATTTCCCAATGTTTTTGTACAGTATGATGAATTCGTGCTTGTAATGTCATAGAGGCAATTCAATTCTAAATATTTATGTATTTCTTTGAACGCTAATTGGTTGTTTCTGTATGATTAGAAACAATTTTCCAAAAGTTGTAGAAGTATCATGTTTGGCAATGTATGATCTAAGTTGCATCAATTTATTTTTCTAGCAGGTTTTACTAATCAAAAAGGATGATAGATTTTAATGAAATACATCAACTTTTAGGTGGGAGAAAGTGTTGCTGTGATGTCATACTGAGCCTTTTCCTATTCGTTTATTAACATTTTTTGTGAACCCTATAATTTGAATATTTTCTGGTAGGAATAACATATCAACATGATTTTTGTACTAAAATGTTTCTAAATTGTTTTCTTTCTTTTAAAATGTTACTACAACAAAAAAAACATGGAAATATTCCTTTAACTAATCTATTAACGTATTCAACTTACCAATCCTATGTCTGCTCAGGTAAATCATTACATTATAATACAATTTCACTGCATTCATATGTTGCCCATTATCTGCTCAATTTAATCAAGGTAAAAGCTAAAAGTATCATGCTGCTCTACAATTTCCCAAAGCAAGAGGCAAGTAAAATGTGCATCAGAAAAGGGGTCAATCAAATATATGAGTTTTTCTTTTAATCTAAGAGACAGATGGAGTTAATACTACAGAAGCATTCACACATCCATTTTTTTGTTATCCCCTCGCCAACGAGGTTGGTGAAGAGGGGATATAGCATCTTTATCGTTTGTCCGTCTGTCCGTTGTCCACATCTATTATCAGCCCGGCCTCATGCAATGTTCAGCTACTAGGAAACAAAAGATTGCTGCCCAAGGAAAGGAATTCCAACTATCTTTATAAAAATAAATTTATATAAAGGAGACCAAATCGGTGCCATATACTTCATGTGATGTCCAAAGATCAACTAATTACAGAGAGAGAGTTGAACACACAATTACAATGACGGGGTTGCGCCCGCGTATACGATTATGATAGTACAAATGCTATTACGAAACGCTTAATACAACCCGGACGAGAACACAGGTACGACGTACGGACAGACATAACATCGACAACCAAGTCAATGTCCACAGCCTTTGATAACCAGTTGTGGTGCACTGGTGTGTCTACCCACCCCAGGCTTGAACCCAGGGCCTCGTGGTCTGTAGACAGGTATAATAACCGCTACACCACAGTGGGTAGATGCTAATTACAGACTTATTTCAGCCTTTTTATACCCTTCCTTTAAACCTCTCAAATAAGCACAAACTTTCTTCTCCCACCGGTCACCTACACTTTTATAATATATACCAACTAGTTTTCTGCCCACTTCCTACATTTAAGAAAAACTATAAACAAAACAAGACATTGATGTCTTTGTTCCAATCTTCACTAAAATCATTAATAATTCCCTTTCCTCTAGATGTTTTCCAGATAGACAAAAACTTGCCTCTGTTCGCCCTTTCTTAACAAAGACAAATTTGGATAATGAATTATTTAAAAACTATCTGCCAATCTCAAATTTCTCGGAAAAACCATTGAAAGCGTAGTGGCTGCTAGATTATTAAGTTACATCTATGAAAATAACCTAGCAGACACTTATCTGCTTACAGACTACATCATGGTACTGAAACTGCTCTTGTGCATGTAAATAATGTCATTCTTACTGCATTAGACAGAGGTGAAATAACTGCGCTTATTCTCTTATATTTAAGCGCAGCATTCGATACTGTTGATCATGAGGTACTTTTATCACGCTTACATTATTATTTAGGAATTCAGGACTGTGCATAAATTGGTTTTAATCTTATCTTTCCAATAGACTACAGAAAGTACGCATTGGGAATGAGAGCTCCAGTAGCATCATACTTAGTTATGGGGTTCCTCAGGGATCGGTATTAGGCCCTCAGTTATTTACTTTTTACACTTTGCCAATCCGTGACATCATCTGTAGGTATAACTTGAGTTATCATGTATATGCTGATGACACTCAGCTGTACATTTCTTTGAATTCAAATCAAAATTGTGCAACATCCTGCATCAACTTACTTAAAAATTGTGTCAAGGATATCCGTGAATGGATGTGTAATATTTTTTTGAAGATGAACGATAATAAAACTGAGTTCATTATTTTTAGCACCCCTCAGCAGCTACAAAAGATTACAATACCCTTTATCAAAAATGGTAATAATGAAATACTGCCGGTTTCTGAAGCTCAAAATCTAGGTGTAATTTTGTATTCATCATGACTTTTAGACCACATATTTCCAATATTGTGCGCTCTCCATCATTTTATCTAAGGAACATAAGTCGTATTCGTAAATACCTGGATTTCAGTGCAACTGAACAGTTAATACACGCTTTGGTCACCTCACGTTTAGACAATGCAAATGCACTATTATATGGTCTCCCTAAGAAAACTTTACTTCTTCTTCAAAAAATATAGAATACTGCTGCCTGCATTTTAACTTTTTCAAAAAAATCATGTCACATCACCCCGGTACTTAAAGATCTCCATTGGCTTCCTGTCTCTCATAGAATTATTTTCAAACTTATGTTTCTTGTTTATAAATCCCTAAATAATTGTTGTCCTACTTACATTGCTGATTAAATTTCATGTATAATCCATCTCGTAATCTTAGGTCCAGTAATTTGTCCCTTCTCAAGGAATATAAGGTAAATCGGAAGTGGGGGAGAGGTCCAATGCATTTGCTGCACCACATACTTGGAACAGTTCACCCATTGAAATTAGACAGGCCATGCATTTTACCGTTTTCTAAAAGAAACTTAAGACTCACCTCATGAATTCTCCTTTAACTGATTCTGGATAGGTTTTTTTTTGTGCTTTTGTTGTTTATTTGTTTGTTTGTTTTAATCTTACTTGCGCCTTGAGTGCTCTTCAGAGTGGATATGTGCGCATTATAAATCATTTGTATTATTATTATTATTATCTATAAAATCTCACCTTCTGTCCCTCTCTTCTTATCCTCCTCACCCTCCGCATCTACCCCTTTCCCGCTTCCTTACAGAACATGCCTACCTTATCTCACTGCACAAATTCCCTCCTTATCATCTCTCCCTTCCAAACAATTACTCTGCTTTAGTCAAGAAGCACGAATTAGTATTCCAAACTAAAAATCCAATACATATCAAAGGGAGGGATAATTTTGACCAGTGATCTCTGTGCGAACCTATAAGCTTAAAGACTGGGCTGAAGCTATAGCGTGTATAAGGCCCCCAATATAAAGGGGCTAAATCCTTGGTGCAGTACCTACTTACCTGCTATGGAAATCTATTCCTCTACCTACTCCTGCTCGGTGCCCACTCCACTACTAATCCCACTCCTCTCCTATTATATTGGCAGTTTTCAAAATGTTCTGATACTTTTGGGGCCCATGAATTCAGCCCACCACAATCAGGGGGGTTTGGGGAACAAGTTTACTTTACCTAAGGCCTGAACTCTCTAAGCCTACTGTTTATTAAAAGACCTAATTTGCCTAACAACCAAAAGGTATAACTTTCCATGTTTTTCATTTTGATTCGACATTTGATGAAAAGAATGACAAAACTAATTAGGGACAACAATTAAGGATGGTCTGAATGTATTTCCCATTCAAATAATTGTACGTCATGATAGATATTCTCATTCACAATTTGATCACTAACACATTGTATCATTTTGCTGATAATATACACTTTAAGGTGTTCTCAAAGATACTGATACATAATATTCTGAACATTTAAAAGTTTAAAATCAAGAAAAAATATCAAGCTTACCATAGTATTTATTTCTCAGTTTGTTGAATAAGAAATCATGCACTCCAAATATTTACACTGAACTCAGTGCCAGCTTAAAAATGTCACATCCAAGACCTATATCCAGTGTATCAGTTTATGTCTCCATGAACAAAGAATGAAGTTCACACTTTCACCTTCTTTTAGCATAAAACACATTAACAAGGTGAAGGAAGCATGCTTCAGCTCACTCCAGACATTAAATGTCACGTTTTCTTAACTATCACTTTCACTCTAAAAGTTAAATTTTTATGTTAGATGAGTAAATGAGAATTCATTGCACAGATTTTTTCCTGATCATATTAAAGAAACTGCACACAATAATTTAAATATTCCCTCACCGGATGAATGATTACACACTTAATGATGAAAAAGTAACCTTTTTAAAAAAACGAAATTCATTACTTCTTATGCATAAATGATATTTTCAATAAGATGCCGGATTATGTTACACCTCTCGAGGAAAAATTAGCAGAAGTTGTGTTGATCTGTAAATTTTCCAACAAACACGGCAATCGATGCATCAATTATTCACGCAGCAAATGAAATGAACCAGACTTTTTTACAAAGAGGAGAAATGCAAAAGAAGCTGTATTTCTTACAATGCTTTCACCTCATAGGAATTTTATCTTTAAAGCCAAACAGACATGCATTAGGCACATTTTTATCTTTGACATTGCCAATAATTTAATTTAATAATGTTTGAAAAGAATCCATTTGGCATATCATAAAAGAATAAGAAAGTTTTTGCATGAAAAATATTGTATCCTTCATTGATAAGTTTACCAGAGGGATCTGGGGGTTGCAAAACCACCAGTTTGGGAGATTTGTCAGTCAGC
Organism: Chiridota heheva; assembly: GCA_020152595.1. NCBI lineage: Eukaryota > Metazoa > Echinodermata > Holothuroidea > Apodida > Chiridotidae > Chiridota > Chiridota heheva. Next base: position 2,922,964 of record JAIGNY010002361.1, read on the forward strand.
AAGGGCTATACTTCCTGGGACGAGAGAAAGGTAAAAAATATGTGAGGTTGTTTTAACACTGTCCCTACTTTGTGGAGGACAAATATGTTCGTATACCTCCCTCCCCCTCCCCTCCCCCTCCCTGCTTCTCCAACAAACACCACACACACACTGGGAAGGAGAATTAACTAAATATTTCTAATGGTAGCTCCTTTTGTTCCTCTTTTTTATTTCAACATTTTCATAGTTTTGGTTGGTGAAGGTAAGTAACCTCTTCCAGCTAGCCCAACACCGAAAATTGGTCTAGCCCAGTATGCCACTTTTTTTTTTTCTTCTTTTCTTTTTTCTAAAATTACATAAATTATAACATCATTCTTGCTTTTCTAATATAAAACTTTTTCATATATTACTTTCATCTTGAGATTTCCCCTTTTCACATATATTAAATATGACTGTTCTAAGCATAGGCAGGAATTTGGATTTGCCTACTAAAAGTGGGGGAGAAGTTTAAAGTAAAGTGGAAGGGGGGAGGGGGAAAACCACAAAATCATGCTAAGATGCATACAAATGATGCATACAAAAGATACAAATTTTGAAGAAAAATGTGGGAGGCAAGTACCCCTTCCCCCCCTCTCCTTTTCCTCAAATTCTGCATATGGTTATAAGGGAATGTGGTAACTCAGTGGTCAGACTCACACTTTAAAAGTACTGGGTTCTATTTCCATTCTGGGTACCACATTGTGTTTAAGATCAAATATTTTTTTTTTTCTTTTTCGATAGCACCAGGCAAAATCAACTTGGCTTTGAAATAAATGCCAGCTTGCTGGGGAGATCTCCTGTGTAGGACTAATATCCTACCCAGGGGGAGTCAAGAACTCTCATCCACTTGTCTCAAAGAAACCAGAAACAAGACCATCCAGAATAAGCCTTCCTTGGCTTGAAAGGAATTAGATAAGCTAACAGCTGCAAGTAAATCACTCCTCTAATGTGTGAAAAGTTAGAAATTCCAAAAACTGAAATTCTCAAAATGAAAGAAGCCCAATAATTTTTCTCAAACTTCTGAAGTTTTCCATGTTTAGAAAAAAATACTTTCAATATATTTATTATTTTATTTATTTATTTTATTATTTATCTTATTATTATAAATTGTATTTGTATGGTGGTGCACACATGATGTTTATCTCTATATAATGGGTTATATTCCCAAAGTGACCAACACTTCAAATCACTTGATTATTTTTGTAATATATTATCAGGCCTGGAAAAAGGATAAATGATAATAAAACTAGGTAAGTTAAAATCACAATGTTTGGTTATGTATATCATGAAATCTAGGGTCTGTATGAATAAAACACAGCATACTTCATTGTGCAATTGTATTTAGAATTCCAATTAGTTTATACAGTTGTAAATAATTTTCAACAAAATACATTAACAAATGAAGAAAAAAAAGGAGGGTGTGATGCCACCTTCTGCAGTAGACAGTCAGGGGTATTCCTCTCTTCAAGAGAAAAATTATTTTCCCCCAAAAAGGGGAAAACATGTAAATTATGTAACTTCCGGATTCTGTTTACAAGTGTTTTGACCTGGGGTTTTAATTAGCTTATATGCGATCATTGTATGTGCAAAGTGACCAGGCTGCCATGTGTGCATACCTGTTTGTGCATTGGACATTCTCTTTCTTGTTTGGTACTGGATGGTGTTTGCATTATTTTGATAATCCTCGGCAAAAACAGGCCAGAATTTGTAAGTTTGTCATTTAATATCTCTTAAGTGGCGTGGTGGATGTCCATTTGGGAATTGGATAAATTGTAGATTAATAGATTTTGAAAATACAAAAATGAAATTGATCTACTTGGTTATGAAATTTCTAGAACCCATACAAGTTACGTGCCATAGCGTTACGCTGTTTTATTAGAGGCATCGTGGGTAATCTAAAATGGCACCTGAGATTTTCCCCTCTTCATAAGAAAACATTTTTTTCTGAAGAGGAGAATCTCCTGAAGTGGTATACTTTCCACACCAGTCATTTCATACAGATTTAATTGTTACAATTTAAAACCTAATATCTCCTGAATGGAACAAGAGAATGGTTTCTTCACCACCCTTTCCGTCCCTCTTTCTGGATCAGGACAAAAGAGAGAGTAAATATGTTTGACTAACTCTTCCCCATTCTGTTCCATTTAATGTTGTCTTTTATACAAATGAACAAGCTTATTAGACAATAAATCTATCCTATAATGAAATTTCTTTAAAAACTGCCAATGGGGTTAGGTATGATCAATATCAACTGCAGGTGTGGTACATGTAAAGAAGATTTAACCATGCACTCTACAGTGCATGTTTTAGCTTTTGTCATATGTTCTGGAGGGGGCTATTTAAGATCAGATTACAGAGAATGAACAAGCTTAATAGACAATAAATCTATCCCATAATGCAATTTGGGATAGATTTGAAAATTGGTCATGTATATCTCAGAGATGAAATAGACAATGCAAAAAGTATTCTTACTCATATTTTGATGTTACTTCACATGCATTTAACTTTGAATGTAGATCGAAAGTACTCGTCTTTTTAAGCAAAACATTCAGTTCAAAAAATTTCATCAAAATGTATGGTATTTAAAGAAGAAATAAAGTCTGATACAATCTTTATTTCATATGAATATTAACCAACTGCCAACAACAGCAAGTCAAAATCTTATTCCTATTTAAAGTTACTCATGTTTGAAATCGACACATGAGGGCAAATCGACAGATGGGGGCTTCCATCTTGTTCAATTCTGTATGGAAATATTGTGACATAACTTCCCTAATAGGGACATCAGGATTATAATGCATTGTTTACAAATGTGATTACAGTTTTTATTCCAAAATGATGTGACACAAAGCTTTAACAGCATGTTTTGATAATTTCATGTGTACACAAACAATTTCTTGACCCTTAGAAAAGAAAAACAATTTTTCATGAGCTAGAAAACTTGAGGTAGATTATAAAGAAATACAAAGCATTCCAGCATCCTGCTAGGCTGATGACATCATAATCTGCATGTTTTGAAATCAAAATGGCAGCTCCCATGGTACTATTAAGTAGTAGTATAAAAGTTTTTAATAATTATACAAAATGTGTTAAGATTGCTTCGGGAGTTATGAAACATGGTCAGAAAACTTGTTACTTTCGATTCTATCATATGAAATAAGGATTATGTCAGACTTCAGGTCTCCTTTAAAGTAACATTTTGTCTTTGAGATTGCACATTTCAAGAAGAAATATCACTCAATGCAAAATCTTACATTTTATATGACATAATCATTCTACACAATTTTATTACAAACATTGACAATAAATAATGCAGGTCAGGTTCTATATAATCCAAGATATTTAAGAATTCCTCAAAAGATCAATAGGAATTTTGGCAGTGGGAAAAAAAATTATATTTGACTACAAACCAAAGAAGAGAGAAAAAATTATATTCCAGAAAAGTAACACATTTCCCTCTTCTACAAAATCAGCTCATTGTCTGTAAGTGAGGGGGCTATGCAAAATCCAATATCATAAGAAATGATGCAAAATGCCATCTCTGTTTGTGCTTGTAATTAATTGTATTAACAACATAGAAAGCTTTTGCTTAAATTGATTGTTGAGGCTTAATCTTTTGTCCACAGTGATGGTCAACTGGTGATAAAGAGGTAGAATGATATAACAGAACAAACGGTACACTTTATAAGAAGGTAAACTAGGGGTGTAAAACTGCAACAGTATGCAAGAGAAGGTATTGGTGATGAAAAATGTAAATTGTAAGAAGAGGCTTCAAAATTCTTGAATTATTTCCTGGTTTTATTTTTGCTTATATTTGATTCAGAGGACAGTTCAAATGTTGCTGCTAAAGTTGATATGTCAGGAAAGGACAAGTAAGTGTGGGTGTGTGGGGGAGGGAGGTTATTATATCAAGGGGAGGAGGGGAGGGGAGGGGATGGGAGGAGGAGGGAGGGGATGGGAGGGGTGGTAGGGGAGGAAGGAAGGAGGTAGAGGGGGGAGGAGGAGGAGGGGAAGAGGGGAGGGAGGAGGTAAAGGGAGGAGGTAGAGGGGGGAGGAGGTGGGGAGGGAGGGTAGGGGGGAGGAGGTAGGGGGGATATAGGGGGAGGAGGTAGGGGAGGAGGTAGAGAGGAGGTAGAGAGGAGGTAGGGGGAGGAGGAGGGGGGGAGGAGGTGGGGGGAGGAGGGGGGGGGGAGGAGGGGGGGGAGGGAGGAGGTGGGGAGGAGGTAGAGGGGAGGAGGGGGGGGGGGAGGGGGAGGAGGAGGGGGGGGAGGAGGGGGGGAGGAGGTAGAGGGGGGGAGGAGATGGGGGAGGAGGTAGGGGGAGGAGGTAGAAGGGAGGAGGTAGAAGGGGCAGGTGGGGGGGGGTAGAGGGGAGGAGGTAGAGAAGAGGAGGTAGAGGGGAGGAGATAGAGGGAAGCAGGTAGAGGGAAGGAGGTAGAGGGGAGGAGGTAGAGGGGAGGAGATAGAGGGGAAGAGGTAGAGGGGGGAGGTAGAAGGGAGGAGGTAGAGGGGAGGAGGTAAAGAGGAGAAGGTAGAGGGGAGGAGGTAGAAGGGAGGGAGGGAGAGGGAGGGGAGTTATAATACAGCTAAGTTTAACGGTAAAATACAAGAGAGTGTATGAGAGATGATCTTATCTAATGTTCTATTACCACACCCATCAAAGAAGCATGAGGTACAAATCCATGCATACAAGTTGATACTACTACTATGACTTCATGTCTTTATAGGCAACAATCCCCAATCATAAGGGCCGGCGGGGTCTTGTCTCTTTTAAATGTTTGTTTGGCAAGGATGAACATGAACATGTTCCACATATTTTCCTAAAAATACAAATCAGAAACCCAAGGAAGGCATGGATCACAATGTCTGAAAAGCAACAATAAAAAAATTATAATAACCTAATTGTTTTTTATACAACCCCTCTATACACACACACACACACACACACCCACACACACACACACACACATACCTGTATGCCATATATGACTGAGGACTTTGACAAAAACTTCTGGAAAAAAAAAAAGTTCCAATAAAGACCCTAGTTTAAATTACGTCCAAATCCCCCTCTGAAGTTTCTGATACATTTGCATGCAAATTCTTCGGAGGACCCAAATTGAAAGTCCTCGGTCGGTTTTCAAGTACTCAGTCTGTTTATAAGTCCTCAATTGATCAATGGTTTAACAGGTTCAGGTCCTTGGTAGCTTAGTTATACCAACACACACACACAAATATTCAGAAATTCAAGATGCTTGTGAGGACTTGACCAGACACTCGTGTTACCACCATACATCAATGTTGAACGAGAACCTTTGTAATAAATACGTTAGACCCCACACCCCCTCTGATGTTTCTAATGCATTTGAAAACAAATTCTTCGGAGGTTTGGTATTTGAGTCCTCGGACAGAAATTTAGTCCTCGGTTGTTCGAGGGAAAACAGGTTAAAGTCCTCGAAGATGTATGGCATACATACGCACACACACACACACACACACACACATGTGTAAAATCACCACTTATATCTTTGTAATTTGAAAGTTCTACAGATTTCCATTAAATAGAAACTAAACATAACAATATCATGTTTTTTTTTCTCGCATAATTAGTTTTGCTTTGGGCTGATCAAAGTACAGTATACCTATCAAAATATGCAAACAATGTGATTGATGAAATATAATCAAATAGCTCAAAATTAGTTATTTTTTTTCTTCAAATTTCAGCAAAGGAAATTGTGAGAATGTATTTTGATTGATTGGGCTTACTGGTTGAATGTTTCATAGTTCTCCCTGGTGTATTTAATTGTATTACTATGAAAGCTCTGTAAATAACTCACTACATGAGAACATGCCTTAAGTTTTATTCTGTATACTCTCCTTTTGCACAAGTGTTCTTGATGTATTGATTAATTTCCTTGCTTGTATCATCCTCACCTCACCTAGTCTCTCCTGGCCCATAAAGGCTGCAGTGCACTCTCTCCATGCACTGGACTCTGTTATTTGCAACTTGCCTGGCTACTGTCCATGAGCTCCATCCCATCACATTCCTCTCCTTCTCGACTGTCCTTCTCCAGGTCATTCTAGGATGACCACTAACTTTCTTCTCCCCTCTGCATGGTTTCCACATCATAGTCATCACACAGATATGACGAGGTCATGTGTGCTCATGCGCATCACATTACCAATCCACCTCCACCTTCTTCTTTTTACTTCAGTGCTGATTTTGTCATGTTTAGTGATTCTCAGTATTTCATTGTTAGATATTACATATGGCCATCTGATCTTCAAAATTCTCCTGTAACATTTTAACATAAATGTATCCAGCTTTTTATTATCTGCTACATTAACTCTCTATGTCTCGCAACCATACAAGAGTACAGACTTAACAAGAGAATTAAACAGTAGTATTTTTGTATATATTGAGAATGTGCTGGAATTCCATATCTTATTTAATTTCATAAATGCTACTCTTACTTTAGAGATTTTGTTTTGGACATCTTCCTCGCCACCACCTTGTAAGCTTACTGTTGCACCAAGGTATCTGAACCTGTTTACTTCATTTAGTTGTTGGTTATATAAACTGTTTGCACATTCGCTGTTAACTTTAATGAGCTCTTGTCTTATCCTTATTAATCTTTAGCCCAGTTTGTGCAGCACACTGATTGAGCCTGGTCACCTTGGTTTGCATGTGTTGATAAGTAGATGAAAGTAGAGCGATATCATCAGCAAAATCTAAGTCCTCAAGGGTTGACATGAACTTCCATCTAATTCCATCTCTGTTATCATCAGTCGTTTTCCTCATCACCCAGTCAATACCACCATCCGAAAAAGGAACCTGACATTACATCACCTTGCTTTACACCACTTTTGACTTGAAACAATTCAGATTCCACACCATCATCTACAACTGCACACACTGTCTTCATATAACGCTTTAATCAAACATATTATCTTTTGTGAAATACCATAGGCTGCCATTATTTTCCAGAGGCTTTCTCTGTGCACCGAGTCAAATGCCTTCTCCAAGTCAACAAAGGCGATATACTGTATATGGTTAACTGCCACTAACCACCTGTTCTAGAATGTTGTGCAGGATGAAAATTTGCTCGGTGGTACTTCTTCCTCTTCTAAATCCAGCCTGTTCATCTCTCATCTTACTGTCAACACCATTTCTAATTCTGTCGATTAAAACTCTTTCAAATATTTTGCTTGGTATGGATGTTAAGGTTATTCCGCGGCAGTTATCGCATATAACATTGCACGGTATACCGGTACTAAGAAAAGTACTGGTACTTTACGATGCCGGTACGGTACGATACCACCAAATGAATAATACCGAAGTACCGCTGAGTACAGTAAGTATCGGTACTTGCAAGAATAAATTATAAAAGATACTTGAAATCCCTTTAAAATCAGAAGAAAAAAATATTTTCTAGAAATATATATGTATTTGAACATGATACATCACCTAAAAATTTCATAAGAACATAATATTTCTGGGAAGACATGGTTGCAAAACTTGCGAAGTTCCTAAATATTCCCGCTATTCCTTGAACTTTCAATAACAGCTGGCCTAGTTATGGTGCACTACTAGTTTCGTGAATATGCAATATACATGTACACTTGTAGTACAGTAACGTTAGTAGAGGGGGAAAGTACCTTTTGTGCAAACTTTCTAGGTCCAACTGTCATAAAATAAGCCTGTATTTTTAGTACTATCATAACAAGAAAATTTCATAAGAATATATTTAAATTCTTTGAAAATACATGTATGCATTCACTTTCGTCTGAGAATCGCTTCAATCAATAAATAAATGTTACATATTCACAACAGTGTTGAACATTTTGAGTGTAAATTTTTCCTTCTGACACGAAAGGACAGGTTAAAAGAAAGAAAATAATCCCCTTCCCACATCATGTCACATATACCTTAAAAATAATAATCTACAAGTCACATAATTAAACTTCTCCTCACAATCAGCAATTATTTATTTCCAAACAAAACTTGGAAGAAAGAATATGTCGAGATCGTTCAAATCGGAAAAAGAGCCAAATCAGTTAGAAAAAAAGCCCAAGTTAAGCTACAGTAAAAAAGCCAAACTGTAATCAACTTGAATTCCAATATACCAACTAATATGCCAACTAATATACCAACCCTGGCTCATAGGCCAGTATTGCGCAACGTTATTGCAAAATAAAATGTGCTCCAGATGCCATTTTGAAGCTCAAAGTTTAAACTTTCATTTCAGCCCTTTGATGGCTTAGAATTTCATATCTGGGAGTTGCTTTGCCATTTGAATGTGGAATTTCAGTAATCCATCCAATTTGTTGATGGTTTTAACCTCATTTAAAATGGACTTTGCCTTAACTCATTGAGTGTACGAACAAGCTGCAAAATATGTGTACAGTAACGTTACAGTTAGTGTTGATTTGTGTACAAAACAGTCAGAAGTCCAGAAGTCAGTTGTTGTGAACAGAATAACAGAGGTTTTCAGCCCAGTTTTCAGCCCATTGGGTTTTCAATATTGATGAATATTCAACGGCATACTTAATATTAGAAGCCCTAAAAGGCATGATCAGACTTAAGAATTTGAAAAATAATGTTGAGAAATCAATCAGTATTTTTTATATCCATTTTGCTTGTAACTTCTATGAAAGTTTTGCAAGAATAGGCCTACACTGTGTTGTTCTTGCTTGTTTGGAAAATATATACTGACGGTTAAAATTAAAAAACTTTCAGCCAATTATGCACATGCGCAAGTCACTGCAAGACTTGCATATTATTTATTACAAGGAGGTAAATTTTGTTAATATACGGATGTGAATAGTGTTGAAAAATATATTTACCCTCTGTAACAAATGGGTTTGTCTGAATTGAAAAGAAGAGTGTAGATTTAAAGTTGAATAAACTTTCAATGCAAGTTGCAAACTTGTGTTAACAAACAGAATGTCAGAGATTCTATGAGGTGTTTTTAGGTGCAATTAGTTTGATCTTATTAACTTAGAGATCAGGTGTATATTTATGTTTTAATATTTAAAAACGCAGCCCTTTTGTAATGTGGGAATTTCTTTTGGTGTACAATTCCATGGTACTGTAAGTTATATTTTTTATATGCCACTTTTGGGTAATCACCTGTAAAAATACTTGTACTTTGGTACTACCGGTACCAATTGCGTCGGTACTAACGGTGCTCATTTTCACCATTACCGTGCAACGTTAATCGCATACAGTAGAATTGCCTTTCTTGTGTATTTTTGTTTGCTTGTATCATATCATATAAAGTTCCTTCAGGCCCCGCCCCCTCTTTTGCTTCATCAGAGGGGCGCTCCACTCTGCTCCTCATTGCCTCCATCCTGCCCCTTAATTTCCATTAAGCACTATCTACATTTTGTTCACAAAAAAATACTTTTGAGACCTGCCGAATTTTACCATATTTTCATGCTGATTACAGTTTCCCAATAAACAGAGGCAGGGACACTACTTGGTGTACTGATTACTCCCTTATGCTTCCCTCAAACCTGTCCTCAAAGATGATAAGAGAGAGAGAGAGAGAGTTGAACACACAATTACAATGACGGGGTCGTCGCCTGCGTATTCGGTTATGATAGTACAAATGCTATCACGAAACGCTTAATACGACCCGGACGAGAACACAGGTACGACGTACGGACAGACATAACATCGACAACCAAGTCAATGTCCACGGCCTTTGATAACCAGTTGTGGTGCACTGGCGAAATGCCTTATAAATGCCTTATAAATGCCCCTTTTGATCAGTGACACCCTGTTCCTTTCTGAATCAAGCTATCATTCCAGTGTGTGAAATACAGTATACTACAACATTATCAAAACTGCCGCCTATCAACTATCTCTGAATTCTCTTGCATGTACCCTCACCCCCCTCCCACCCCCACATCACATCACTCTCCATAGCAAAACAGACTACAAAAAATGAGTACATCTCATCTTTTCCAGGCTCATAAAGAAAACTGATTTAAAGAATTCTTGTTAATGCAAAAAAATGTCTATAAAAAAAGTCTCGTCAAGATTTCACATACAGTAGCAATTGGAGACGGTCAAATTACTTCCTAGGGATGTGCATTTTCTTTTAATTCATTAAACGATCAAATCGTCCGTGTAGAGAGCACATTTGATGTTGGGGCCAAGGTTGTCTGCAATGTCGTTAATGCTCAGGTTGATGAGAGTGGGGGAGAGGATGCTGCCCTGGGGGACGCCCTCTTCTTGGGGTATGGGTTGCAGACAGTTTGGCCAATACGAACTTGGAACTGCCTAAGTGAGAGGAAGTTTTGATTAAAGATGTAGAGGTGGCCTCCGAGTATGATGGTGTAAAGCTTGCGGATAATGCCGTATTTTGAAGACGTGTCGGTAGGATGTAGGATGTTCATACAATGTATCATAAAAAATGAGCATTGCTCTAGGTGAGTGATGCATTGTGGGGTATTTTCTTGTGGACCTCATGATCATAAGATATAAAGATTTCTCCCTGTTATAATTATAAGAGGCTCACATTCAGTTGAATAGTTAATCATGCAATTTGCATAAGAAAGAATAATTTGATCCATATATAAATCATTAACATAAATTAATTAGTTTTCCCTTTTAAAGGATTAGTCCAGAGGCAAGACAATGATATAAAACAAAAAGACACAAAAAAGTAAAAATTAGTCCTTACATATCTTGTTTGATTTCTTCAGGAGCTTTCAAGTTTTAAAAGGTGTTACAAGTTTTTAAGAAAATGACTGAAAGATTATGTACCGCAGAATGTTGACACCAAACACTTACTTTTTTTGATCGAATCAATGTATTTCATCAACCAGAACCAAAAGATCTTGAGCTTCCAATGCTTTTTTAATATGCTGATTGATTTTGTATTAAGTGTTATGTCATTGTATATCATGAAATATTTAACATGACATTAATCGTTCTTGAGATATTGTGTTTACACGTTCTTTTCAGCAAAATCATATTAAGCCCCGCCCACTACGCATATTAACAAAATTCAGATCCAGATCCCCTTTTGGAATTTTCACCAAAATAATTATAACACTTAATACCATTTCTTTTCACACAACTAATCCATTCGATTACTACACTTGTATCCTTTCTATATATCTTTTGATCTGTTATAATTTATATTTATTTAATATTCTTTGGAGTTACCAATTTCTTATTATTTGTTTTACTGTTGTTAATATTAGTTTAGAAATAACACAACCTTTTTAAAAGTACGGAGACTAATTTTTAAAGATATTTTTTTGAAAACATACATCTATTACAATTTTGCAAGGTGATTTTTATCAATCATCATTCGGGGGACCTCAGCCCTGTAGAAGATTGGAAAATTGTCTCTTTAAGTTCAGTAAAAAATATTTTTCAAATAAATCCTTTCAATTTCGTTCTCTTCATTTCTTTATGAAAAAAAACATCTGCTTCAAATTGAAAATGGGAAACAAGAGAATGAATGCGTAGCGGGCAGGAGCATAAAAACTGGGGGTTGAAGGGTGTCAATCACAAAATCACCCACAATTTTTGTGAAATGTTGCCAAATTTACCAGAAATTTCCAAGTAATTTTACCAAATTTCTCTTTAATATTATCAATTTTATTTGATTAATTTTCCAATTTGAAGTCGCAACTGGAAAGAAAGCATATACAACAGGGCAGGAGAAATCCTTTCAGGTGACAGTTTTCTCAGGACACTTCCTTGATTTTCATGAAATTTCTTACAAATTTTCGAAATTTTCAGGACATGTTCAAACTTTTAACAAATTTTCTTTCAGTTTGATCATTTTTTGTATTGTGTTTTTCTTCAATTGTATATAAATCACCCAAATGAGAAGAAAGCTATAAAACCAGGAAAGAGAATTCATTTTCTTTCAGTTTTTGGGAAATTATAGCTTCATTTTGGATACATTTTCAATTTTCAGGAAATGTTGCCAAATTGTTCCAAAAGTGTTAAGAAAAAAAGCAGGCAAGTTTAGGCAACCGGGAAGGAAAAATCCTCTTAGTTGGCCATTTCCCAGTTTCTCCCATGGCGGGAAATTTCCTTCATTTTAGGCAAATTTGCTTCATTTTTCAGAAAATATTCTTTGCTTCTTGGGAAATTTGCTTCATTTTAATGATTTTTTTGTCAATTTATGGAAAATTGCTTCAATTTTGAGGTAATGTTGCCAAATTCTTCCAAACTTTCTAATAATTTGAACAAAATTTCCTACAGTTTTACCAATATTTTATTTTTTCATTTTTTTCTCCTAAATAAGAAGAAAGCATGCATCCAGGAAGGTGAAATCCTTCCTATCAGATAGGCAGTTTTACATCAAATGGGATAATGTTAATTTGGGGTCATTGGTAAATCTTGGGTGCACAAACCTTTACGGCCGCTTGTGGGATCAAGGGGCAAAGCCCCGGTGGTGGTCCAGGGGGCAAAGCCCCTGAAAAACAGTGCATTTTTCAAGTTTTAGATACCCAAAAACTCTGAATACACTGCTTTTTTAAAACTAAATTAGGATGATTACAAATGATCTAGTATAGAAGCATATAATTTTGCAATGATACAGACTACATAGCCATTTTGGACAAAAGAACAAATTTGACATTTGGACATGGGGGGGGGAGGGGGAGCGTGCCCCTTCCCCATGGATGATAACCACTGCTCTTTTCCTTTGTTTTTCATTACAATCCTAGGGCCGCATTAAAAATGTGTCCTAAACACCCGATCACTAACAGAAAACTGGTCAGGTGATCATATTACGCACCCCCACTTCTGATATTGCATTACTTGCTTATTCATGCATTAAATTATAGGATACAGTTTCCAAGCTCCGTGACGTGAATCACGCATAAGTGGTTAAAGTAACTTGAATGATTGTTAGGCATGCAATCGTGTCTGGCAAATTCCTGCTATGCTTGAAAGTCAATATTACTTTAGTGGGTTTTTTCAATTAGTGGAGGTGAAATGCTGCATGCATCATTAGACAGTTATACCCCCAATTTGGACAACTTTTCAATGCGGCTAGATCATCATGTTTGAGTTCCTTCTGATATTATTTCCTGTTGCCCTTAAAAGAACAGTAAAAGCCACTTTGTACCATCCAGTGTGCACACATTATCAAATTCCCCCTCAAAAATAATTGAGGCGGAAGGGGGGAATCTTTTGGTATTTTTAGCCTTTTATTTCTTTTCTTTTTTTCTTTCTTTTTCAAATAGAAACGCCCCTTTAAAAAACAAAAAAACCTCCAAAAAATTACACAAGGGGGGACTCAATCTCAGCCAAAGTTTGAACTCTACTGCGAACAGTGGTATGATCCCCTCGCCCTCCCGTCTACCACACACACATTTCTGCTGTTTGGTTGACATAGTATCATTACATAAAAAATATTATGCTACAAAAAATGATCCATAAAAACAAACAGAGCATTTCCATATTTAATTAAAGAAAAAAGAATGAAAAACACTCACAAATGAAGAATTGCTTTTGACGTTTCCTATTTTCTATCCTGATCCAGTCCTTACAATTTTACTGTGCAACACTTTGTCACACAGAAATAGCAGATTCAATACATTCCTTGCTATGCATTTTCTGTGGTATGGCATTTTAACTCAATTAAGACAGCATTCGATCTAATATTCAGGTCAAATGCAAAACACAGTGCACCACTGCTATCTAATAATTTGATTAAAATCAATCAATATTGATTTACAGATATGGGATAGACATTTGTCAGAATATCTTTTCAGATTAAGGTAAACAGATAACATTCCTGAATCTAAATGATACTATTTGATGCATACGTACATGACCTAAAACTGTTTCATTAATTGCTTTTTACATTGTCTGAATATAGTATAAAATTTCCCCACATTGGCTGAAAATATTAGCCACTCTTTCTCCATAGAATCTAAGGCACAAAGGAGTTTGAAACTAATGTATTTTATGAGTACTATTGGTCCATACAGTATAAACTGTGCATAATATCAATCTCTTAAACATCTATGGATGCATGCTTACTGTTGAATAGTTTAATCATAGAAGGAGTTTAAAGTTGGGGTGGAATAAGTTTGTTTTTATTTATAAAAAAATATCTTTTTGAGTAATATGTTTCACGCATCAAATGTGGAATATTTAATATAATAGGCCTATGCTAATCAAATTGTGAAGTATATTGGACGGGAAGCTGCAACTAATTTGCAGTACACTATCAGTTACTCAATGATCACATCGTTTTCCCTAAGCCCACCGCCAGATTGTACAAAGCAAGTTCACATCCAGTTTGCAGTAAGCCCACAGCCAGTTTGCTATAAGCTCACAACCAACTTGCATCAAGCTCACAGTCAGTTTTAAGCAAGCTACAGCCAGTTTACAGTATTAGCTCACAGGCCATTTGTAGCTCAGCTCACAACTGATTTGTAGCATTAGCTCACAGCCGCGTTTTGCAGCAGGCTTATAGCTACAGTTTGCAGTAAGCCCACAGCCAGTTTGCTACAAGTTCACAACCAAGTTGCATCAAGCTCACAGCCAGTTTCAAGCAAGCTCACAACTGGTTTACCGTATTAGCTCACAGCCGCAGTTTGCAGCAAATCACAGCCGGTTTGCAGCAAGCTCACCGCCGTTTGCAGCAAGCTCACAGCTGGTTTGTAGCAAGCTCACAGCTGCTTTTGCAGCAAGCTCCCAGCCAGTTTGCAGCATTAGCTCCCAGCCGCTATGTAGCAATTAAGCTCCCAGCCGGTTTGTAGCAAGCTGACAGCCGGTTTTGTAGCAAGCTTACAGCTGGTTTGTAGCAAGAAAATCGGTTTGCAGCAAGCTCACAGACCTACAATTGGTTTTGTAGCAAGTTCACAGCCTGTTTGCAGCAAGTTCACAGCCGGGTTTTGCAGCAAGCTCACGGCCAGTTTGCAGCAAGCTCACAGCCGATTTGTAGCAACCCACAGCCAGTTTGTAGCAAGCTCACAGCCAGTTTGTAGCAAGCTCCCAATAAGCAACAATGAAGAGAGTGATATATATACATATATATATATATATATATATATATATATATATATATATATATATATATATATATATAATATATATATATATATATATATATATATATATATATATATATATATATATATATATATATATATATATATATATATATATATATATATATATATATATATATATATATATATATATATATATATATATATATATATATATATATATATATATATATATATATATATATATACATATATATATATATATATATATATATATATATATATATATATATATATATATATATATATATATATATATATATATATATATATATATATATATATATATTTTCCTATTCAGCCACTATACAAAAGCTAAAGCTGTATGTATTTAAGAGATTACATGGAAAGAGCAATGATAATATGTTGCTCATCCATCTCTGTCCCAGACTTACATGTCAATCATCTCTACACTTGTCCAGGTCTGTTTGCTCAATTTGCATTAAACTTTAGGACAGTGGTCTTAGTTTCACTAAACCACTGTGTAACATCCTTGCTATAAAACCTACAACACACTCAACCCAGAACTTCTGGAAATATAAGATTCTAGAACTATTAGTTAAAAGTAAGCAATTACTTTGTTGACCATCTGTAAAGCAATGATGGGTACTGTATGAAGATTAAAGGCCATTTATCATACTAACATAGAGGTGAATTATAAACAATACAATCCAATGTTTCTGATTGGTTAAAAATTTTACAAAAATACTGACAAGCCAATCAATAACCGCTGAGGAAGTGATGTCATTGTAAGTACGTACCAGACATCATGTGGCAAGCAATTTTCTTGAGACGAGATTTTCTCTTTAAAATTTGAGAGGTGTAACTTTGTAAGTATTCGCTTTGAACCAATATGTCTACTTTGCATAATGACAGAATGAACATACAAATAGAACTAAAGATAATTTTTATACCTTCTTTCATTCAAAGAGATATTGACTTTTAATAATTTGTTTGAAAGTGACTGGGGAACAAAGTCTACTGTGGAAAAATGACATCACACACTCACTTTCTTACACATGTCTTGAAAATCAATTCAGACATTTCTAATTATCATTATTTTATTTTTTTCAATATCACTGCAGAAAGTAAATAGTCACAATTACAGTCATTAGACTTTGTTTTAGTATTCTTCTAAAAAACATTTTTTTTTCATAACTCACAGAATCCCTCAAAATATTTCGGTAAAATACACTCAGATTTTCAAGGAAATCTGTCTGATTTCAGTAATTTTTACACAAACCTGCATAGAACTTCAAACTTAAAAATTGTCTTGATGGAAAAATATTTTTGCTAAAATCTTTGCAGTAATTTCTACACAAACCTGCATAGAACTTTAAACTTGAAAATTGTCTTGACGGAAAAATATTTTTGCTAAATTCTTTGCAGTAATTTCTACACAAACCTGCATAGAACTTGAAACTTCAAAATTGTCTGGACAGAAAAATATTTTCGCTAAATTATTTTCTAATGTGTCCTTTGTTATCTTTTTTCTTATATAATGGACATACGGCCGGCCCCACTAAACATATCATTTAAGTCAATTGATATTTAATGGTTCTTCCTATAATTCAGATTTTAGAAAAATTCAGCCTCTTGCTTTTTTTAAGTTGGCAATCGACTTATTATTCTTGTGAATTTCTTTAATATAATATTGAGTATTTTGCCATACATTCAGAAATGTCATCAGGACGCCTCAAAATCAGATGGTGCTCTTTTATGGCCCCAAGTGGGATTTAAGTCCCTCATGTCTTTCTTTTCTTTTTGTCTAAGAATTACACCTTTCTCCCCTCACTTGCAGTAAGTGTTACGGGTACTTCAAGATGAAGAAAGAATTAGACTTTATCGATTGTTATCTTAAAGGAATAAATTTCAGGGGTCAAGCAAGTCCATCTTATATGAAAGAGGACTTCTAAAGAAACAAAATAATGAAAAAAACATTCAAAATTCTTATTCCGTTAAGTTTGAAGTTTGGTATCATTTGAGCAGAAACAACTAGAAATTAGACTAGTTGTAATGTCACTGTCTCAGATTCTTCAAATTCTTATCTGTGTTGTGGTCTAGGGAGCACAGTTGCCCACCCCTTCCCTAGAAGAAGTAACAAACTTCAATTTTGCACAAGTTATTGAACAAGCCCCTAGTTTACTTTTTCAGAAGGGTGTACTCCACCATGTCCCTCATTTGTCTCCACCCTGCCCCTTTTCACTAAGCACCATCTACATTTTATTTACAAAAACATAGTTTTAAGAACTATTTTTCCTTTTTTTCATGCTGATTACAGTTCCTCAATACAAAAATATATAGAGACAGTACTGTTGTACCTTATTTACACTTCAAGTGCCTTTAAACCTGCACTCAAAGTGCCTTCAAACCTACACTCAAAGTGCCTTCAAACCTACACTCAAAGTGCCTTCAAACCTGCACTCAAAGTGCCTTCAAACCTGCACTCAAAGTGCCTTCAAACCTACACTCAAAGTGCCTTCAAACCTGCACTCAAAGTGCCTTCAAACCTGCACTCAAAGTGCCTTCAAACCTGCACTCAAAGTGCTTTTAAACCTGCACTCAAAGTGCCTTCAAACCTGCACTCAAAGTGCCTTCAAACCTGCACTCAAAGTGCCCTTGATGCCTCGTAAATTCCCCTTTTGGTCAGTGACACCATGGATCAAGTAGGAGTTTATTGAAAAGCAAGGAATAATTTATTATATTTTTTTTTTCAATTCTTACCTGTTTTTTCTTATTTTGAGTTGCTTCTTTGATGGTCACCTTCTTCTGGTTAATATTATTTTCACAAGAATGCTCACTAATTCCACTGCTCTCTTCATCAATAGATGTCAATCTCTGCAGATGACCTCCATCTAAAACTTCACCCTCCTTTGCTTCTAAAATCTGTTCACTAAACGTCTTAACCTCACTTTCTTTTTGCCTCTTGCAAAACACTTCATTTTCTAGATTTTCATCTCGTTCCTCAACATAATTCTTCTCCGCATCATAATCCATGACTGAGATGGCTATATCACTCTTACTCTGCAGTAACCCACAGTGTTTCTGTTCCTCATTAGAGCTACCGTTCGTCTCTCCATTCAGGGACAACGCTCGATTGAATGAGTGACCTCTGATGTCAACTGTCAATTCTGGACTTGAAGTTGCTCTCTTTTTCTTATTCCATTTTTTCCGTAATTTTCCTTTATTTTTACTTTCATTTACCAAAGTCTCAACTCCTGTTTCTCCGAGGAGAGAAGATTTCTTCTTGTTTTTCTTTAAACTAATTCTTCTCTTTAATCCTTCCATCTCGAAAATTGCTCTTAGAACTGCAAAACATTAGTCCCTCCAAACTATCCAATCCAGATGCACTTTTGTGAATAACGAGTAAATAAGTCGGTCAAAGCATTAAAACTTAATCACTCTTCAACATAGCAGTTATTAGTCTTGATTTATTCAACACACATCCAAGGCATTTATATATTCCAATATTGCAGTGCCTCAAATATGTTATGCATGAAACCAACAAAATCTTTCGGAATGTGATTATATTACCAAAGTACATGAAAAATACTGGTACCTTAAAAATTCTTTCCAGTAATTTAAGACTTCTGTCTCGCATCTATTTTCTTTGCTGTATTTGTGATTGCTATCCAAATGCAATGAGGAATATCTTCATCTGATGCGGAAAAATACAGATTCGTGAAGTCAATAAAGACACTAACTTGTGACTGGGATAAATAATCCCCAGAGATGGCTCTATTTAAGCAGCTAGATAATATTTGGTCAAATTGCAAGAAAATTTATTTCAGGGTTTTATTCAACGAGGGAAATTAACATTTAATCATTCAAATATTTCTGTGAGTGTTTTTCACTTGACAACATGATTTTAGAGGGAAATTTGGAAACAATGTTAAACATATTACTGAAGCAACCAAGCTTAAATAAATAAAGATATCATAATTTTCATTTCCAACAAATCAATTTGATTCCTGTAGGCTATAAAATCTGATCCTGTCGTTATTGAATCTAAAGTGTTTTTAAATTTTCAAAACATTCATTTTATGCTCCATTTTACCAATCATGTGAGAAGGGTACTAACTTTCCATCAAATGAAATCATATTCGGCAGAATTTACATCTACATTTGATATCATAGAGTTGTAAATATGGGGAAACTACAGGCATTTTAGATCATCTCCAAGGACGAAGTAACTATTTTGTCATTAAACATTCATTATATACAGGGAGGGGGGTGGAGGGGGGGTGGAGGGGGGGGCATGGCCTCTGCAGCTAAAAGAGACCTGTAGAGGCAAAGTTGGAACTGAAACAAGCAACATCATCGTAATGCCATGCAGGAGGGGAAGAACATTCAACTTAGTTTTCCTACCCTTACAGAAAGTTTCATGCTGCAAGATAGTATTTGAAACAAAATTAGCTTGCGCAAGCTAGCATAAGATATTTGTTAGCTTGTGCAAGCTTACAGAAAGTTTTGTTACCTTGCACAAACTTGCAGATAGCTTTTGCTAGCTTGCACAAGCTAACTTGTTTTTAATACCAGCTTGCAGCATGCTTGCTGCAAGCTTGCTGCGTGCTTGCTGCAAGCTTGCAGCGTGCTTGCTGCAAGCTTGCAGCATGCTTGCTGCAAGCTTGCAGCATGCTTGCAGCATGCAACGTAACGAGTGGAGTCCACCGATCATAAAGACAAAATGGAACTGCACTTGAGTCGATATTTCCTTTATTCACAAGAAAATGTCACAAGATATTTAATAAGAACATTCGTAGTTAGCAAATTTAGCAATATTCTGATGTCTGATGCAATGAAACTGATGTTTGACATAGCCTATGTCAATGTGTACTTCCCAAAATCTATTTATAAACTCATGATATATGCCATGCAAAACCTTGTCAAATTCGCTGTCCTATTCCTTTGTCACATTCCTTTTTTTAATAGTGGAAGTCCAGCTGTTTCTTAGGGCTTAATTTTTCACTTTGTCATGAATATCTCAGAAACGCATAGGAATTTTTGATAAATGTATGTCAATGAAATGTTTAGAATATTAAAAGGAACATATTTATGGCAAAATCTCCATCTGTTCATATACCTTAAGGATATGACCATTGGGGGCATCTTCTAACACTAGCATTAACCAGTAACAAACGGTTTTGTGGTAACAATGCTTATTTTTCATAAGCTGATTGATTTGCAAAATTTGTACTTACTAGCTGTCATGTCATTGTATATCATGAAATATTTGTTCTAGGATATTTATTCATAAGCTATAGCTTATTTATCACTTTTTCAAAAATTTCACTTTATTGATGTGCATATGACATCACCACCAAAAAATATAGAGCGCATCTACAGATCATGGATATCTGTGTACCAAATATGACAGGAATCCAGTTTACTGATCTTGAGATAGTATTTACACGCCCTTAAGCCCCGCCCACTATGTATATTAATGAAATTAAATGTTTTTATATCATAAACATGTACACACCAGATAACATCATCAATTATCTCAAATTTAAAACACAACAGACATGCGGTTGTTAAAATATGAACATTTTAAGATTTTTACATTAAGCCCTGCCTACTCATTAATATGCATGATATCACCACCAAAAACAATAGGGCGCATCTACAGACCATGGGCAATCTGTGTATCACATATGACATGAATCCAGTTTACCATTCTTAAGATACCGTGTTTACAAGCTCTTTTCAGCAAAATCATATTAAGCCACGCCTTCTATGCATATTAATGAAATTCAATGTTGTTACATCATGCATGTACACACTAGCTAACATCATAAATATGCAAAATATGCCACCTACTTATTAATATGCATGATATCACCACCAAAAAAAGTAGGGCACATCTACAGACCATTGGCTATCAATGTACCACATATGGCATGAATCCAACGTGTTGTCCTTGAGCTGGCCATCACAAACATACACTCATACATACACACCCATACCCATACGCATTAAGGTCCTACAACTGGTGATGTATCCATAATCCTATATAACGGGTGACCAATGTGTAGACCACACAACTGATGTGGGCATAATCCTATATAATTGGTGACCTATCAATATACAACACACATGGGATGGCGGTATTAGAAAATTAGGTTACACACATATTTTTAACTTATCCTATCTAACAGGTGACATATGTACTGAAATGCGAAAATACTGAAGTAGAGTAGTGTTTTAGTCATAATAGTTTTGAAAACAGCTATTTTTAGAACTAAAAACAACCTAGGACGTCATCGGTTGTGTGTGGGCCATCGCTTTGAAGGTGTGTAAACATATGAACGTCAACGGTTAATGGGTCTAAACAGGTTGACCCATACACACCCATACATACATACATACACACACGCCATCATGACCGCAAAGTTTCATGATGCTATTGCATCAGAACCAAAAACAGAGACACATAAAAAAATACATATATATTCTTCTTTTTTTTTTTGTGGAAACATACATATGCCCCAGGGAAGCTTCAAGTCCTAAACTTTGCTATATTTCCTTTTTTGTTTTTGTTTTAAAAGGATTAGTTCAGTGGTAAAGCATGCCCATCTTATATGAAAGAGAACTTAAGAAGAAACAAAATGGTAAAGAAACCATTCAAAAATCTTATTCCGTTAAGGAGATATTCAAGTTTA
The DNA here is from genome assembly GCA_020152595.1 of Chiridota heheva. Lineage (NCBI taxonomy): Eukaryota > Metazoa > Echinodermata > Holothuroidea > Apodida > Chiridotidae > Chiridota > Chiridota heheva. Next base: position 2,944,706 of record JAIGNY010002361.1, read on the forward strand.
AAGCTCCGTTTTACCTGTGTAGAAATGACTGGTGTAATAAGTCTACTGTGGAAAGTTGGCGTCTTCATCCTCACATTCTTAACAATTGTTAATGTATCCTAAAGAAAGTCTATTTAAATTTTTTTTTACTATTTAAATTATTTTTCCTCAAACTCTCTTCAGGTGGTAAATTATATTTACCCTTCCTAGATTCAATTTTACTACAGTACTTTTCTGACATATCCCATGGTTTTTAAGCCACAAAATTGCAGGACAAATTATGATAGAATACATAAAGGGTGACTTTAAGGAGTCTGAAGCTATGACATCACAACTAGTCTAATTTCAGTCGTTTCTACACAAATGATACTAAACTTTAAATTTGGATATCTGAATGGTTTCTTCACCATTTTATTTCTTTTGAAGTCATCTTGCATTTAATATAGACTTGCTTGAACCCAAAACTTTTCCTTTAACCCCAGAACTAATCCTTTAAATGGTATGACAAGGGATTGAAAGTGATGGGTCGACATAGACTTTGAGGAGTCTGAAGCTATGACATCACAACTAGTCTGATTTCAGTCGTTTCTACACAAATGATACCAAACTTTAAACTTAGATATCTGAATGGTTTCTTCACCATTTTATTTCTTTTGAAGTCATCTTGCATATAATATAGACTTGATTGACCCCAAAACTTATCCTTTAACCCCAGAACTAATCCTTTAAATGGTATGACAAGGGATTGAAAGTGATGGGTCTACATAAAAAAAAAAAAACATAACAAAAATTGCATCTTTCATACAGCACAAATTTGCAACAATTTCTAGAAACCTGCATTTTAAGACCAGGAAATTCAAAATCTGATAATTATGTAATGTTACTAGATTGTTACGGGATTTAAAAAATAAATCCAGCTCATGTTTAGTGTCTATAGACCAACTATTGAAATGTCATTTCTTGTAACACATTAAGAACTTTTATTTATTAGTATAGACCCCTAAATTTCCCAATTCCTGTCACTAAAAGGACTGTGGACTTCCTGCTTATATATTCACATCCTCCAAGTAACCTTTCTGGGTTTAATGATTGACAGCTTGTTTTAATCAATCACTGAACGAATTTGCCTACCAAAAATATCTGCGTAACTAAGTGGGGCAAACATCCTATGCAATACTGGTACAGCACAGCTAGCTAGCGGCGCGCGCTAATGTTTCTGCACACACAAAACTGAGTACAGCAAAATGGTGAACAAAATTTTGAGCTTTGTAAATCTGATTGCTTTTACCCAGAACAGTTAGCAAACTAAATTTTGTTTATCCCTTTTGATAAAAACTCTAAAGATCCAGAGAAGTGCCATAAATGGATCAAAGCTTGGGCAGGCCTCACGAACATCTAAATGTCAATGCATATTGGTAATGTACGATTGCAGATTTGAGGTTTGTTTGCCCCACACATAGTTACCGCGTTGCTATGGTGGGTGTGGCCTATTTGGAAACCTGGAAAGGTTTATTGTATAAGGACAACAAAACAAACTATTTCTTTCATTTTCATTTTATCCTTTGTGCAACCTATGTATTTCAACATGGAAACTCTCCCATTTCAGAGAGCATAGGCTACACAGAAAACCAAAAGCCGAAAGATGAACTCAACAACCACAACTACTTAAAACTATAAAAGCAAAAGTTTCTGGGAAAAGGAAGAGGATGTTAAAATATATACAATTTCCAAGTTTGCTACACTCTTAATAAACATTTATATGAAGTGACAGACACAAATGATTTGAATAATTTCTTATAAAAATAAGCTTGATTTCAGGGCATGGGCTGTAAAACACATTCCCATCTGCCTATTGTATAAAACCATGCAACTTGCACATTGCTTCTTTCATTTTCATATTGTAATTTAATTTTTGTAATCTATCACACTACTCATTAAATACTCAATTAAAAAGTACAAGTTTGTGGGAAAAGAAAGAGGACGTTAGTGCATGGTTAGTGCTTTGTCATCTCACTCACACATCCTGGGTTCAAATCCCGGTGGGTCTGCAACCAGTGCATTCACAACTGGTTATCAAAGGCCGTGGCCATCTTAATATAATGTCCAGCACTGGATGCTTTCGGGACGTTAAACCTTGCTATGCTAAATGAAAAATTTCCAATTTATTTAAGTTTGCCATACTCTTCATCAACAAATTTGTTAGTATGTAAATGACAGGCAATAATTAATGCATGGATGACTTGAATCATATCCAAAGGAAAGTGTATACATTTTTAATTATTCTACTCCTTAATTGATTATATACCAAAAAACCAAAATTGAGAAAATTCCTTGTTTATGTTTTTATTGTTCATCAAATTTGTCTTCCAGTCAAATTATTACTTTGTAGTCTACTTCGCAAGAACTTTGATAGCTGTTTAAGGAATTAGTAAGAAATTAAGTGCTGTTTGCTGCGATGCATTTAATACATCCCCTTGTTTTTCTCATTACATCAAGAAGCTTAAAATGCATCAGAATTGAAATTCAAGATCCCATTCTGAGGTTATTCACATCAATGTATTTACGCAAATGGATTCTTATGATTGGGTTTTAAATTGAGTAAAAAACTCCTGCTGAAATTGAATGCAGCATCTTTAAGATAAGCGTTTTGATGATAAGAACAAATTCTGTTGTGTAGCATTTATGGACAAATGCTATATCTTTTAGGTTTAGTAATAACACATTTATTTCTAGCTTTTTTTTATGGTCATGAAAGACTCACAGGTGTATGAAGCTTTCGAAAAGGGTGTTGGGGAGGGACCTCTCAGGCGCATTTTCCAAGTAATATATATGTGTCCCGCCAAGTCTGTAGATATAAATAGTGAGCCCCAAACAAATAAGTAAAAGGGGTGCTTCAATTTGATAGAGGAACAATTTTGCCATATTTTTTTATAAACTATAGTATGCACATTCCACCAGTTCCTGCACCTTTGACAGTACTTTTGTAAATTTTTTGGAAAATTGGGTTGGGAGGGGGGTGGGGGGAAAGGGATGTGATATCAACAACTGTTTTGTTGATTGTCAATTAAAACAATCTTTTAATTTAACTTTTTGGAATGATCAATCATTTTTGTCATATAACCTTTTAAAGATAGTATCTAAAATAGTGTTTTCTTCAAAAGTATAGTAATACATCAAATGAGCTGACAGTTCAATATAGCTCTTTAAATTTCTTTCCTAAATTTCAGTCAATGAAAACAACAAATTTGAGTATATGATTATGCCATTTACAGTAAGATACTGGTTAGGCTATTGTTGATATCAAGAAGTCTTTGTTAGTTGTCGAGTCTTTCAAAGACCATAAGTAAAGAAATACGAAACAATGGAATCAAAAATACTGTATTCGACGTAATAAGTAACCGGGGCGTTTACAAGAATAAAATTGTACCAATTTCAAGGCGCAATTTTTTTCTCTCCAAATAAGCCCTATCCAGGAGTCTTGTACAGTGCAAGTTCGGTAAAACAAAGGGAAAGATAAACATGTTCATATGTAATTACCACAATTTCTTCTCCCTGTATTGATAATAAGGATTGAGGCTAGCGTACGAAGAAAAAAAAAAAGGTATGGAGCATAAAAACATATAAACAGCATTCATTATTTATTAATGTTGGGATATGTTATCAGTCAAAAAATGTTGGGTGGGTGCTTATTAGAGCAGGGGCGCTTATTACATCGAATACAGTTGTGGAAATAGTCAGGTATGGTTCTATTATAAATAGATATATATATATATATATATATACATAAATATATATATACATATATATTCATATCTATATTTATTCATTTATTTTAAATTGCATATCAGTTATGAAAAACAAAACCCAAGTTGTAATATGGACAATTATCATCAAACTTATTTCTGGGAATTGGTGTTATTGTCACAGATTTGAATTGATTTTCAAAACTAATTGCCTGTCTATGTCCATAAAGCATGAAGAAGAACTACACCCTGTATTTACCCTATGCAATCACCCCCTGAATTCTGCCCTAAATCAACTCATAAATTTACCTCCATGAATATGTTTGGGTTTTATAGCAGCATTTAACACACTTAACATTAAGTTTGGCAAAGCTTAATGGTACAGTAAAAAAAGCCACAGATGCGGATCTTTATAATATAAAAGAACCCAGGATCATAAGTACAGAGGTAATTTGTTACATTCATCAATATAAGTCTGAGTCATTGAACCTCTGATATGATTTTTATTGTTGATTTTGTACTATACAAAGGTATTTGACAAGCTTGTTTCGAGCCAACTTAGAAAACTTGATAAACATCACCTTCCTTTCAAACCCTTACAGAAAAAACTAGCTTGCTGCAACCTTGTAACAAGCCAACAATTTTTAGCTTGCGCAACATTGTGCAAGCTTGCTGCAACCTTGTGCAAGCTTGCTGCAACACTGTGCAAGCTTGCTGCAACCTTGTGCAAGCTTGCTGCAACCTTGTGCAAGCTTGCTGCAACCTTGCTGCAACATTGTGCAAGCTTGCTGCAACCTTGTGCAAGCTTGCTGCAACTTTGTGCAAGCTTGCTGCAACCTTCGTGCAAGCTTGCTGCAACCTTGTGCAACCTTGCTGCCTTGTGCAAGCTTGCTGCAACTTGTGCAAGCTTGCTGCAACTTGTGCAAGCTTGCTGCAACATTTGTGCAAGCTTGCTGCAACCTTGTGCTTGCGTGCAACCTTGCTGCAACCTCGTGCAAGCTTGCGTGCAACCTTGTGCAACCTGTGCAAGCTTGCTGCAACCTCGTGCAAGCTTGCGGCCTCGTGCAAGCTTGCTGCAACCTCGTGCAAGCTTGCGGCCTGCGTGCAAGCTTGCTGCAACCTTGCTTGCTGCAACCTCGTGCAAGCTTGCTGCAACCTGCGTGCAAGCTTGCTGCAACCTTGTGCAAGCTTGCTGCGGCCTTGCTGCAACCGCGGCCTCGTGCAAACTTGCTGCAACCTCGTTGCTGCAACCTCGTGCAAAGCTTGCTGCAACCTCGTGCAAGCTTGCTGCAACCTTGTGCAAGCTTGTTGCAACCTTGTGCAAGCTTGCTGCAACCTTGTGCAAGCTTTGCAACCTTGTGCAAGCTTGCTGCAACCTCGTGCAAGCTTGCTGCAACCTCGTGCAAGCTTGCTGCGCAAGCTTGCTGCAACCTCGTGCAAGCTTGCGTGCAAACGCGCGGCCTCGTGCAAAGCTTGCTGCAACCTCGTGCAAGCTTGCTGCCTCGTGCAAGCTTGCTGCCTCGTGCAAGCTTGCACCTGCGTGCAAAAGCTTGTGCAAGCTTGCTGCAACCTTGTGCAAGCTTGCTGCAACCTTGTGGAAAGCTGGCAGCAACCTTGTGGAAAGCTGGCAGCAACCTTGTGGAAAGCTGGCAGCAAGCTAGTATTTGGGACAAATGCAAGCTTGCTAACTTGCACAAACTAACATTAGCTTGCGCAAGCTAGCAAAATATATTTGTAGCTTGCAGAAAGTTTTTGCAAGCTTGCAGAAAATTTCTGCTAGCTTGCGCAAGCTACCAAACTTGCATTTGTCCCAAATACAAACTTGCACATGGTTTCAGCAAGCTTGTGCAAGCTTAAAATTGTTAGCTTGTCGCAAGCTTGTAGTGACAACAAATAATTCGCCCCACATTGGGTGTGCACCCTTCAAAACTTGTTTGCTTGTTGTATTACCCAACAGTTCCTAACACCCATCAAATAATTGATTCTATTTGGTCTGAATTTGCCAATGTCTTAGTGAGGAAAAGATATACAGAAAATCTTTTAGTTTTTTATTAAAATGATTTCACCTTCCTACCAAACTCATTTGTGTTGCAACAAACACACAACATGAACACAAAATATAGCGACAACGAGGTCAAATTGTGCCTGAGAGGTCAGATCATTTTAGAAGTCTGAGAGAAATTCAAAAACAAAACACATTCTTAGTTGTATAAAGTGGAGGTAGTTTTTAGCAGGTCTTGTAACATCTAATTGATTGTAAGGATGCAGTGGCAAACCATGCAAAGTTTTACTAACATCTAATTGGCGCAAACCATACAAGCATGATCTGTCATGTCTGTCCGACACTATACTACTGAGGGGGAAGCTCCATCTCCCCATGTACCCTTTCCCCACCCCGCCTGTACTTTAGTGCATTTGCCTAAGTTCTAGTCAAAGAACATCTAATACATCTGAGCATGACAGTCTATTAAGCTTGTAAAAACCATATCATTTTAGTAACTGTCCAAAGACTGTCCATTTTGCTACCAAAATGTTGGTTGGCTTGGTTTGTATGCTTAACAGCACCACGACAGTCAGAGTCAAATGTGCCAAGAGGGTGTTAATAAATTATGGTGTAAGAGTTAGGACTTCCAGGAGTTGGAAGGTTTGTAAGGGTGATAACGGGGAAAAGCAAAATAGAAAAAATAACTTTTGGTGAAAAGAAAGGGGTATCATAGGTTGGGTGTAGAAAGGGAGGGGGGGGGGGACTTAAATGTGGTGGAAGAGGTTGTGGTTGTGGAGGAAGTTGATGATGTTTGAGAAAGAATTGTTTTCGAAAAGGTCTGAGATTGAGGATAGTGAGGAGAGAAGAGATCTGGAGTTCTGGTTTAGGGAACAGGTTACGTGTAAGCAAAATGATGTTACCAAAATGTAACAAAAAAAAATCATTTAAAAATCTCACACTCACATGTCGAAGACTCCAATTTACCAAACATATAACAAAACAGCCTCAATTCATCCTTGCACATGTGAAATATTTTTGATAGCAATGTTCCTCAACTTTCTGAATTTCCTGAATGAAAGCTCAATTACCAATGACAAAACAAATACCAAACATGAAAAATTCTTTAAAACTTCTTAAAAATTGTAATATCTTTCCTTTAGAGTAAAATAAAAAGTTTATCCACTAAATATTCAAGAGTTAGAAACGGTCCTAAAATCAAAATTTAATACCTAACAATAATATTACACAGCTAATATTGTGTCATGTCCGCAGCTTTCAAAATCCACATTTTCAAAACTGATTCATCAATGTGACTACAGTACAAACAAAATATTCCAAACGAGTGTACTAACAGTCAGCAAAATTTGCAGTCTAATATTAACAATGCAATATTCACGCTTGTTAGAGGCATTCATACTAACTTCTATTCTATCAGAAACAACACTTGTCGTGTCAAACATAGCTTTTGTCTTGAGGTGTTTCTGTTGTTTAACAATTGGCATACTCAATAACATGCATAATGCCTCAAGGAAAGCCAATAAATCAATTTCTGATTACCGATAACATGTATAGAGGGATTTCTTCACATGATTTTAATCAAATGGACTCCATTTTGCAGGGCAGCGGCATCATTGTGTTTCACGCATCTTCACACAGCTCAGTCACATCACACGTACAACAAAATCCTGCATGCTAACCTAACAGTACCAGTTCAGTGAGTTTTACAAATTGCAATTTTTCATTGTTTCCAATTTTACTTCATATTTTCTTAAGTTTTTTATTTTCAATGCGAATACGATAACGCCAGCTGATTGTACGTTAATACTCAAACAAAGCCTTCATACCTGATATAAAGTGCTAGCTGCAAATCCTAGTGTAAACCACAGGTTGAAGCTATCGCATCGTACAGCAGAAACCTACCTCGAACGTCGATCAAGATCAGATGGAAATCGAGAAAATATTTTTTGATTCCGCCCGCAACCAACAGCACAGCAAATTTCCGGCATAATTATCTTACAAAAATAATCTCATATAACAACATGCAAACGAATGTAAGTCTAAATAAGTGTACAGCAAATGACTGGTATTTCCCAAGAAAATGGCAATGTAAACAAAAGTCATGTAATTTTATGACGTCAGCTAAAACACCCTTATAAGAGGCTGTAACTTTTTTTTTTTTTAATTTATGGATAATGGTGGTTTATGGATAATGGTGGTTTATGGATAATGATGGTTTATGGATAATGGTGGTTTATGGATAATGATGGTTTGTGGATAATGGTGGTTTATGGATAATGGTGGTTTATGGATAATGGTGGTTTATGGACAATGGTGGTTTATAGATAATGGTGGCTTATGGATAATGGTTGTTTATGGATAATGGTTGTTCATGGATAATGGTGGTCTATGGATAATGGTGGTTTTTATATAATGGTGGTTTATGGGTAATGGTGGTTTATGGATAATGATGGTTTTTGGATAATGGTGGTTAATGGATAATGGTGGTTTACACTCATCTATCAAAAGGAGCTTTAACTTCTACTTAGAGCAGTTTTGATTTCCAAAAACTAAAATTACATTTGTCTTTGAGCTCTAAAATGGTCAACTTTTAACTAATTTTTATTAAACAAATATTCTGATGTTTTTCCGTAACCTTTCATAAGAAAGAAAAATATATTAGAAACAATTTAGTACAAAAATCATGTCAATATGTTATTCCTACCAGGAAATAATCAAATTTTAAGGTTCACCAAAAATGCTAATAAACAAGTAGGTAAAGGCTCGGTATGACTATTACAGCAACGCATTCTGCCACAAAGTTGATGTATTTCATTCAAATCTATCATCCTTTTTAATAAGTAAAACCTGCTAGAAAAATAAATTGATGAAAGTTAGGTATTTATATACATTGCACTATATACCCTTCTTCAATATCATTTGGAAAATTGTTTCTAATCACACAGAAGCAAGCAATTAACGTTCATAGAAATACATAAACATTTGAAATGGATTGTGACATCATCAAACATTAATTCATCGTTATGTACAAAAACTTTAAAATGCACTTAAGAAATCTTTAAAAATCCGTATCTTCTGAACGGAATATGATATTAACCTGAATTTTGTACCAAATTGGCTCAAAAAGTTTGCTCTTTCAGATATAATTTTACAAAAAAAGATGGGAATGAATATTCCTTTAAATGTTTGGCTTTCATCAAGTTTTTTAGTGGCTTTTAAATCAATTCACCTAATTTTGCTACTTCCATTCCTTTAAGACTTATTTTTTTTGCAATTTTTTTTTTTTTAAAATTGTATTTGTTTATTATGAATATTTCATTTATTCATTTTAGCTTCTTGGTTATAAAAGGTATTGGGTCTTTTTTAGTGTACTGTGTTTTTAAAGGAATATTCCCATGGATTTTCAATTTTTTTCATATATGATAGAGAAAAATTTAAAATCAAAGTGGTGAAAAAACTATGTTAATTCTGTTTAAAAGTTACCAAATTTTAAACTATTTTGAATTTGGACCAAAGTGACTGATATGGCACCATCTGTGATGTCATACAGACAATTTCAACAAAATGTCTTTTGTATATCTTTAAAAATGATTTGGATTTTTTCTCATCGTAAATGTGATGTACACTAAGAAAATCCCTGGAAATATTCCTTTAAGGACTTTTAAACATACACAAGATCTACAACGTGTGTTAACACACAAGACAGTACATGTAAGTTCCATAAAAATTCTCAACTTTAATTTTTTCCCTGAATTTCAATTTTGCAGTTATCAAAACTGAAAGCATGCAATCTATTGCACGAGAATCAGGAAAGAGAACAGTCTGTTCAATCATACATCACTATATTTACAACATAATGTTCATATTTGGACCTGAAAATACAAAGATACATAAAACTGCAATAAAGTTATGCAAAGATTTCTCATGAATTTATCTGGCTTAATTTTGTTCATATACTATAACTAATGTTGCAATACAGTGTTCATATAGTTTTATCATTTAAAGGATTACTTCAGTTGTCACCCCAACAGAAATATTAGCTTGCAGCAAGCTTGCAGCATGTTTGCTACAAGAAAACAATTTTTAGCTTGTGTAAGTGTGCTGCAAGCTTGCAGCAAGCATGCTGCAAGCTAATATTTGGAACAAATTAGCTTACGCAAACTAGCAAAAACTATCTGCAAGCTTGCGCAAGCTAGCAAAACTGTTTGCAAAGCTAACAAATATTTTATGCTTGCTTGCACAAGCTATTATGTTAGCTTGCGCAAGCTAGCAAACTAGTATTTGTTCCAATCACTAGCTTGTAGCACGCTTGCACATACTATTTGTCGCATGCCTGGTACAAGCTAAAATTTCTTTAAGGGCAAGCATGTTCATTTTAAAAGACTTTCAAAAGAAACAAAATGGTGAAGAAAGCATTCAAAATTCTTATTCCGCTAAGGAGATATTCAAGTTAAAATCTCTGTAGTAGAATTGACTGATGTAGTGAAACGTTGGCGCTCTCATCCTCACATTCTTAACAATTGTTAATGTATTTTAACAAAAAATTTAACTTTATTCCTATTTCAATTATTTTTCCTTAATTTTTCTTCAGGTGGAAAATTGTAATTACCCGTACTAGATTTTGTTTACTTTTCTGACATGACATATCCAATGGTCTTTTAGTCAAAAAATTGCAGGACAAAATATGATAGAGAATACATTAAGATTTTGAGGCATCTGAGGCTATGACATCACAACTAGTCTGATTTCAGTCGTTTTTACACAAATGATACCAAACTTTAAACTTCAATATCTCCTTATAGGAATAAGATTTTTGAACGCTTTCTTCACCATTCTGTTTCTTGATCCCAGAACTAATCCTTTACGGTGTATAAATTTCTTTGCCATTTAAATTCACATCGTACAATATTATATGGGAAAATGCAGTAACATGAACAGTATTGGCACAATCTTCCCCAGGGTACTTGCGGGGAAGGGAGTTAAGGGGTTTGCTTTAAAGGATAACCAGATGTAAAACCTAAGGGCAACATGCAGTAAAGGAGAGAGTAAATGACACTTTTTCAGTTAATTAAAGAGGTGTTTCATCTAGATACAAACTACTGTCTGTATTTCCTATTATGCCCAATCCTCGCTACAATTTTTCAGTCTTTTTACCTGCAAGAACCTCCATATTAAGAACCCACCACAATAGTTAAATGACTTTACACTTCACTTATTACACTCCCATTATATATATATATGCACACAATGGAACTTATTGTGAAGAGTAAGGTGTTGTGAATTTGATTAATGCAAAGCCAAGTCATGCATGTAATGTGGGGCTGAGGGTTCATTGCACTTATAAAAAGATGTTTTCATCAGTGGGTTTTAAACACTTTGGTGAGTTTGGGTGCAATAGACTGAAAACTTATAGCCAGAGTTATTCATAATGCTAAGATGTACTTTATATTCACAATTCACAAGTTTGCCTTATCATCGCCCGTTTAAATTTTTTTAAGGAAAAACAACTTTTTCTTGAGGCCATTAGGTTTTTAGGATAAGGTTTTAGAATTTTGATATTATTAAAATTCCTCCACACCGTTATTTAACTTTTTTTCTTGTAGGTGATATACGTCTGACATTTCCACTCAAAAAATTCAATTAAAATACAATTTTCCTCTACCTTTGGGAAGGACAGTAACACATTGCCTGAATAATTATCAAAAAAACTTGCTCCAAAAAGTATCAAATTACATCTCTAACATAAAAGAAATGAAAAAGCTCGGCCTGAAAAATGGGAAGTTATGAGCCAGAAAGAAATTCACTGAAGAATTGGGTTCACACTTATTAAGAATTAACAGACTTAAAGGACTGGTGACATGTAGAAGCAATTTTGCTTTAAACTGATGTTTGACACTCACCGAATACTTAGTAACCCCTATTACTCAAAAATAATATTTGGAAAAGTGTGAAAATCACGTTAATTTGAAGTTCAGATTAACCACTTTCTGTGGCGTCCGCAAATTTATTCAAATATGTGACGTTGCAAGTTGTAGACCTCCAAATGCATACAAAGTAATCAAAGACCTAAAATGTCGTTAGCAAAAAATTTTAAGTTTCATCCTCTGATACCTCAGATACAGAAGATTTCTTTTGAGAACTTGACGGAGACATTATATACCCCCATAGTATACCTGAAGATGCAATCAATATATACCCCCATAGTATACCTGAAGATGCAATCAATATAGACCCCCGTAGTATACCTGAAGATGCAATCAATATAGACCCCCGTAGTATACCTGAAGATGCAATCAATATAGACCCCCGTAGTGTACCTGAAGATGCAATCAATATAGACCCCCGTAGTATACCTGAAGATGCAATCAATATAGATCCCTATAGTATACCTGAAGATGCAATCATTATAGATCCCTATAGTATACCCGTAGATGCAATCATTATAGACCCCCATAGTATACCTAAAGATGCAATCCAACCAAAAATGTTTGAGATATTACTGGGGAAAAGTTAGCCACTCTGAGCCAGCTCAACGTGAAGTTCAACAAACCCTCGCGAACGCCTTCACAACACCGCAGATTTAAGGAAACTTATGAATACATTGTGGAAATAATCAATATGCCTCTTAGTCTCATCCGGTACATGCACAAATTCATACATTTTTTCCTATTCTTCTACTTATACCTTAAATACACTTTGCATGATTTTTCAAATTTAAAGAAAGGCAATTTTTGAGGGGAAAGGGAGTGGACACATATGGAGAAACAAATTTTTGACCTGCAAATTCCATGTTTTTGTGGAGATGCCGAGGTTAATCAAGGAATTTTGCCACAGTATGTTTTTATCAGAGGGCACACTTATTACAATAGGACATATATCCCCTAACTTCCTCTACTGTGCACATCACTTGGAATACTTATAAGTGGGGGTAGGGGCTTAAGGATCGGCCAATGGCAGTGTCAGAACATTTTACTGGGGAAAGAGAGGGGTATATGCTATTACACGTAAGGGGCAAGCCTGGACCAACATCATTTCCTTCTTCCCACCATACACACACAAATCTTTGAAAAGACTCATTTCAAATTACACCCCTACAACATGAGAATGGATAATACTTAAACCTGCATTTAGAAATGACAACTATGCCATGCATCAAACTTCTTTAAAATGAACTTGCTTCACACCACAGAAATGTGCATTCATCTGCATGTATCAAACATATATACCCTTTCAACACCTCTATCCAATATAGCATGTAAGTGCTAAATAACACACCATTACATTAAGAAATGTCATCTAATTTTTCCATGTTACCACATTAAAGCATGGTAATTTGTGTAATGTAACGTATAATGATGCATGTACACGGTATCAGGGATGACTAAGCCGACACACAATCAAGTGTCAAGAGGGCTGTTTAAAAGGTCAACGACACATCAATGGGAGTCTTTAGTTATTTTCTTGCGAAGTTCACAGTTAAATTAAAAAGGCCGCAGTCAGATCAAAGGAAATTTTAATGTGATATTGTTTTTTTATTTTTTTAAATACCCTGCGTTCTTAGTAAAAATCACATTAACTTAACGTTATCACAAGTTAAAATGGTGGCCTCCATGGCCTGTGTAATGAATATGAAGCTCAAAACTTTGGTGTATTTCTTATTACACCAAAAGTTGATTTTCTCCTGGACTGTTTATTACTTTGGTGTGCTTTTAGTGCAAACTTGAGAGTCATGCAATACATCACGTAACTTGCTTTATACGTGCAGCACTTCAACATAACTCAAAATTCAACTGTTCAACAACTGATTCTGTTGTGGCAGCAAACACTACACAAAGATAAACTTGTTAAATTGTCCCAAGGTTGTGTAGCATCCACATTGATGAGGCAACATTAGCAATATTAATGTTTTAAGATCTTAAAACCATAACTAGAACGGTAAATACGTCATGGTTAGCATGCCCATGCAAATTGACACCCATATCATATATGACATGGCCAATTAAAAAAATGACATCTCAAAAGTCCCACATGGCATCCTATGTCCCACATGGCATCCCACCCCATGTCCCACATGGCATCCCAACCCATGTCCCAAATGACATCCCATCCCATCCTTTGTCCAACATGGTATTCCACCATATCTCCCATGGCATCCCACCCCATATCCCACATGACATCCCATCCCATCCCTTGCCCCACGTGGCATTCCACCATGTCTCACATGGCATCCCATCCTATGACCCACATGGCACCCCACCATATGTCCCACATGGATCCTATCCCATGTGCCAAATGACATCCCATCCCATGCCTTGTCCCACATGGCATTCCACCATACAGTATGTCTCACATGGCATTTTACCATATACCCCACATTGCATCCCATCCTATGACTCACATGGCATCCCAACCTATGTCACACTCCATGTGTAACTCGTGGCATCCCTTTCCATGTCCCACATGACATCCCATCCCGTGTCCCACATGACATCCCATCCCATGTCCCACATGACATCCCGCCCCATGTCCCATATAACATCCCATAGGCTCCATAAGAAAAGTCTCATCCTAGCTATCAGTACCTGATTGAGCATACTATGTATGAGAGTGTCAGTTCATACAATAACTTAAATGCAAATGAGTTGTTGAATAAGAAAAAAGGTGGAGTCAAATAATTATACCTGATATAGCCCTTGGTGTATACCACATGGTATATATCATATCATGTCTAGCATGGCCCGTATCCATGTCCCACATGGCATCCCTCCCCATATCCATATGCAGTCACATCCTTAAGCTCCCTGACTGAGAATAATACACTGTAGCCAACTTTATGCAAATAATCACAAAAATAATGGCAGAGTTTAATAATCATGCCTGATACAACCATTGGGCCCAAATATTTTGAAGGATTTTTAATCTCCAGTGCTACGAGAGAGACGCTTGAGAATCTCTGAAGAAAATTGGAAACTTATATCATTTAACAGTTATCTACTAAGGAAATATCAAACGTTTTGTAGAATATAGTCTCTTAAAAACTTTAACATTTTGTAAGGTAATTCTAACCTTCCATAAGGATATCTGAAGAAACTTTAACATTTTCTGAGTAATTCTTTAAAAACTTTCTTATTTCTGAGGAAACCTCAGGAAAAACTGTGAATGGACAGACGGACAGAATCGCCATTACAAAGGTTCATATAATGCTTCGCATGATCACCAAAAACAGCAATAAATTTGTTATCAATATCTGATCAAAACTTGTCATTTTCAAGTTTGTAAAATTTCAAGTTTCAGGTTTATTTATGAGTGGCAACATATTCATAAACATTAACGAAGCAAACATTTCACAAAAATTGACTGAAGAATGACCATTTTAATATCAGGCATTATTATGCAAAGTGTTGTACAAATTTCTTGACAACCTTGAGAGTTTTGTTTTTAATTCAGTATAATAATTCAGCTAGGGTTCCAACTAACTCTGATCAAAATATTTTCAGTCTTGACACCTTGTCAAATTCTAACAGGAAGGGACTACATTAGCATTTTCAGTGACATTGAAAGAAAAAATTCAAAGGATTAGTTCAGTGGTCAAGCATATCCATCTTGTGTGAAAAAGGACTTCAAAAGAAACAAAATGGTGAAGAAAGCATTCAGAAATCTTATTCCGTTACAAAGATATATGTCTAAAAAGCAGTAAAGCTGAAGCTACGAAGGGTATTTATAATATGCCACATGAAGAAAGTTCCAGGAAAAATAAATTCAATAGTAAAAAAATTAAATACACTTTTTTAAAATACATTGACAATTGTTAAGAATGTGAGGATGCAGACGTCAACTTTCCACAGTAGATAGTAGACATGTCTACACAGATAAGGCAGAGCTTTAAACTAGAATATTTCCATAACGGAATAAGATTTTTGAATGCTTTCTTTACCACATCCTTTATTATAATTCTTTAAATTTCGCTTCTTAATTTAAGTCATTAAAATATTTGTTTCAGTTAGATTTGTAATGGGGGTAAAACATAATCTTTAATGATGCATAGTTATACATTTCAAAATCTCAAGTCATCTACGCATCACTAATGAGTCAGGCTTCAATCTGCTCTTGAAGAGATATCTACAAGCTGTTTTATAGTAAATCTGGGCAATCTTGAACATAATCTGAAAATAAAGGAATAATTGGAGGATGCCATTAAGCAGCATTACCCACAATGCATTATGCTTTGTATACACTTTTACTATGTATATGAATTGTAAATGGTTGTAGAAAATTTAAAACACATTCAATGATATAAAACTCTACTAAGAAGCGCCTGACTTTATGTCAAAATAGTATAATTTAAGTATAAAAAAATTAAATCTTACATTTGACCTATTAGAGCAGGGGTGCTTAATACGTCGAATACAGTGCTAGGATTCCGCCCAATTCTATGAGCAAAATAATGTGTTGAATTGACGGTTGCGTCAAATTCTTTGCAAAGCAGACTTAGCATTTGAAAATAGCATATCTAATGTTCGCACTATGGTCGTTAAACACATTTGCAATGTGCGGACGGGAAGAAAGAGCCAAATCTTTGTAAATACATTTCTTTTAATTTCCAATTCCTAATATCAGTCATTAAAAAATGAATACAATATTTATCCAACTAGATTTTCATTACGGGTCTTCACCTTAATAATCATAAACCAACGATCATTTCAAGCACATTTTTATCATCTCATTTTGTTCACTTGAACCTATATCCGCTTCACTTACAAAAAATAGGACGTTCAACGAAAAGGTTTTCTACATTATCTGCATTTTTTTTCTTCTCCAAATTAAGAGTAAAATCCTTTTTTTTTTTCTGTGCGCATCATTAACCAAGCATCACTATGTGTGTTTGAACTAGCTCTTTACATGGAGGTACCACTTAACTTTCATGCTCTATACTATTTTAAACAAATTACAAAATAAATATGATTTAAAAATTCAAAAGAAATGTACAATTGGGAGTCAGAAAAAGACTTCAACTATAAACGGGTGGCTGGAAGGGGAAATAATTTGGTATTCAAGAACGAAGGTCTGCCCAAGGTGAAGCACCAGGGAGGCTTAAGGGGTGATGCCCCCTTTTCAGGAGCACTTAAAGAAGCGATATCGTCATATGTGCACAATATTTAGAATTCCTTTCAAATTTTTTCAATTGGTTGAAATTTTGCTGCGCGATTCGTTGTCTCGTATTGCAAGGTATATAGTTATTTAGAACGCCTTGAAGGTCACCACACGAGATAGCCCAGATGGTTGCGGTGATCGCAAGTAACGTTTTTTTTTTCAAATCATGTCGTGAGTTTGAGCCCCGGTAGAATCGTTTATTTTGACTTTTGCTTTCATCTTCTTCTTTTTATTTCTCAGTAATTTTCATTTGGTTACTATCATTGTAGTATTATAATACTAATATTTCACTTTCGCTTTCTGACAAAAAAGCATTAAAAAAAACAAATAGGTTTCTCGTCACAGTAACGTAATGCGCTGTGTATGTAATTCTGCACACACAACGTACATGCTAGTGTCTGGCTGTACTGTGTGGTACAAACAGACAGAGGATCGGATCTTGCCTCCACAACCAGAAGTGACGTCAAAATATAGTTCCCCCTCCCCATTTTTACCGTATTTTACTGAGACGAGCCTCCCTCTTTAATTGCTTTAAGAAAGGCTCACAATTCCAACTGCCCAGACATGGCCAGTGATGTCATGCTTCAGTGCATATATACCATGCACTTTTGTGACATCACTAGTCATGTCTGGGCAGTTGGAATTGTGAGCCTTTCCTTATATGCCTTTACTTCTTTGAAAAATCCTCCATTCTGCCATTTATTTTCAAAGTTTTCTACCATTCTTTAATTTAAAAAAAAAAAAACACCCTTCTCTCTCCCTTCTACATCATTGTTCTATATTATATGTGTACTTAAAATCAGCAAGCGACTATTTTCACATCAATTTTGGTAATTACATGAGTATGTGTTTTCTACAATTCACAGTTCTGTTTTCCCTTATATATAACTTTAACTTTTCAATGATCAGTACTACGGAATGAGGTTAAAATCATCGAGAACAACAGTAGGTAAGCAATTCTTATTTTGAATACAAAACTAGCAGCATCTATAATGCAACCAGATAGTATAGAAAACACCCTGGTGGATCTAATGTAAAAGATTCATAACGTTTATAGCGTGTTCTAGGGTAAATCTCGATTTGATGGTATTTATTGCTGAATTTGCATGATTACCTCAAGCGTAAAATACATGCACGAGTGCCAACTAATTTATACAGCATATACATACAAACATATATTCTCGAGTAACCTTATTCTTAACTATACTTTAAGTATGAAGGAAGTAAAAAAAAACTTAACTTTGGATAAAAAAGTATTCAGTAAATACCTCAAATACCCATTCGCGCTGCCCCTCCCTGTAAGGCAACAAGGGAGGGAAATGGCCTCTTTTATTCAACTCTACTGAGAGAAGCAACAATCCGTTTCTTATATTGTTCTAATGAGGCAACATTTACTTGCAGAATGATTTGACAAAAATAATTTTAACCATGAATATCTATTTACGGAAGCCCATTAGGGCCAAGGTTAAAATCGTATTTCGTTTTCCGAAGATTTGTTTTCGTTATCCGAAGTTTTTTTTCCCTTCGTAATCCATCTTCGTATCTGGTCCTGGAAGCCGGTAAGCATACCTGCTATCTGGTCCTGGAATTCAGTAAGCACACCTTCTATCTGGTCCTGGAAGCTGGTAAGCACACCTGCTATCTGGTCCTGGAAGCTGGTAAGCACACCTGCTATCTGGTCCTGGAAGCCGGTAAGCCTACCTGCTATCTGGTCATGGAAGTCAGTAAACACACCTTCTATCTGGTCCTAGAAGCCGGTAAGCACACCTGCTCTCTGGTCCTGAAAGCCGGTAAGCACACCTGCTCTCTGGTCCTGAAAGCCGGTAAGCACACCTGCTATCTGGTCCTGGAAGCTAGTAAGCACACCTGCTATCTGGTCCTAAAAGCCGGCAATATCTGGTCCTGGAAGCCAGTAAGCACACCTACACCTGCTATATAGTCCTGGAAGCCTGGTAAGCACACCTGCCCTCTGGTCCTTGTTGCCACATTCCTATTTATGCATTTAAATGTTCCTCATTGTCTGTAGTCCCATTGATTAAAACACACCATCGGTTAAAGTCAAGGCACTGCACTGAGGGGCAAAAGGAGGTGCAAATTTTCTAGGGCAGATTTTTTCATCAACACTCAGTGCGATTTAAGTATCTCATCTACAAATATATTCTTCATTCATCTTATAGCCTACCTACCTCTAAAATGATCATGCAGTTTTACAGTTTTTTAGAGTTTTACAGTTTGAAGAGGCAACACATTACAAAAAAATAAAAATGGAAGGAAAAATGACAATTCAAAAACAAAATTCACTTAGACCTTCACAAAATTTCAATTACTGAAACCTTTTTTCTCCCGTACCGCCCCTCATGAATGATGAACCAAACTGTCAAATTCTGATCAATACTAGATTTGTATTTTGACTAAAGACCAAAATTACCAACATTGACAGATTGAGTTGGGATGTGCGATAAGGTTACAAAAATGTTTTGACGGTGTATTTTTTCCCCGTGAATCAATATCTACGTGTTTTGTTTATTCTTAACCAACAGAATACTGCTGGTGCTACCATGATGATGGGTGATGAAGATTTGGCCATATTAATTCCATGCATTAAAGATCGTATCCTCATAAGAAGTTTTTCTAAAGAAATTAACAACAAGACAAACATTTTTGAGAAGCTAGCTTTGAAACTTGGTCCAAAAGAGTAAGTACCCATGGACATTCATCAGGCAAAACGCATGCATCAACAAATGCAGAAAAGAAAGACAGACTAATTGAAGTTGGGCTAAGTATGACAGGCGATGTCAGAAGTATAAGCAAGTGCAGTCTTTCGAAGGAGGTGGTACGAGGAGAATAACCATAAAAAAATGTGCAAAAGTTAGTGAGGTGATGGAAGAAGGAAAGAAACTTTTTTTCACTGAAATTTTCAGTCAACTCCAAACATGCATACTTGACTATAAGTTTGAGCTGCTTGATCAATCACAAACAGCTGGAGGATAAGAAAACAGAACTCAAACTTCTGCAAGTTTATGTGGTAGTTTGGAAACTACCTCTCCTGCCTCATCAGATGAAGATGAACAAGAGTCAAAGGCTGTGAAGCAAAAAAAGTTGACCTGACAGAACAAAAGGAAGATCACGAAAATCCTGACATTGTTACATTTGATTTGGATGAATTTGATGAGGTCCAGTTCGCACCTTTTAAGTCCTTCAATAAAGGAGAACAAGATGATACATTCATGCTGGAAAATCATACTTCTAGTCCTCTACTAAGCTTTGATAATGTCACAAATGTTGAAGAATCACAGGTTGCTGCAGCTGTACTGGTCACTGGAGATACATCAGAGGAACAACAAACAACCTGCCTGTAATTCACAGGGATAAAATAACGCAAACACTGATTGAAGTTTTCATGGATGAATCATGCACCCATGCTTATATTGAGGTGGAATTTCTCCTCCCAAATGGAGCAAAAGAGAAAGGTGTAGGTTCTGGAGTAAGGAGAGATGCATTGACTGCATTTTGGAAAGAATTTGAAGACAGGTGTACTCTTGGAAAAACATTTAAAGTGCCTTTCATAAGCTATGATTTGAAGCGCCAGCATTGGGAAACAGATAGCAGAATCCTACTGTATGGTTATGGGAAGACTGGATACTAGCCAACATTTCTGTCTTCTGCTTTTGTGGAATTCTCAAGGTCGGAGAGACGTAACCGTGTACGGGCTCAGTACGGTTTTGCTAAGTTGGAGGGGAAACTTTATCATTACAGTCAATGGAATATTTGTTATGAATACTTGTGTCACTTTAGCCAGTCAGCGAAAATTAATGGTACTCATAATGGAAACTATTATCTAATAGGCCTACACAACATTTGTGAAGAAAAATCAATTATGTGTAGTATTTGTTGAAAAATGACAAAAAATAGGTTTTTCTCCCATTGACTGCAATGATAACTGATGATTTGTTTTCCCCTTTGACTGAAATTTGAGATCATCATAAAGCATTGTTACGTCGCCGTGCACCACAACATTCCTGGATATCCAACCTCGAGGATACACACTCAATGGCTCAACATCCACTGATCTTTTGGAGGATTTTTTAAAATTCATTTCAGGACAAGATGCACAGACCCTTCAGACAGCACTGGAGGATATGAAAGCTATTGATGAAGATAAACTCATTGGCATATTAGACACCTATCAGTGCAGGGTACTGCCAACAACGGAGAACATTAAAACATTCTTTAAGAAATTAGTCATAAGACTACTTATTATTCAGGAGCCTTCATTTGTTGCTGAATCTTGGAGAAACGTCTTACAACCACTGAGGAAAATTGAAATGCAAACATTGTATGATAAGTTAAAGCCAACAACAAAGAAAGTATTAAAGCAAATGATCTTCCCTGAGCATATGAACAGTGAAGATGAAGTAGGGGCTGCCCACCTGAAAAGATTCATGAGAAACCTTGATAAGCCTGAGCTTACTAATTTCATGAGAATTTGCACCGGGAGTGATCTCATGTGTTCTCAACCCATTGATGTTCAGTTTTCAAAGCTGGTTTGGAAAGACATCCAGTCGGCCATACCTGCACATGTCAGTCGCCCATACCTGCACATGTCAGTCGCCCATACCTGCACATGTCAGTCGCCCATACCTGCACATGTCAGTCGCATATACCTGCACATGTCAGTCACCCATACTTGCACATGTCAGTCGCCCATACCTGCACATGTCAGTTGCCCATACCTGCACATGTCAGTCGCCCATACCTGCACATGTCAGTCGCCCATACCTGCACATGTCAGTCGCCCATACCAGCACATGTCAGTCGCCCATACCTGCACATGTCAGTCGCCCATACCTGCACATGTCAGTCGCCCATACCTGCACATGACAGTCGCCCATACCTGCACATGTCAGTCGCCCATACCTGCACATGTCTGTTAGAGATTCCCACAAGGTATGATAACTTTCCTGATTTTAAGACTGAATTTAGTGCAGTTTTAAAGTCAGGTAAGAGACATAGTATGATTTAAGCTTCTTTGCTAGTATTAGTTGATTAGAGTGTTTATATTACGTGTAGATGATAGGGCTTCATCAGATTGATCACATATTACTGCTGCTATCATTTAATCACAGGGAATTATGTTTATCATTATCCCTATGCCTTGTCAGTCTTTATCTGTTGGGTCGGTTGTGTTGAAGATTTAGGTGCTTTTTATTCTCGTATGCCTGAGCATTTTGGATATGATTTGTTTTAGAACAGATTTTATTTATTTTCAGTTACATCACCAGCTTTTATCTTATTTGTTTGTTTGATGAGAGTTTAACAGCACCACAACAGCAAGGGTCAAATTGTGCCTGAGAGGTTAGATCATTCCAGAGGTAGGAAGGAGAGTAAACAGGGGGAGATTGAAAGAAACACGAGAACAAAAAGCCAGAAAGCTGGGATCGAGAGAGGAGGTGTATGGGTAATAGACATGGACGACGGAACAATGTTGGGGCAAGGATGCAGACTATGATATACTTTAGCTGATGTTACACTAACATTAGTTATAACAATTTCTTGAATAAAAATGTTCTATTAAAAAGGAACTATTCCCCTTTCAAGAATGGCTGTACTCCCCCTCCCCTCCCCTCCCCCCCTCCTCCCTGGTAATAGTGAGAGGAAGCAACTGAAATGAAAATAAAGTTCACGATGTGGTTTTAGTTGGTCGTGTCAACAGGTTATAGCTTAATCTGATTCTCCAAGGCTTGTATGAATCTGTCTGTCTGTGATTATTATAAAAATTAAGGTAATAATGATTGCTTTGTGTTTTATGTTGTTGCAGAAATGTATAAGCAATTGTATTAATAGGAAAACATTATGAGTGTGTGGCATTACAACATTTTTTGGATAGAGTTGTAAGAATGAGGAATTATTTATCTGTACTATATTTTGTTTTTATCAATACCTTCTGCATTATTTGAATTTTTATAGAAGTTTAAAAAAACGACACATACAACTGGGGATGAAATGGTTACAGCTCACGCTTTTGTATTTCACATTTGTTTTTCAAGCATCCTCAAAAGTAAGTTCAACTTCCACATTGGTTTGGCTTATTGAACAACATTTTTATATAATAAAAGTTTAAAATTAATCGTGTTTAGATGTTTTTAAAAGTGTAATTAAATTTTCAATTGTTCGCTCAGTGCCTAGTTAAATTGTTACTAAAATGTATACATGACTTGTTTATGTGAATATGATCACCATATAATGCCTAGATTGTATCTAAAATGATCTGGCTTTGGTAAAATGCAGTGCATCTTACATTTTTGGCAACAATGATGCTATTACAGAAAGATGTTTAATTTTTTTTTTTAAATGCTGTTACACTGCATTCCCTTTTCTTTATTTAGTAAATTCACAGACAGTTGCAGTTTACAGTTATTATCAAATGACTTTTAGTAAGTTATATTTATATTCTATTGTCATTCTTTTATATTTTCCTTTAGTATTTTCTTTAAAAGTTAAATGCTTTTTAGTTTTTATATGTATATTTACCTCAAATCTCTTGTAAAATTATTGAAATGATATCACATCTTTAGTTATATTAATCAGCTTTTATATAATTAATGTGCTTAATTTAATGAGTAAAAAAAGGCTCTGTTTTGGGCCTTTTGCATGAAGTACAAAGACAAAAAAAAATCAAAATATAATTTCAGTAAGACATGCTTCAAATCACAAGCGTTCTAAAGCCTAATAGAAATCAATAAATATATATATATATATATATATATATACAATATTTGTGAAAAAGAATTGTACTGAACGGCAGGTACAGTGTAGTAATTATCATTAAACGAAACGTTTGTTCTTTATACATATAAATGATATACAAAAAAGAACAAAGGAAATTAACTGGTGAAAAATCAAGTTAATAACACGTCTACATGGAGAAATACAGGGTATCATATATACCTTTTGAATAACAGAGGGAAAAGATTAAAGCAATATTTTTCATGATATTGTCTTCATTTTCGGGAAATTAACCTCAATTTTTGGCAAATTTCCTTCAATTTCGTGAAATTTGCTTCCATTTTGTGAAATGTCCACAATCTATTTTTTTTAAATATTACCTAAATTTCCAATAATTTTAACCCCAACCCTCTCCCCTTCTTTTACAAAAATTTTTACCGTGATAAGAGACTTGTACATTTTGTTGGAACAAAAACCAAATCTGGCCCCCAATGTCAAATATCTTCCTACGCCACTGTACTGTGCCTATAAGCATAACTGAGCTTAATCAAGTTTAATGCTAATCTGAATCATGACCAAAAAACAAAATCTGATGAGATGCCTATCCAAGTTATCGCAGCTGAATAGGAGAAAGTTAAAAAGGTCTATCCAGTATTGACTAAATTTTCTACACAACATTGACCAGAAGCATTCCAATCTCTGATTTGTGGCACTTGCTCCATAGCAAAAGGAATTGTTGCATTGCGGATCATCTGTGGTTTGTCTAAGGAATCTCAGTATTTCACACACTACACCATTCTCTGTCAGCTCTGATGATCCTTGCACAGCCAGATATTTCAGCCACCGCCTCAATGAAATAACCAGCAATTACCCTTGGGTTGTTATTAGTAAAGTAAGTATTCAGCCAAACAATATGCCATGAAGACGAGTCAATACAGCCATGAACAGCAATCCCAAAATGTTTGAGTTTGCATAGCCGTCTATATGTCAAATGAACTTAGGACCTCGGGTTATAAACAACGACAAACCAGTCTTCTTTGTCTTCTATGATCAACACCTTCTGAGTCCAAGTCTTTTAGGATGATCCTGACGTGTTTATACATTTATATTGTGCTGGCGGCATTTTTGATGAATCCATCTGTAGCCATGTTGCTCACCTAAATTTTCAAGCTCCCTATTTATGAAATCAATGACTGTTGGTAAAGGTGTCCTGTTTTTCCTTCTGTATAATCCCATACCATTCAATATTCTTTTCAAATGTTGCTCGCTGACAAAAATGCAATGATGCTCTTGTAACATTGTTTGAATTTCAAGATTAGATAGTCCTAGTTGAAAGCATTGAGCCATCAATAATTCTCTGTCTTTCATCATTTTTAATGACTAAACAATTCTGCTCTGTCTTCTATACAGGCCTACAATACTTCATACAAACCAAACTGCGCAAACATGCTTCCAGATAATATGTTAAAAACTTCGTTCGGATAACAAAAACAAACAAAAACTTGGTTAACTAAAACAAAACTTCAGAAAATGAAGAAAAAAACTTTGGAAAACAGAAAAAAAAACCTTCAGATAACGAAAAAAGTTCAGATAACGAAGAACAAAACTCAGGAAAACGGAAACAAACTTCAGATAGCGAAAAAACTTCGGATAGCGGAGAGAAAAAAAAACTTCAAAAAACGAAAACAAAACTTCAAAAAATAAAATAATATTTTTACCATGGCCCTAATGGGCTTCTGTATCTATTCCACTCAATTTCTTACTATAAAAGTAACAAATATATTTTTTACAGCCACAATCTTACACCATCTTATCTTCAGGACATATTCACAATTTATCATTCCAACCAACCTTTGAGATCCTCAACTGGCAAGCTCACACTAGTTACTTTCCTTTCAAAAAGAAAAATAGGGAACCAAGCTTTATAATCATGCCGGCCCACCACTGTGGAATGAATTACCCCTCAAAATCACAAACAGTTCCTCCATTGATATTTTCAAAAACTACCTGAAGACTTATCTCTTCAAGAAAATTTTCTCCATATACAAAACTGGTACTTACCAGTTTTGTTTTCATCTCTTTTATTTTCATGTTTGTACCTTATTGTTGGATTATGTGTGTAATTAGTTTGCCAAAAAGTATAGCCACATGGAATGTGCTAACAATGATGCAAAAAGGTAAACTAGACAACATAAAACAGGAAATGAAAAGGATGGATATCAATATACTAGGTCTCTCAGAAATTAAATGGAAGAGTGCTGGGTCTTTAACATCAGACGGTTACACCCTGGTGTATTCTGGAGGAGACCATCACCAAAATGGAGTCGGTGTCTTGTTCAATTCTGCAACTGCAAGATGTATCAAAGGGTTCTGGCCAATATCTGATCGTGTCATAGTGGTGGAAATACAAGGTACACCATTCAACATTGGCATTATTCAGGTATATGCGCCAACAGCTGTATATGAAACCACAGAAAAAGAAAAATTCTACGAAGAAGTAGAAAAAGCCAAACAACAACTCAAATCACAGGATATAAAGATTGTGATGGGCGATTTCAATGCCGAAGTTGGAAACTGCAAAGTGGAAGATATTGTCGGACCAAGTGGACTAGGAGAAATAAATGGCCGTGGAGAAAGGCTAGTTGAATGGTGCAGAGAACATGACTTCATAATTGCCAACACTTGGTTCAAAAACCACCCAAGAAGATGTCTGACATGGAAGAGCTCAGGAGACAGAGTCAGAAATCAGATTGATTTCATACTGATTCAAAAATGGTTTCAAAATTTGATCAAAACAGCTAAGTCAATGCCCGGTGCTGATCGTGACAGTGATCATATTCCTGTCAAATGCAAAATCCAAGTAAAACTTAGATCACTTATGAATCCTAAAAAAGGAACCTAAATTACAGATCAACCTGTTAAAAACTGATCCAGACATAAAAGAGTGATTCTTGGTTTCAGTGAAGAACAAATTCCAAGTTCTGGAAAGCCTTACTGAGGCTGATGAAAGGGGGCATAAAATGAAAGATTCAGTTACAGAAGCAATGAGTTAACAGATTCCAAAACAGGCAAAGAAAAATCACAAAAAGTGGATGGCCCAAGAAATCCTGGACCTAATGGAAACAAGATGGTTAGCAAAGGATTATGATGAAAGATATCATGAAATAAACAGAGTAGTGAAGAAAAATTGCAATGAAGCTAAAGAAACCTGAACAATGAAATTAAAAATACATGTAACATAAACAGTAAATACATGCATAAAAAAGTCAGAGAACTAACAGGAAAACGTACCTGTACACAGACAGGTTGCATTAAATCAAAAGGTGGTACCATCCCCATGGACAAAGAGGACATTCTACACCAATGGTCAGAATACATCGAAGAACTCTTTAATGATAACAGAGGAGAAAAACCTACCATTAAAAAGAACATGGAGGGCCCACCAATACTAAAAGAGGAAGTGCAAAGAGCCATCAGTAATATGAAACATGGCAAAGCATCAGGACCTGACAAAATGCTAATTGGAAGTTTTTGTAGCTCTTGATGATGTAGGCATTGAAACTATAACTAGGCTTTTAAATATGATATATGATACAGGAGAGATACCACCAGATATGAGCAAATCTATCTTGATGACCTTACCCAAGAAACCAGGTGCAACAGAATGCGAACTACACAGGACTATTAGCTTAATGAGCCATATCACCAAGGTCTTGCTTCGTGTTCCAATGTCCAGGATGAGAAATAGTATGAGGCCAGAAATTTCAGAAACACGATTTAGTTTTGTTGTAGACAAAGGCACTAGGAATGCAATATTTACACTATCAATGATCATGGAAAGGTGCATAGAAGTACAGAAAGATTTATATTTATGTTTGATTGATTACTCCAAAGCCTTTGACAAAGTCAAACATGAAGATCTCTTTGAAATACTCAGTAATTTGAACATTGACGGAAAAGACTTAAGAGTTTTCAGAAACCTATACTGGGACCAGGAAGCAGCATAAGACTTGAAGGAGATTACAGTGAATTTAAGGTAATCTGAAGAGGAGTCAGGCAGAGGTGTGTTTTGTCACCAGATCTTTTCAACATTTACAGTGAAACAATACTTCGTAACATCGACAGTCTTGAGGGGCTGAAAATTGGAGGCTTTAAAATGAATAACCTACACTATGCAGATGACAAGGTACTTATAAATGAGTCAGAAGACAAACTGCAGTCTCTTCTGGATAAAGTTGTAGAGGAAAGTAAAAAGAGAGGACTGTCTCTATATGTAAGAAAACAGAATGTATGGTGGTTTAAAAAAAAGTCATAAACCCATTAAGTAGTATACGAACCCAAAGAGAATAATTAAACAACAGTTTAAGTACTTGGGCTACACACTAACATCAGAGAGTCGGTGCATTAATGAAGTTAGAAAACGCATTGCAATTGCCAAAGACATGTTTACAAAAATGAATACAATTCTGAAGAATAGAAATATTGGAATGGACACGAAAGTCCGTGTCTTGAAGGCATATGTATGGTCTACTCTTCTCTATGGCTGTGAATGCTGGACAATTACCAGTGACATCAAGAAAAGATTAGAAGCAAAGGAAATGTGGTTCATTAGGAGAATATTGAAAATATCTTGGACAGAGAGGAAAACAAATGATGTCTTGATAGCTTTAGGCATGAAGAGGTGCCTACTCAATTACTCAATGCCATCACAAGGAGACAGATGAAATTTTTTGGGCAGGTTTATCGGGAGGGTGGGTTGGATTTGGAACAGCTTGCAGTATGTGGGAAAATTGAGGGCAAAAGAAGCAAAGGAAGGCAGCGAGTTAAATATGTCCAACGCTTAGACAACTGGGCCCAACAACAGCCTAAGTAACAATAGCATGAAAAGTTCGTAATGAAGAACAAACACATTTCTTATCTAATATTCATATTAATGGTTTTATTTAGAAACCACATTTATGATTTACAGACAGAAGTTTATTGGGGAATTATTGATCAAAAAGGGCTTTAGATTAGATTAAAAGTCCTCCCTCAACTAAAATCCACCCCTACCCCCCTTACAAACTTTTATCACAAATGCCTCAAGAAAGAAAATGGCAATTTAATGATAATTAAATGATTGTAACCAAATGTTTTTCAAAAAATGATATTGACACCCCACTCAGACACACTCCTAGCATTTTTGCCCATAATGATGTTTATACAACTATAACTGACCAGTTTAATGAAGACTTGCATCATTGGTATAGTGCCCTTTAAAGGTGTTTATTTCTGGAGCTGAAACAACATTAGCTCAATTTTCTGATGTGGGGTCCAGGGCCTTGAACAGGGAGGGGGGTCTGGGAGGGAGCTTCAGGAAGTTGATGCATTTTAACCAAAAATGATCTAAATTGAGCCCTTTTTTTGACTTATTCACAAGGATCAATGGTAATTCAGAGGGTCATATACTGTTTGTCCAGGTTGGGTCTGAAGTCATTGACAAAGTAACAATTTTTGTAGTGATGCGCCAATCACCCCTTTCTGCTTCTTTGCTATACGGTTGAATCTCAGCCTCAGAACAGTGTAATAGATCCTGCCTGTTATTCTGACATAATTTTCCACAATATTGTAAACCATCACAATTTTTTTTCTCTCTCAATCTGACACTGGCTTCCTAATTCCTATTTAATATTAGCTTAACTTCACAGTACTTGAGCACAAATGGCGAGACCTTTGATGTGAGGTCCAGGGGCCTGTTCAGGGTCCAGGGGCCTTTGGCAAAGTCTGGGTGGGAAGCCCTAGGAAGTTAGTGCAATTAACAATTTTGAGGCTTTAAAATGATCTAAGTTTAGCCCTTTTTGACTAGTTCATGAGGATCAGTGGTAAGGGTAGTGAGTAAGAAGTTACTTATGTGGGTGTTCTTTGAGGTCGTCCAAAAGTACAAAATGGTAAAAGACATCCAGAAAATATAGAAAAAGAAAATCAACATTTTTGAGGCAATGCGCCAATGACCCTTTCTTTTCTTTTGTTGCTATACAATTACAATTTAGCCTCGGTGTATTAGATCCAGACTACTATTTTGTCAAAAATGTCCTCAATATTTCCCTGAATATGAAAGGATGCATACTAGGTCTACAATTATAATTCCTAAATAAAGGACTAATTAACCCAGGGCTGCCTCTCAACAGCAGATCACTAAACTTTTTGTAAAACTCTTGTACAAGAAGACAGAAAATGCATTAGTGTAAGAGTGTCACTATTATATATTTAAATATATATATATTTTTGCAGCCATCATTTCAGTTAAAACGTGACTGCAGAAAAGTATGGAAATACCAGGTCAAATAATTCTGTGCCAAACGTTGCTTATAGCCCAAGGTTTTTTTGCTGCTAATTTTAGATCATGGCTGTTAATTAATATTACATTAATACAGTGACTTAAAATTCAAAACACGTCAATTCAACAGAACAGCTCCCCCAAATGCAATAATGGCCCCAAGAGGAAAGAAGCATCTAAAACCTTAATGTTGGAGTACAATTAGATGAAAAACACAACATTCAGCAGAAAGATTTCAACAGGTTTAAAAGCCATTAAAAGAGACAAAACACCATTAATGGACTATTTTGCCATTTTACAAGTCACATGGTTTCCTCTGTTGACTTTTCATGCATGTCTTTAAAAAAGTGCTTGACGTTTACAAACTTGAAGTGCTGGGGACACACAGGGAAGGTTAGATAGTCTGGTTCTTATTGATGCGTCTTGACATTGAAAGATAAGGCATGAAAGCTCTTCTAACTGGTCGGAAATCAGCAATATAAAGGATTAGGTCAGGGGTCCAACAAGACCATCATATAAAAGAATTCCAAAAGAAACAGAATGGTGCAGAAAGGATGCAAAAATCGTATTCCGTTAAGGAGATATTTAAGTTTAAAGTTCTGTATCATTTGTGTAGAAATGACTGAAATCATACTTTTTGTGATGTCATAGACTCAGAATCTTCAAAGTCTTGATGTATTCTATCATATTTTGACCAACAATTTTGTGGCTTCAGAACTAAAAGGTATGGCTGGAAAGTAGTCAAACAGAATCTAGTAAGGGTAATTATAATTTACCACCTGAAGAAAGTCGGAGGGAAAATAATGCAAAAATTAATAAAAAATGTTTTTATTTTCTTTAAAAAACCTTCTATAGTGACATTACTATACCAGTCATTTCTACATAGCTAAGACAAAGCATTAAACTTGAATATCTCCTTAAAGGAATATTCTAATGTTTTTTTTTTTTAAACCTCTCATAAGAAAGAGAAAAAATCTAGAAACAATTTAGTACAAAAATCATGTTGGCATATTATTCCTACCAGGAAATATTCAAATTCTAAGGTTCACAAAAATATTAATAAACAAATAGAAAAAGGCTCAGTATGACATCACAGCAACACATTCTCCCATAAAGTTGATGTATTTCATTAAAATTTATCATCCTTTTTTATTAGTAAAACCTGCTAAAAAAATGAATTGATGAAAGTTACGTAATTATATACATTGCCAAATATACCCAACTTCAATAACTTTTGGAAAATTGTTTCTAATAATACAGAAACAACCAACTAACTTTCACAGAAATACATAAACATTTGCAATGGAATTGTCTCTATGACATCATCAAACGTGAATTCATCATACTGTACAAAAACTTTAAAATGCAATTGGGAAATTTAAAAAAATCCTTATCTCCTGAACAAAATATAATATCAACCTGATTTTTGTACCAAAATGGCTCTAAAAATATGCTTTCAAATAAATATTTATAAAAAACCACAGGAATATTCCTCTCAATGGAATAAGATTTTGCAATGCTTTCTTCACCATTTTGTTTTTTTTAAATTCCTCTTTTATATAAGATGGACATGCTTGACCACTGAACTAATCCTTTAACAGTCTTTTTAACTTTCTGATTTACAGTAATTGTACAAGAACACATCTGATGTTGTTATGTCATCAGAATGTTGTAAATTAGCAGCAATATGCCATATAAATGTTTGGCACAGGGGTCATATAAATGTTTGGCACAGAGGCCATATAAATGTTTGGCACAGGGGCCATATAAATGTTTGGCACAGGGGCCATATCAATGTTTGGTACAGGGGCCATATAAATGTTTGCCACAAGGGCCATATAATTTTTTGGCACAGGGGCCATATTAATGTTTGGCACAGGGGCCATATAAATGTTTGGCACAGGGGCCATTTCAATGTTTGGCACAGGGGCTATTTCAATGTTTGGCACAGGGGCTATATAAATGTTTGGCACAGGGGCCATATAAATGTTTGGCATAGGGGCCGTTTCAATTTTTGGCACAGGGGCCATATAAATGTTTAACACAGGAGCCATTTCATTGTTTGGCACAAGGGCCATATGAATGTTTGCCACAGGGGCCATATAAATGTTTGGCACAGGGGCCATATCAGCGTTTCCCTTACAGAAATATTAGCGTGCCACAAGTGTGCCACAAGCGTGTACTGAATTCTTAAAATTCTACTGAAGAATAGAGAGAAAGGGGTGGGCGGACATGGCCCCATCCTCCTGGAATTAGAGCCCTGAATGCATGATTATTATCTAGGATAATTTAGAATGAATTAAATTGTAGAACGACCGGTTAAACCCTGACCGGCTATGCAAGGTTTTGTATGCACGGCTAGCTGTTGTTAACTTTTCAGAGTGGTGTAATTAACGGAAATAAAAGAATACAATGCTGACAATTATAGAGGATTATACATACTAAAAATGGTGCATTTCTTCCTTTAACTCCAACATTGAGGTGGGTTCAAGGAGCTAATTTGCATGTGTCAACTAGTTTTGTCCTTCACTGATGGCCCAATACTGTTTTTAAATACTTTAGATGGAAATGATAATAATGAATGAAAGAAAGAAAAAAAAGTATAAAGTATACAAGAACTGTCGGAAGGACAGTATGCTCCACTATTCAAAGCTAGCAAAGACAATGGGTTTGTTGATGGACGTATATGCCGGTAATGGGGCTAGTAGGGGAAGTTATTTCAAATTACATGAGCTTTTGAAGGATGCACTAACTATTCCCCCTTTCTTTAGATTTTCACATTTTACTACAAGCCTCAAAATATCTTTGAGTTGTATCAGACATTTTGGGTGAGGTTACTACCTCACCCAGTAACTCAGAAAACATGAAAGAAATCTTTGTAAATAAAGCACCTCTTTTCATTACATCCATTGAATCACAAAGAAAGGAGAGACCCATAACTTGCCCATGTCAATGAAATATTAAAATATAAACAATGTATCCTTGCGGCATAGTGCAATTATTTGTTATTTCTTCCATTACTTACTTACCTAACTACCCTCTCTATTCATCTTAAAGGATTAGTTCAGTGGTAAAGTTTATTTACCTTATATGAAAGAGGGCTAAGAAAAAAAGAAAAAAATGGTAAAGGAAGCTTTTCAAAATATTAATCCATTAAGGAGAGATAATTAAGTCAAAAGTTTTGTCTCATTTGTTTAGAAACAACTGAAATCTGACTATTACATAGCTGTGACATCACATCCTGATATCCTCAGTCTTTAGGTATTCTTCCATATTTTTTCCTGTGATTTTGGGGATTAAAACTATTGGATACACCAGGAAAGTACTTGAAAAGAATCTAGTTAAGGGTAATTATAATTTGGCAGCTGAAAAAGTTGGAGGAAAATTGTTATGCAAATAACCTAATTAGAATGCACACTACACTTCACCATTGAGTGTAGACAATGCTCTTCACATATCTGATCATTTGTGTAAACAAAATCCCCACACCCACTTTAATTTAAGAGATATCATAGATACAAATATTTGTATTGTTATGCATATAAGCTAATTAATATGTACACACAACCCCAATCATGCTTTTTTGAACAGTACCTACTGTATGTCCTCTACCAGTGGCAAGTTACATGAATGTACACCTTCATAACTTAAGTTATGCACTCATGAATGTTAAACATTTTGTACGAAAGTCTATTATTATGCAAATAACCAACTTAACATGCACATTACACCACACCTCACCATTAAGTGTAGACAATGCTCTTCACATATATGATCATTTGTGCAAATAAAATCCGCACATCCACTGTAATTTAAGAGATATCATAGATACAAATGTTTCATTGTGATGCAAATAAGCTAATTAGTATGCACAGACAACCCCTAATGCATGCTCACTTGAACAGTACCCCTATGCCAAGTTACATGAATGTACACCATTCATAAATCAATTTATACAAACTTTAACCAAAAACTTTAAAATGACAAATATTTTCAATGTTATGAAAATAAGCTAATTAGTACCCTCCCCCCTCCAAATCCTGCTCATTGGAATAGTACCTATGCCCTATATCCCTATGCCAAGTATAGTACCCATGTCCGATACCTCTATGCCAAGTTATGTACACCTTTCATAAGTTATTCAACTTTAACCAAAAACTTGACAAATATTTTCATTATGCAAATAAGCTAATTAGTATACACACACAACCCTCCAATCTTGCTCATTTGATCAGTACACATGTCCTCTACCTCTATGCCAAGTCACATGAATGTACACCATACATAACTTAAGTTATGAAAACTTTAACCCAAACTTTAACCACTTTAACGGATGCCGGCGCAAGTTCATCTTACACTAAAGAGGACTAAGTTAAAAGACACAAAATGGCATCTGTGACACAAATGTAGAAGAGGGCAGTCTCTATAGCATGGTTAGAACAGCAAGAGTGTTTACTCCCAATAATTTTCTTATTTGCATACCTGCAGTTCTATTTTTCAATTTTCATTACAATTTAGTATAGAAATTGGTAATCTAAATTTATGCTGGTGACATTTTTTGCTTTTCACTGTTTTTGTTGTTGTTTTTTTTGTCTTTTTGTATAGTTATCGATTATACCTGAACTTTTTCAGAGTTGGAGGGGTGGGGACATTTCTCTCTTGTCCCCAATACAAAAAATTTATGCCTTTTTTTTTTAAGGTAGGGGGGGGGGTGTTATTAAGGGTTCAAACACAGGGTTTTCTACAATGCTAAATTGGGTTTTTTCAGAGTTAAAAGGGGTGGGGTCATTTCTCTCTTTTCCCCAGTACAAAACCCTTATGCCTTTTTCTTTTCTTTTTTAGGAGGGGTGTTATTAAGAGTTCAAACACAGGTTTTCTACAATGCTAAATTTGGTAAAAGGGGGTTTTCCTTAAGTTCAAACTTACAACAAAGCAAACGCAATTAGTCTAAAATCAAAAATAAATCACACATATTTTATTTTAATATAAGCTATAGGCAGAGAGGTGTACCTTATTACGACATATAATACCTGACATGGCAAAACAAAGAGATTTTCATTCATATTTTGACTACACATCAATGGTAGATTAATGGTAGCGAACCTACAGAAATTCGGATAGAATTTCAGTAGAATTTTCAAACAAAATATGGCTCACATGAAGTCGCAAAACATGGTTATTATGTTACAACTTTTCCTGTATAAAGAAACCTAGCGTTACAGATATAGACTCCTAAGAACTTGTCAAACATACAACACACAATGCCCTTATAATGTACAATATTTCCATTGTTGCTCAGGTTTACCAAGACACAGAACAAACACAAAACTTACACTTGATCAAAGTGGAATTAGATATTCCTGTACATGATTTATCAAAACGTTCACGTTGACCTTAAATTCAATCAAATATCGCTCACACAACAATCTCCAATAGTACTGCTGACATTTTGACGAGATAGTTATAATCTGCCTGCTCTATAAAATGTCACATATTTTTCCATGTCACTTTCACAATGAAGAAAAGTAATCACTTCATTACACAAGTGAATAAGAAAGTATGGTATCGCCTTTGAACCCACAAACATTCAAAAGTAATCCGGAATGATTTTGGCATACAAGTGATGAATTCTTCAATAAATCACAATTATACACACACAGACAACTGTACATGTACTGTCTATAAATACTCTATATAAAATATACACTTCAGGGAGCCTCTAATGTTTTCGTTCATTCCATGAGTAGTAAACGTTAATGAATGTTAATTCCAGAATAATGGTTCTCTGTGGCTATTATCACATTGCACAAGAATAATATAGACAAAAACAAAATCACTGATTACAACACATTAATTCCACTGCAGACAATCTTATCAAATTCAAATCGACAAATAGTAACATGCTTGTATTCCAGAATAATAAAAAATATCATGTTTCGTTTTAAGCTTGACAGAAAAAAACTACAGAAGAAAATTTCCTCCAAAGATTGTTTTAACGAGTATTCAGCACAAAGCTATTAAATACTGATCATGGTGTTTGTTGACATACTCCAGCATCTATGTTGACAAAGCAGGACAAGAGGGAAAGATTATGTTTGCCCAGTTTGTCAACTTGAACGATCAGCGTTTTTGCATCGCTTGATATTCTTGCAGTTTATGGCTTGGGAGTTTATCACACTGTTCTGACCTATCGCTATTTACAAAGTTGTCAAGATTTGATAAACATGATAGTACTTTTTCACAACAGTGCAAGGAGATTTGTTGTCAGGGATAAGCTGAATGAGTCACATCACACAAAGATCAAACAGATAATTTGATAAAACTCCTTCAAAACATTCTGCATTTTTGATATTATGTCTCAGACTTCCAAGAATAAGTCACTTCATTTTATTTTCTTCTTTTTTTTTTTTGCTATGAAACTGAAATGGTGCCTAACAGTGACAAGTGGTGCACGTTCCCCTTTAATGCTAAAAAATCTACTATTATCTCCTTTTACAATAAGATTGACCCACATAATAATTTTTAAGATATTGTTTATTTCAGGCAGAGGCTATGCAATACAAGGATGCGATTTTACCTGTTGAGAAACAAAGTTATTTCAATCTGACATTCAACTTTGCGAACTGCAGCAGAATATGCTGATGGCCCTCCCTTATAAAGATTGAGCATGCTTTAAACTCACTTGATGCACTTGGCAGAACCATGTGGCACCACCCACTTGAACTGACGTAGGCAGACAGGACCTCCAATGAACAACTTTCACAATTGATCAAAGACATGTGACTTTTTTTATCAGCCACTATCCGAGAACAGCAAGCCCGTTGGCATGGACACTAGCTGTGTCAGGAAAGGCCTTGCCCTGTGATGTGTGGGCTCTCTTCAGGTACAAAGAGATTTACTGGTCGCCCCAATGCAAGATGGATTGAAAGCATAAAGGATTAATTTAGTGGTCAAGCATGTTCATCTTATATGAAAGAGGACTTCAAAAGAAACAAAATAGTGAAGAAACCATTCAAAATCTTTTTCCGTTAAGGAGATATTTATGTTTAAAGTTTGGTATCATGTGTAGAAACGACTGAAATCGACTAGTTGTGATGTCATAACCTCAGATTCCTCAAAAGTCTTTATGTATTCTATCATATTTTGTCCTGCAATTTTGTGGCTTTAAGACCATGGGATATGTCAAAAAAGTAGTAAAAGAGAATCTAGGAAGGGTATTTATAATATACCACCTGAAGGAAGTTTGAGGAAAAATAATTTAAATAGTGAATTAATTAAACAAACTTTCTTTAAAATACATAAAGACTTTGAGCAATCTGAGGCTGTGACATCACAACTAGTCTGATTTCAGTAGTTTCTACAAAAATAATACCAAACTTTAAACTTGAATATATTTTTAACAAAATAAGATTTTGCACTGCTTTCGTCACCATTTTGTTTCTTTTGAAGTTTTCTTTCATATAAGATAGACATGCTTGACCACTGAACTAATCCTTTAACAAATAGAGTGGCTTAACTGTGCCAGATATGACTGCTGTGGCATGGAGTCATGTTAGAATCAATCCACATACAACCAATCACAACCAATCACAAGTCACCACCATTCAATGGTCTTGAGGAGTGCATCAACCACAGCCACTAGGCAAAGAATAAATAAGTTCACTGCTAGATGAAAAGTTTTTTGTTACCTTCTAAAACTATCCAAAAATGTACATTTTCCTAAAAAACTTCACAAAACTCTCAGCCATTTATATACCTGCAACTAATATAATATGCATGATACATCATATCCACTAAATAAATGCCAGGAATAAAACTAAATTTGGAGAACCAAGAATAATAAGCAGTTAGGTGAAATTAAATACAGTAGATGAGGTGATCAATATTCAATCTATACTAAGGTGTTAAATATAGCATTCTCAATGACACTTTCAAAATGAAGAAAACATAAGCAGAAACATCACAAATGACAGTCTGCAGCCACTGAAAAATAGATTTAAAGATTATATATTTCTTTTTTTATAATTCTCTTTGAAATTTTTTTTCCAAAATGCTTTGACATGAACTTCTAACTGCTTGAATCATTAATATCACATACAAATACAAATTCATAGAACCATGGAAACAAAAAATGATTTTTTAGAAGTTTGAAAATTTGAAATAGATTATATAAAGGAATACATTAATATTATAATCTGTACTGGGTGTATGACATCATTCTTTAAAGGGTTTATAGACAAAATGGCATTCCCATGTAAGTTTATATTGACAGAATTAATGTTGTAATAAATTAGAACATGTATAATAAATTGTTTTGTACGATGTGAAAATTCGTCAGATAACTTATAATTATAATTTCTCTGATATTAAATGAAGAACAAGCCATATTTTGTCTCCTTTAAGCTTTCTCATTACGATCCCAGGGCCACATTAAAAATGTATCCTAAACACCTGATCATTAACAGAAAACTTGTCGGTGACCATGTTATGTACCCCCACCCCCCCCCACCCCCCCTCCCTTTTATTTGCATTACTTGCTTACTCACACTATAAATTATAGGATACAGTTTCCAAGCTTGTGATGCCATTCACACATCAGTGATTCAACTGACTTGAATGATTGTTAGGCACGCAATCGTGCCTGGAAAATATCATGTTATGCTTGTAAGTTGATATTACTTTTCTGGGTTTTTCCAATAAGTGGAGGTGAGATGTTGCATGCATCATTAGACAGGCAACCAATTTGGATACATTTTCAATGTGCCTGCTAGATGTAGTGAAGGCTACTACAAGCTCAACAAATTAGTAAGGAATGGATAGCAATGATCTGATGATAACATGCTTTCTCAATACTAACGCAAGGCCAGTACTCTATCATTCTAATTCATATATTAATTCATATTTAAGTATGCAGTGTCAAATTCATTCACGATTCAAAAATGGTAACCAGTACCGTCGAGAAGGGAGGGCCATTTCCTCCTGGGTACAGGGTCCTATGGAGTCTGTGTCACAAAAATTGGCAAAAATCCACACATGACAATGGCAAAATGATGTAAAATTGTAACAGAAATGGGTGATGACCTTTTATTACTCTTTTTAATTTTTTGATATGGAGGCCCGGATTTTCAGTTTGCCCTCGGGTTTTGTAATCCTTCAGGCAGCTTTGATGGTAATGATGAAATCATTGCAAGAAATCCTTGTCGTAGATGGCAAACTCCTTTTAACCTACCCACAGAGCTAACAAGTGTAACCTTTACACTTTTTAACCTACCCACAGAGCTAACAAGTGTAACCTTTACACCTTTTAACCTACCCACAGAGCTAACAAGTGTAACCATTACAAAAGCATAGAAAACAAGCTCCCAACTAGAACCTTCATCCTGCAGAACATATGTGAGTTTCTTAGAGGTTATGTTGAGTTCGCTGCAAACATGTACGAGCTTACAAGTGAGCTAGAAAAAGTAACAAGCTCGCTTGA
Organism: Chiridota heheva; assembly: GCA_020152595.1. Taxonomy (NCBI): domain Eukaryota; kingdom Metazoa; phylum Echinodermata; class Holothuroidea; order Apodida; family Chiridotidae; genus Chiridota; species Chiridota heheva. Next base: position 2,984,101 of record JAIGNY010002361.1, read on the forward strand.
GCTAAAGACGAAATTATAGCAAGACAAGCTTAAGTTTGAGGGAATGAACTTCAATGGATTAGTTCAGTGGTCAAGCATGTCCATCTTATATGAAAGAGGTCTTTAACCCTTACTCTACCACGCGGCGATATTATCGCCGTTTTGGGTGCCCCGTCTTTGGCCCCGCCTCCCGAGCGCATTTTCAAAACAGTGCTGGTAGAGTAAGGGTTAATCAACCCGCGACATATGCGCCAACCCAAAATATAGGCAGCATGATCCCGTGGCGGCCCAGCGGGTCCCAGCGAAGGGGCCCGACTTTTCTACCTGGAAGACAGAGGACCCTTCAATAATCACGCTTGATTAACCCTTACTCTACCACGCGGCGATATTATCGCGCTTTGGGTGCCCGTCTTGGCCCCGCCTCCCGAGCGCATTTTCAAAACAGTGCTGGTAGAGTAAGGGTTAAGAGAAACAAAATGGAGAAAAAAAGCTTTCAAAAACCTTATTCCTTTAAGGAGATATTCAAGTTTAAAGCTGTCTTACCTGTGTAGAAATGACTGGTGTAGTAAGTCTACTATGGAAAGCTTACATCTTCCTCCTCACATTCTTAACAATTATTTATGTATTTTAAAGAAAGTTTATTGAATTTGTTCTTTTTAATTAAATTATTTTCCCTCAAACTTTCTTCAGGTGGTATACTATAAATACCCTTCCTAGATTCAGTTTTACTCATTTTTGACATATCCCATGGTTTTAAAGCCACAAAATGGCAGAATAAAATATGATGGAATACATAAAGACTTTTGAGGAATATGAGGCTATGACATCACAACTAGTCTGACTTCAGTCGTTTCTACACAAATGGTGCCAAACTTTCAACTTAAAAATCTCCTTAACGGAATAAGATTGTTGCATACTTTCTTCACCATGTTGTTTCTTTTGAAATCCTCTTTTATATAAGATAGACTTGCTTGACACCTAAACTAGCTTCACTCAACTATTTCATATGACCAATGATTACTATACATGTAGAGTACATTGACCAATCAGCAAACATGTTCTTACCTTACGCTTCTTCTTCAGTCCTAATCTTGACAAAGATGCAGTACCATCAAGTCCATTATCCGTATCAGCTCGTGACAATACAGTATTAAGAGCCATGTCACTAACGCTACTATGTACACCATTTAACAACATTTCGGTGTCAGTCCCATAATATGCTACCTCCGGTACAAGAAGCCTATTGGAGCCTTTACGCAAATATGTTTTTTGTATTAACTGAGGTCGCCGTTCTTCGTCAGCAGACTCTGTTTGCCAGTTGTCCTTATCACTGTCCTTGATTCTGAGATTTTTCAGTTTTTCTTTATTTTTTGAGTCTTTCTTTTTGGACAGTTTCGCCAGACTTTTCATGCTGCCCCAAAGTTTCTTTTTCTTTTTAACTTTTTTTTGCTCTTTTACCGGAAGAATGTCTCCCCCATCCTCATCCTCGTACTCTTCCATGTTGACAAAAAGTTTGTGATTGCTTTCGGGAGAATTTTCCATGTGGATGCCGGGATCAGCATCAACTGCACTCATTTTTTAACTTTTATCTATAAGGAAATCAAGAAGAAATGAAACAATTCAGTGACAAAATTGTGCAATGAAGGTAACAAACAAGGTAGCATATTTCTGGATGCCCATAAATCTCTTCAGAATGGAAAGAAAACATAAGTTACAGAACCTGTACCTTGCAGGAGGCAAGGGGGTCAATTTTCCAAAGAAATTTAAAGGAAAATTATGATTTTACTGTCAAGAAAACATGGCTCTCTTCAACTATAGGATTCCAATTTTCAACTCTCTCTACAAGGCCTTAAAACATTTTAAATTATTTTCTTCAAACCCATATTGTAATTTTACCACTTTAAATTTTGAGAAAACTACTGGCATTGCCAGTGGCATAGTCAACATTACAAACAAGTGAGGAGGAGTCCTCGAGCCCCTCCCAGACAAAGTGTTCAAATTTAGCCCACTTCTGAGGGCAATTTTGTTTTTGAAAAGCAAAACATATATAAACAACAAAGATTATCCCATAAGTTTGACAATTTCTTGGGAAAAGTGAGGGAGTCTGAACCCCCCCCCCCTCCCCCTACCCTCCCCCTCATCTCCCTGCTACACCACTGGGCATTGCTCCAAATTGATTTTCATGTCGATTAATAAAGTTAGATTCAAACTGGGAATAAAAGCTTACAAAAGTTTTTTAAAAGGTGGGAGGGAAGCTGTGTATCATGCAGTAATTATCATCCAGAAAGTGTGTGTGTGTTTGTGGGGGGGAGATCAATTTTATCTAAAAAGTGTGGAGGCAAGAGAGAAATTTTCTTTAAATTATTCTTGAAAAAATTATACTGAAAATTAGAGTGGGAAGGGCCTGTCCCCCAGGAGTAATCGCCATGAAAGAAAAAAAATCTCAAAAAGGTGTTTTGTTTTTGTACCCTTCATACCCAATCCTCTATATTTACTGCCTGACAAAGCTATATACAGAGAGAAAAACAGTAGGATAAAAATAGAATTTTTGAAAAGTGGAGAAGAGAAATTGTGCCCCCCCCCCTCCCCCTCTCCCCACCCCCTTCTTCCCATTCAACAGTATTTTCCTCCCCTCCAATATCAAGCCAAAACCTTGTGTCAATCCCTAGGAAAATTATCATCATCGAAAAGGTAAATAGACAACACTTTTTACAAAATATCATGATATTTCTTACAATTTTTCCTTTCTAGTATAAAATCAGACCCTTTATTTGTTTTCATTATAGGTTGCAATGGAGGAAATAATGAGCTCCATGCTACTACCTACCATCAGCCTTCCTACAGTTCAAAAGCATTCTCCATCTGGGGGCAGTCTTTCAAAATGATTAAATAAGAATCACAAAAGTACATAATAGAGGATGCTATTGCACCTTGTAAACCATAGAAATTAATGAGGGCGCTGGAATTATTGATTACTTCTAAAACAAAACAAGAAAACAGATGATTAAGTTTACACTGAACTTGCAACAGTATATATGTTGGCTTATCATAGGTAAAACTTTTAGAATTCTTTAAAGGGAAAAGTGGATTACATTACATTTTTACAATCAAACAATATTTTGACATATGCAAACTTTGTGATTAAAAGGAAAACAGCTAAATTTTTCTTTCTTCATTTCATTCTTTAAAAATGAGGAGAATGCTATTTCTTAGAACAAGAAAGCATCATGCGGTACCACCTTGCTCACAGCAATGAGTGTTTCTTCTTCTTTTAATTTAGGGGTGGGAAGAGGGGGGGGGACCACAAACTCATTGTGCTTTTAAAATTTGCCTTGGAAAGAACAGGAAAGGGAACATAATTTGCAGAGTTAAATGCATTCCAAAATATTTTGATATAGAAACCCTATAAACCACCATCCAAATATTATTATTTCTTTAATTTCTTTTTCTTTTCTTTCTTTACTTTACAATATTTTGTGGGAAAACACCTCCCTTGGTCCATCACTGCTTAATCACTGCTTTATAATCACAGGAAAAATGGGAATCCATGGGAAGAAATATTTTATTCATAATAAAAAAAAAAAAATGGAAAGAAATCAAATCCAATAAATTCAATATTTACAAACTTCCCAGTTATTTTGTCATTTGAAAAGTAATGAAGAAGAAAAACAGTTCAAAAAATAAAAATTAAAGCAAATGAAAATTAATCACACTTTTTCATCCGCGATTTTTCACGGGAAGACTTGGGACACATTGAGAACTGCGGGAAATTTCATGAATAATTTCAACTCCGTGCTCATATAATTCACTTTGATGTGTAATATTTCTAGAAATCTCAAGAGAAAAACATTATATTGTGTTTTATCAATAGCTTGAATTATTAAGGAAGGTTTTCTCAAGGTCTTTCATTTTTAATAATATTTGACTTTTTAATTTGCAAACTTCATAAATCTACGATCATGAATCATTTATTTAAATCAGATGGCATCAATATTTGCTGTTGCAACTTGTAGGCAAAATATATCATTTTTTAGGGGTGGAAACTTGTTCCCTTACTTCCATGATGAGCACATTTATCTTGCATCTCATAAATCAATTTCACAAAACCATGTGACTTAGTGATATTGACCTCAGTCACTGTGGTGAATTATGGAGAACCATCAATGAAACCCAAAATATAATTTAAAGATGAGTAATCATTTTGAAAATTTGCTAGATTTATGAAAAATTGTTTAAATATGTGGCATTAATATAAAGAAACACTGCACGTTCTGTGGATTGACACTCCTGCAGCATGCCAAAACATTTGAATTAACACAGCACTTTTTTAACCCCAAATGTACATAATTTCGGAATACAACTGTCCATCTTTCAAAATGGTAGGGTTCAAAATAAGTACGGCTGTATGGTACGAAATCATGCCATTAAACTTACAACCAAAAATTATAGTATCAAGTACTAATTGCGAGTTTGCAAATGATTCCTCTTATCAGAAAACTTTGAAAGATAATGTGTTCTGAAGTTTGTTATCACATACTAAAGCATTGATAACCAAGTCACACTACCCATGACTTCCTTAAAGAATTAGTTCAGGGGTCAAGCAAGTCCATCTTATATGAAAGAGGACTTCAAAAGAAACAAAATGGTGAAAAAACATTTAGAAATCTTAAGGAAATATTCAAGTTTAAAGCTCTGATGATGATATGTAATTCACTTGTCAGTTGTATGACTCACCCCTCTACAATGTCTGTCAAAGGTGAGTCATGAAATAGTGACTCACATGTGCACCACTGTACCAAATTGTCAGTCACCAGAGTGATTCTGGGGTGAGTCAATTTACTTCAGACCCATTGACTTTGTATCAAGGCTAGTAATTTGAGGTAAGTCATTTGCACAAGAAATGTCAGTCACCCAGGTGACTGACGCCTTGCTCTCCTATGGGTCGGTTTCAAAAAATTCAATATAAGCCTGGGCGCTTTACGGTGAAAACGGGTGCTTCATTTCATTATATATGTTTTGACCACCCACCTTTGTGCAATGACTCACCTTGTCCAGGGGTGTAGGGGTGAGTAACACAATTGACATGTGCATAATACCAAATATAATACATAAAGACTTTTGAGGAATCTGAGGCTATGACATCACAACTAGTCTGATTTCAATCGTTTCTTTACAAATGATACCAAACTTTAAACTTAAATATCTCCTTAGAGGATTATTTCCAAGGAATTTCATTTTGGTGTAATATCTTAACATTAAAAATACTTAGGTATTCCAATAAAAATTTATGGAAAGAACTCTGTCATCATTGAGAGAAAAATTGAAAAATCATCGCTATTTTTCACCAGTTGAACGCCTATTTTTCAATTCTAAGCGCGGTGCGTGAGGTCAGAGCGACACTTCTGGCTTTTCTGTTGATTTTGACCTAAACACAAAAGGTCAAATAACTGGAATGTAACGTCGCACGAACACTCTACTGATATAATTTGACTGCATTGTTAATCAATTTTATTACTATTTAATTAAGGCTCAAGTACAGTTAACTTTTGTCTTGTAAGATAATTTTCTTAGGATTGAACTTTGAAGCTGTGAGTATTTATTTTTATGCATTTTCGCAATGGCCAAGGGTGGAACCACAAGGACTTGGGGCCAAAAGGATACAACTTAATGTTAGAACCAACTTACAAGTTACAGCATGACGGACAGCCAAAATAACGTTAGACCTGACTTAACAGTAACATTTACAATCCAACAATACATTGAGTTGAAGAAACTTAGTAATGAAAGAAATCGAATAAATGAGACTTGTTGATGTGAATGGGGGAACAGTGAAAGTATTGGCACTGAAATAGAAAATTTATGTTGCAAGGAATTGGACTGGAATAATGTCTTTAAATCAAAAATTTATTTCAATTTTGCATACCTTTGCATTCTGATTTTGAAAGTGTTTGTGTAAATCAGGCTGTGCTAAAAACAACTTAGATATTCCAGCAGGGCACCAAAGGCAATGTAAGTACCTCCGACAATATGGAAAACAGGTTGGTGTTTCTTTCTCTATTTTGTCTTGCTCTGGTGATTATTGAATTTGAAAGTAATTATGTAGTTCCCAGAAAATGAGCAAACATTAAAAACAAATTATTTTTTGTCGATTAGTAGTGTGTTAAAGTTAGGGCTAAACTATAGTAACTAAGTACAAGACCCAATGAAAAAATAATGAGAGAATTTCAGATAATTTTTCCCTTGGATCAGTTATTCACCGTCAGTAAGCCTATTTTGTTTTCTTTATACTTTCTACCAAAATACGAAAAATTGCTTCAGATAGTTTTCAATTTTATTATACCTGAACGATGTAGTTGACCTGCTCTCAATAATGCTGCAAATCACCCAGTTATCCATTTTGCATATCATTCCCATAGCCAATTTATTTCTCATACCATGTTGTTGAAAATAAATCCAGCTGGTAATTAACAAATCTAACACCATTCCGAAGTTGATTACTTAATGCAAGATGTTGCTCTCATTCTCATTTACTATCTCGCTGCATGACTGTTTTTTTTTAACAACTTTTTTTTGTTTTACCACTTTAGTCATTGCTCTCAACCTCTCAATAATTTAAGATTTCATTTTGTAAAATTTCTTTCAAATATTTATTATATATTTTGTGATTCTCTTCAAATTTAAAAATTGTTTTTATTAAAGTTATTGAAATATTCTTATACTAACATTCATTTGTATACATTTTGTGTTATGATGTGTTGTCACTTGTCAGGTGAATCAAAACATCCATTGGGAAGACAAACAATCTTTAAATGTTAAGTTGAATAGAATTGTTTATTGTTTTATGTTCATATTTACATTAGTTTTTTATTAAGAAGATTATGGGTGTTCAAGCACAATGAAAAATATAAACAACTCAAAAGAGATGAAATGTTGTCATACGTACATCTAGCTGTATGGAAGAATACTATTTTCTAATTTGTGCTCACATACACACTTATTTAACTTTCTTTTTTTCTCTTTTTAGGAAATATCCCTACATTTCATAAAAGATGTTTACCATATGGATTCACGGAGGACTGGGATGTTTCAGAAGAAAGGTAATCACTTCATGCGTGATTCCAAAATCTGTCAATATTTTCCTGGGGATGATGGGAACTATAATAGGTTTCTAAGGGCAACCAAAACAGAGGGCGCACTTAATGTTTAGGCCATAGACAGGAACTGAATGTGTATTCTTATTTTCTTTTCTAAAACATGGCATGTTTTAGACAGTTCTGTATTATGTGGTTGGGCCACATGTAGACGCCCATGATCTGCGGCTGCTGAATAGACTCAGGAAGGGAAACTGTGACCCAATTGTAGGAACCAATCATGCTATATGTGTTTGCTGTAAAAAAATATATACAAAAATTGTATTCATGCTCATATACGAGTACACTCGATCGTACTCATGTACAAGTACAAAGGCATAGTCTAAGTATGAGTACAGAGGCCATGAGTACAAGTACAAGTACTTGCATTTTAAATTTATTGAATACCAGTATGATAATAACAAGTTGAACTTCAGCATGTACAAGTATGTGTGGAAGTGTACATGTACATTCTTGAACCCAACTTAATACTTTTTGTAACACTACGATCCTAAGGCTGCATTAAAACTTGTGTCCCAAACACCCAACCATTAACATAAATTTGGTCGGGTGATTATATTCCGTACCCCAGCTTCCGAGTTGCATTACTTGCTTACTCACCAATTAAATTGCACGATAAAGTTTCCAAGCTCACGCGCAGTTTACATCATAAACAAACTTCTCTTATTGCATGATGAGTTGACCTTCTGGACAACGGGCCAGGCTTATTGCACAAACATCCTTTCCATTTCAAATTAATTTACCTCTCCTTACTTATGAGAATGACCAGAGTTAGATAAACTAGTTGTTTAGAAAATAGAATCAGTACAAAATAACCAATATTGAATGTTTTTGTTCCCAATTATTACAATTTATTTTGGCCTAAATTTGTTTATATGGTTCGCTTTCCGAATCGAGTAAATCAGTGTTTACACATACGCATATGTTACTGTTCAGTAAAGTTTCTTGATAGTTAAGTTGAGATGAACTTTTTAATATACATGTGCACAACACATCCACGAGATGATGGAATAAGTTCTCTCTGAAGGAAGTTTGGATAGGAATTCTGGACAAGATCTATTCAAGAGGTGGGAGCCAGCAAAAATATTGAAACAAACCGTTCCTCATGTCCCGTCCCTCCATTTGCTTGATACTATACTGATAATATAGCAATGTTTGAAAGAATAATACAGTGGTGATAGGAACTGAGGGATAGGGTCATGGCCAGGGGTGTTGGAACAAACTCGGGCTGAAGGAGGGGGAAGGTAGTAATTGAGGGGTACTTTTATTTTCAAAAAAGGGAAACTTTTGTCAGTTTTTGGAAAAGTGAGGGAACGCCCAAAATTTTGGAAAATTTCTTTCATTTTGCTGGAAATTACTTCAATTTTTAGTGAGCTATTTTTTTTTTCCTTCAACTTTCAGGAAATTTCCTTCCTTTTCAGGAAATTTCCTTCCTTTTCAGGATCATTCACATTATTTTTGGAAAATTTTCTTAAATTTTCGTAATTTTTTCTTCTTCAATTTTCGGATTTTTTTTACCAAAGCAGAGCTCAGAGCTTTCGAAGGCTTTATTTCCTGGACCTCTTCCATGGGGTAACTGCAAAATGTTTTCCTAACTTGTTGTTTTATGGTCCTTCCCCCAAATATCTATAATGGGAGAAGTGGTCCATAGTGATGAAATTGGATATTATGTTATCCCAAATTAGGAAGCACATTGCCTACTTCATTCTCTTATTAGATAATGTGATGTGTTTCAGACAGGTCGCATGTAAAAATACCATTAAACAGATTGGTGTTCCATATGTCTGCTCGGTGATCTACAGAGGGATTATATCCCCCCCTCATTTCCTGCCACCACACCAGCATGTCTCGTGAGCACTGTGAAAAATTAAAATCAATTGACTGCAAGAAAGCAAGTATTCCCTTTTGTTCCACAGATTTTGTTTTAGAATAATGAAATTGTTACTACCCTTTTACTGAAGAAATTTAACCACTTCATGATCAAACCATCATAGACTTGTTGTACAAACAATAGAAGAAATATTTCACTACTAGTTGGGGCCTGCACTAACATATGCTGAAATAAAAACATCATAAATGTACTCATGGAGGTAAAAAAAGGAAGAAAAAAAGTTTGTCACAATGCGCATCTTTGTTTCATACATTTGTTCAGTTAGCTCCATGGTTTTAAGTAGGGATGCTGCAAAGAACTGTCTTTCCATTTACATAATATGACATATTCACACACAGCTCATTCAACATACCTGATTAGATGCACCTGTAAGAAAACTGAAACCTTTCTCCATGTGTAATGACATGAAAACAATATATTTATTTGTCTTAACTTGAGGAAGAAGTTGTGTATAATCTGACAGGAATATGACAAGAAAAATCAATTTCATACAGGCCACACTTGATGGCAAGCATATGGGTCATTACCCCTGGTGAAGGGCTGCATAGGAAAACCTCAGACTTTGTCAGTTTTTGCTTCTTTCTTAGAAAACCTCATACAGGCTAAGCTGCATAAAAAAACCTCAGATTTTGTCAGTTTTTGCTTCTTTCTTGAAACTTCCTTACACCACAGGCCATGGAACTCTATAATTATTGGAAAATTATTTTGAAATCGATACCACATAGAAAGTTCCAAAAACACAAACATTTGACACTTTTTGAAGACTCTGAAAGGCTTTAAAGGATTAGTTTAGTGGTCAAGTAAGTCCATCTTATATGAAAGAGGAATTCAAAAGAAACAAAATGGTGAAGAAAGCATTGCAAAATCTTATTCCGTTAAGGAGATATTTAAGTTTAAAGTGTGGTATCACTTCTGTAGAAATGACTGAAATCAGACTAGTTGTGATGTCACAGCCTCAGATTCCCCAAAGTCTTTATGTATTTTATAGAGGTTTATCTAATTTTGTCACTATTTAAACTATTTTCCCTCAAACTTTCTTCAGTTGATATATTATACCCTTCCTAGATTCAGTTTTACTACTTTTTTGACATATCCTACTGCATGGTTCTTAAGCCTCAAAATCACACGACAAAATATAATAAGAATACATAAAGACTTTGAGGAATCTGAGGCTATGACATCACAACTAGTCTAATTTCAATCATTTCTACAGAAATGATACCAAACTTTAAACTTGAATATCTCCTTAATGGAATAAGATTTTCCAATGTTTTCTTTAACATTTGTTTTCTTTTGAAGTCCTCTTTTATATAAGATGGACATGCTTGACCACTGAACTAATCCTTTAAAATTACATTCCAGCCCTTTACACTAACAAAATCAAATTAAAAAGTAAAAAGTTCAATCCCGATTCTGTATTTGACATATTAGGCGCCTCTGCTCTAATAAGCGCCCGTCCACATGTCCAACAATTTTGTATGTCAATCCCCTCTATCGTGCCTCATTCTATCCCTTTCCATACATATTTTTAACTACATTTAAAATGAAGTTAGCGTTTTATTTGTTAGCCATATTATAAACATTTCTAGACTGGGTCCTGGGGACCAAGAGAAATATATGGGGTACATATTCCCTCTTTTTGGGGAAAATTGGCCTCTTGCCTTCTTTCTGCACATGTATTTTGAATGCGAAGTCCCCCCCCCCTCCCACACACACACACACAGGCCAGGCACATACATTGTAAATGGGAATAATTATCCTGCTTCCTATGAAGGACTCTTCTCCATTTACGAGCCTTTATCAGGTAGAGAAATATATTAAATGGGCAATGTATTTTTCTGGTAACAGATTGGCATCTTGACAATGGACTAACCCCAGAACCACCATTGTTAAGGTTGCCCCTCATGCTGATATCAGCAAGTGGTGATTCAAATATCCATAACACTTAGAGTGATCGCTCCCTCCCTCCCCCCATCCTCCTAAAAATCAATTTTTGGAATTTGGAATGAATAACAGTAGCACCTTTATGACATCGAAGCCTTTGGGCTTCTTATCTTGATGTTATTGACAATTCTCTAAAAATTCAGCCAATTTTTAAAAAAAATCAGCAGCAAATTTTCTTCGATTCAATCAATTGTTTGAAAAACTCTATTCAATTTTCCGAGAAACTTTCTTCGATTTTCCGAAAAATTTGTTCAATTTTTCAAAAAATTCCCCTAGGCCTATTTCAAACCCTTTGAAAAATTGGTAAAAAAGGTCGACAATTTGGGTAAAGTTTTTGTTTTTGCACAGAAGTCGCCCCCCCTTCCCTGCCTCCTCCCCCTTCAAATTTCTGACTTAGTCCCTGGTAAATAATAAAATATTGCATATATGCTATGAAAATGCATACAAGCAAAACCAATATCATCCTTGATCGACTGCAGTTTGTTTTGCTTTAAACACTTCATTCGAAAAGGTATCAAGGAGCAAATTGATCAAGCAAACAAGTTTGTCATTTCATTAGCTATCCTGCAGTACCATAATCCTTCAAGTTATCTATAAATCCTTTCTATCATATGTGGTTGTGAGGAAGCAACTACTGCTAAATCAAACATGTAATTTTTGTGGTAATGGTGATTTTAATTAATTTTTGTGGTTGTGGTAAGTAACAGGATCAAATTCTATTGCTTGAATGGCGATATTACTTTTGTGGGTTTTCCCAATCAGTGTAGGAGAGATGTTGCATGCATCATTAAGACAGGTATACCCCCAATTTGGACAACTTTTCAATGCAGTCAGTTGATCATCATGAAGTTAGATAATTGTCAGTCTCCAATGTCTGCATTTGTCGTAAGAGCAGTCACTGTCTCTTTAACCAACTCGACCTTCTTTCAAGGAGTCTGTTTTTTAACACAAATTAAGATTCGAAGTACGTTTATCTACATTGGAAGATCCCAAACTAATATATTTAATAACTAATAATAATAACTGCAATAAAGCTTCATTAACTTAATTGTCTTCAGGAAGTAAGTTTAAAAGTTCAAACTGATATTTGTGCAGAGTAAAAAGGTTAAGATACCTGTCAAATGACCAAGTATAGCAAATGAAAAACTTTGAACATAAGCATTGCTTGTCTTTTCTTTCAGTATGCTCTAAAGAAAAATATTAGGAGTAATTGCAGAATACCCCACAACCTCTAGATCAACCTCGCAGCATGCTTCGGGCACCGATGTCCAACAATTACGACAACAAGTAGAAGGCTTATGTAATGGGTTATATTCTTATTATCATTATTAGGCAAGCCTGAGAAAAAATGTATAGCAGCTCAAAATATTTAGTTTGTGAATCAAAAAAACAATGACGCACATGAATAATCAATTGAATAAACGTTGATGATTGTATGAGTAATAACAGGCATGTCTTGTTTACAGTGTGTAGCCTAAACGGGACCGTTTACACAAAGAAAAACAAATCATTTTCAAAGCCAGTTTTGATCAGGACTCAAGATAAGACGGGTGTATTTGAAGAGTGGTTTTAGAATTAATTTATCTTGCTTAGCTGTGTCGTCTTGACAGTTTGAGAGAAGTATCCAAGAATACAATTGGTGAAATTAAATTGAGAGACTTAGTGTGTATTTCTTGCACTACAATCAGTTTTATTAATTACTTAATGGGATTTGAGGTCTTGTACATAACATACCAACAACAGTAGTGAGAGGGGTTTTGTATTTTTTGGCTGCTACGAGCTTTGTAGTGAAAGGGGGACCCATTGCCTTCCAAAACCCAAGTTATACGGTGCTATTTTTAGTCTGCCGCAAGCTCCTAAGTGAGAGGGGGACCCATTGCCTTCCAAAACCCAAGTTATACGGTGCTATCTTTAGTCTCCTGCAAGCTCCTAAAAGAGAGGGGGACCCATTGCCTTCCAAAACCCAAGTTATACGGTGCTATTTTTAGTCTCCTGCAAGCTCCCAAGTGAGAGGGGGACCCATTGCCTCCAAAACCCAAGTTATACGGTGCTATTTTTAGTCTGCTGTAAGCTCCTAAGTGAGAGGGGGACCCATTGCCTTCCAAAACCCAAGTTATATGGTGCTATTTTTAGTCTCCTGCAAGCTCCTAAGTGAGAGGGGGCCCCATTGCCTTCCAAAACCCAACTTATGCAGTTGTATTTTTTGGCTGCTGTGAGCTCCTAAGTGAGAGGGGGCCCCATTGCCTTCCAAAACCCAACTTATGCAGTTGTATTTTTAGTCTGCTGTAAGCTCCTAAGTGAGAGGGGGCCCCATTGCCTTCCAAAACCCAACTTATGCAGTTGTATTTTTTGGCTGCTGTGAGCTCCTAAGTGAGAGGGGGCCCCATTGCCTTCCAAAACCCAACTTATGCAGTTGTATTTTTAGTCTCCTGCAAGCTCCTAAGTGAGAGGGGGCCCCATTGCCTTCCAAAACCCAACTTATGCAGTTGTATTTTTAGTCTGCTGTAAGCTCCTAAGTGAGAGGGGGACCCATTGCCTTCCAAAACCCAAGTTATATGGTGCTATTTTTAGTCTCCTGCAAGCTCCTAAGTGAGAGGGGGACCCATTGCCTTCCAAAACCCAAGTTATACGGTGCTATTTTTAGTCTGCCGCAAGCTCCTAAGTGAGAGGGGGACCCATTGCCTTCCAAAACCCAAGTTATACGGTGCTATCTTTAGTCTCCTGCAAGCTCCTAAAAGAGAGGGGGACCCATTGCCTTCCAAAACCCAAGTTATACGGTGCTATTTTTAGTCTCCTGCAAGCTCCCAAGTGAGAGGGGGACCCATTGCCTCCAAAACCCAAGTTATACGGTGCTATTTTTAGTCTCCTGCAAGCTCCTAAGGGAGAGGGGGACCCATTGCCTTCCAACACCCAAGTTATGCAGTTGTATTTTTTGGCTGCTGTGAGCTCCATAGTGAGAGGGGCTTTGACCTCGTGGCATGAGTGCTGTGTACAGTCAGCATATACAATATGACCTCATAGCATGCTTCAAGGTGCTTCTACCAGTGGCTGGGTATTCAGCAATTGTGCCAGGAGAGGTAATTACAGAAAACCCTATAACCTCTAGATCAAACTCACAGCAAATATTAGGCTGCCTTTTTCCAAACCATCTCTAAAATCTTCCTTATATCCACCAAAATCTTCAAAAGGGTTGCCTATTCAAAGTATGTCCTTTTCAGACCTGTGATTCTTGGGTACAATGTGTGTGTGTGTGTGGAGGGGGGAGGGGGGTACATAACACTCAATAAGGGGTATAGGGAATTGTCAATACAGTAGGGAAGGGAAAATATTGATTTTTTTACCCCCGCTGAAAAGTCCCCCAAGAAATTATTATCCATGGAACTAATGCACTTGGTATTATGATTATAAAATGGAAAGCATCTAGGATCCTGTCCAAATATACATCCCTATTTCGGTGAAAGTCAAAATATGCTTTAAAACTGGACCTTTGTTACAAATAATTCTTCACCAAGGTTTGATAGTTGGGATTAATAGGACACCTTAGGAGCAGGTTTTCACTTGTTGTCCAGTTGGGGAGGTGTTAACTTTTGAGAAATCCAAGTATTTTGTGGTGTAATTTTTAATAATATCTGACTATATAGCAGTTCTGAGACTATTTCAATCAAACATCACAAAATACATGTACCCCTGGCAGACCCTAGCATCAATATCATACTAAAAAAACAATTGCTCTCCATGTAGATATGATAACAAAGGTATGAATGACCAGAACAAGATGAACATAAGGTACTGAGATCAGGTTCAATGCCAAGCATACTGGTTTTAAAGGGGTACATTGGAGCAAAATACTCCCTCTACCATCAATATTACAGTATGCGTAAAAAAAGTATTTTTCTCCTTGTAGATATCATAATAAAGGTATAAATGACCAGCAAAAGATGAACAGATAATGCAGAGGTCAGGTTAAGGTCAAGAGGTCAGATTAAGGTCAAGAGGTCAGGTTAAGGTCAAGAGTTCTGGTTTATAGGGGTACATTAAAGCACAGACGATGGATGTAGAGGAAAAGGAATGTTTATGTATTTACCTAAAAAACAATCAACATTATTGCAAGGATACATAAACTAGAAGCAATTTATAAAGTGTCCTGGGATGGTATTTTTGCCTTTGTCAATTGTTTGAATGAAAACTGAAATATAGATTACCTTTTACTATTGAACTAGACATCAATGATGCTATAGTTCAACCCATGGCAGTGCAAAAACCAATTGACTGGTTTTATTTTAAAAGCAATTTTATTTTTGTCGTATTTGATCTTTTCAAATGTAATTTAAAGATATTCTTAAAGTCTACTAATTTTTAGCTTAAATCTGTTTACCTCTAAGTTGTTGATGATCATTTCCATGACAACCAGATTTGGCCAAATTTTGAAGAATCAAGCAATTTGAAAGCATAGTAAATGTTTGTACATCTTACTTTACCACAGCTATCAAGTATCTTCATGTTCTGTACAATATTCTCTTTCAACTTAAAAAAATAAATGATTGATGATATGACATCGTTAAAGAATTAATTGACATAGTTAAAGTGTAAACAAACCATAACATACACTAAATTTAGAAAAGTGGGACAAATGTGTAAAATGTAAAATTTGCTAAATTTGAGTTAAATGCAGTTTTGAAACTAAATAAGCTGTGTTTTTAGCAAATGGTTTAGCCATGTATAGAATTAACATTTAATGACATAATAAACAAAGAGAAAGTCGAATTAATGACCTAAATATTTAATCAACATTGACAAAAAGTGAGACAATTCACTGATTGGGTTAAAGTATGCAAATCTGAAATTATTTCAGTGTGCTTCATATAAATAATTAAGCTGACAGTTGTAAGTTTTTAGCTAAACTGTGTGTATAATTTAAATAACAAGACAAACAAACACGTAATTAAAAATTCATTAATAATCATGTGAAATTAATTGAAATTTCACACATTTTGGGTTATTTACTTACTATGACATTGTTCAAAACTAGACGCATTTAATTTGATTACAAACCAATTTGAATTAACATGTAACATTCCATTAAAATGTTAATATAATACAAATATTTACCTACTAATTAAGTGTTAGTGAATTAATTAACTATGGATATCAATCAAAATGTTTAAAGTATGAGCATAAAATGCATAACTTTTTTATGAAAAATGAAAAAAATAAAATGTGATAAAATAAAAAATATTTTTATTTAATCAAAAGTTAAGTTTCTCTCAACAATATCATTACCAAACAAATTATACACATAGATCACGACAATTCATAATGGTACACACACAATAACAGTGTACTTGCAATGTTCGGTAGATCAATAAATAAAATCTCTGGCACTTACATAAAAACATAAATAATGATTGTGATGAAAGTTTAAAGTTACAAAAAACACAGTAGCAGCAAAGGTCTACCTGCAATATGTTCAGTTCATCAAGAAAAATTTAACTCTCCTAAAAAAGATAGGCCCTAAATAGCTGCACAGTGATTGTTGAAAAATAAAGTTTATTTAATCAAAACTTAATTTTCTTTCAGCAATGATAGTATTTAACAAATCATACGCATAGATCACAAAAATTCATGATGGTCATTAGTTGTTCTGCTCCTTAAAGTTTCAAACAGTCAGACCCGACCTGATAAATAAGCAGGTCGGGTCAGATTTGTCCTCTTTATTTTCTTTATTCTGAAAACCTTAGTTGTTGTGGAAGTTGTTGCTGAATATCATATTAGCAATGGATGAAGTCCTTATTGTGTGGTTATTTTAATTAGGATTAAGTGGCCTCACTATTTGCTACAGTAATTTTGTGGTTATGATTTGCTGGAACAAATTTTTAAGGAGAAGGACAAGTCATGTACATACAGCGTACCCGCCATGCTCAGTTGATCGAGAATTGATAACTCCCCACCCTTACTCCCCCTTCACAAAAATAAATAAACAAATAAATATTTTTTTAAAGCCCTGGGCCTTGGCGAAGCTTAAAACAGCATAAGAGATTGTGCTTTTTTTATTTCAAAAAAAATCTTGATCTAAGCTAAGTGAAAGTAAAATTCCTTGCAGCAATATTTAAGAATCTTAATTCAAGATGATCCGTACCCAATAACTTAACATAAATAGATACTTAATCAGAGTAGGCCTACACTACAGATTGCAGTTGAGAATGGCTGCTACAGTACTGCTAGTGCAGTACTACCTGACTACACACAGTGTACAATGTGTACACTACACTACATTAGTTACGTTACGAAGGTACTGTACAGTACTGCATCATGCATGCAAAATTACTTTAAAACCAGCTGATAAATCATTTAATTAAGCTTACTTTAATATATGTAAGTTATGCTTAACATTACGTACAATTCAAAAGTGCTTGCAATTTCCTTTCATTTGATATATAAATAATGGCATACTCCACTCTATTTAGAACTTTTCCTATAGCTTCATAAGGATTAATTTACACCACTCTAATTTGAACGACTACGTGGTGCAGAGGAAGTGTACGTGGCTTGTACGTGAGCACTCCTGAGGTTCGGGTCTCACCGTGACCACTGCGTAATTATTTTTCTGCTGCAACTTTCAGGGGTCTTTTCTATAATCATTTTTAGTGTTTTTTCATCTTCCCTTTCTTTCTAAAAATTATAGATTAGCATCATTGGAAAGGAAATTTCATAAAGAATCTAAATATGTAACACAAATCTCTGTTTTCAATATTGACAAGAAGTTATACTTCTGCAAAGATTGACCATTTGTTGACCAAATTTAGCCGAAAATTGCTTAATTTGCATATTTTCGTTCAATATTTCCTAATTTGGCTTTCATTACTCAAAAGATAAATATCTTAGCCTCTATTCCAACCAAACTTTGTAATGAAAGAAAATGAAAGGAAAGTTGTCAAAAATGCATATAAAAAAGCCCTGGTGGAGTAAAGGGTTAATGCCAACTCCTCGACATAACACAAAGTCACGTCCAAAAAAATTCACACGGCTTCAAGTCTCCGATATATATTTTTCTTTATTATCACGTAATTCACTCAAATTTTCATGTAATCACATAATTTTGGCCTCATATGAAAGGTACTACTGAACAAATTAATAATATTATACCAGCTTTTAGATAATTTAATACAATGAGTAAATATTGTAGTGCTAATAGGAAACACATGTACTGAATGCATGAAGACCTTAGCCATGTACAGTACATGGAGCATTATGTCTACAGCTAGCTATTTTAAGCACCATTATGTATGAAATCTGATACTGTAGTAAAACCTTTCGGGAGCTTTAATTAAAAAATACACAGAATATCTCTTAGCAAAATACAACCTATACAAAGCATACACAAATCTCGTTTGAGCCAAAATTTAAAGAGCAAAACTGTTAAAACGTAGGAGAAGATTAATTTTAAAGCAAACCATTGCACAGGCACATATGGGAGCTCACGTACGATTTGATAAGTTCCACTCATTACACTCTGTGTAATGAGTTGAACTAAAATTTTAACTGAATAAAGATGATGATAATAATACATTTTTAATGACTTATCCATTATTAATTTTTACTTCATTATGTTCATTTTACGCAGGCACTACAAGAAACTCTTCAAATTGAAATTTCTTTTTTTAAGATGGTTCGAATTCAAATAAAAAGCCTCACTCATTCCCAGCCGAATGGGCTTGATTATCAATCTTCAATATCTGTGTTACAATTAAATGGATGAGAACATTCCAATGGGTCACACACCAGTCCATCACAGGTTGATGCCTCAGAATATTTGTACTCATTTCACAGCTGAGTCAATCCATTTTGGAAATCGAACTTGGCACTTGTCAAACACTAGGCTTACTCCTTACCACAAAGCAACTACATAAATTCATAACATCTAATATTAATTTAAAAGATCAATTTAATCCATATTTCCCACTAAATGGGCTAAATGGCAAATAAGGCCAATGACCAACTTCAGTTTCTATGGCATATTAGTGGATGGCAAAATATGACATCTGGAACAGACACCACTGCACGCCAGCCCATCACAGGATAATGCCTCAGAATGGTCATACTCATTCACAGCAGATGAAAGGCGACATCCATTTAGGGAATCCAACCCAGTACTTGTAACAAACAAGTCTTTTTACCACAAAGCAACTATATTATCAAAGGATTAGTTCAGTGGTCAAGCATGTCCATCTTATATGAAGGAGGACTTCAAAAGAAACAAAATGGTGCAGAAAGCATTAAAAAATCTTATTCCGTTAAGGAGATATTTTAGTTTAAAGTTTGGTATCATTTATGTAGAAACGACTGAAATCAGACTAGTTGTGATGTCATACCCTCAGATTCCTCAAAGTCTTTATGTATTCAATAATATTTTGTTCTGCCATTTTGTGACTTAAAAACCATGGGATATGTCAAAAAAGTAGTAAAACTGAATCTAGGAAGGGTATTTATAATATACCACCTGAAGAAAGTTAGAGGAAAAATAATTCAAATTGTGAAAACATTAAATACACTTTCTTTAAAATATATACAGATTTTGAAGAATCTGAGGCTGTGACATCACAACTAGTCTGATTTCAGTCGTTTCTACAGAAATGATACCAAACTTTAAACTTAAATATCTCCTTAACGGAAAAAGATTTTTGAATGCTTTCTTCACCATTTTGTTTCTTTTTAAGTCCTCTTTTATATAAGATGGACATGCTTGACCACTGAATTAATCCTTCAAGTCATAACATCTTATAATAAGTACAAAGATAAATTTATTCCAATTTCCCATGCTAATGGCCTATAAGACCAATGTACAATGTATCTATGGCATATTAGTGGATGGGATCCCTAGACAGACATCACTACACACCAGTCCATTGCAGGTTAACGCCTCCAGAATGGTCGCACTCATTTCACAGCAGATAGAATGCAACATCCATTTTAGAAATTGAACCTGACATCTGTTTTTCTTGTACAGCACCTAACTTATACTGAAAATACTAAAGACTGGGAAAAAATTTCTTTGAAATTTTGGCATAGTCTCTTTAGGTGCTTTCCACCCCAGTGCCCCCCACCCTTGATTAAAACTTGTCTGTTTCCTCGGCAGTGAGAATTAAATGGCATTGGAGGTATACCTTACAATGGGTGTAAAATGGAGGCTCAATCTTTGCAGAAAATTGAAACTTCTTCTGATTGTGAATTGTTGAAAAATATTTACCCTTTTTTTTTAAATGTTTTTCAATATTTTTCCAGATGTGCAATGGTGAACCGTTTGTGTGTGTGTATGAATATAAGGAATTTAGGGGTAGTGCGGAGGGGGAAGGGGGAGGGCAGGAAGAGTATGTTATTAATTTGCAGTGATAGTTGTGAAAATTCTGCAGTTGTTTGTCATACAAGTATTACCTACGTTTCACACATCTTATAAACATAAGAAATGAAATGAGTCATTATATAAAATAAAAAATAAAAATATTTCTTAATTTGTTACTATTTTAATCAATCATACGATATAAGCTATAATAATAACCAATAAAGCATATACCGATACTTATATCAAACTAATATAATAATAATTAATATTAATACTAAAAATAAAGTGTTAGTAATACTAAATACTAGTAAGTCATTTAAGTGTGTTGTTAGCAATGTACAAATAATTGTTTTTACCAGTGTTTTTATAAGGAATGTTGTGAATTATTTTCACGGTCATGTGTCTATACGTTAACCAGGGCAATGCACAGGGACTAATCTATCATATGTTGGGTAATAATTTCCAATTTAGGTATAAATAATGATTAATATATACACTATACTAGTAAGGCAACTTTACAAACAAGTCATATTGCTACTACAGATTGCCGATTCTTGGTAAGAGAAAGTTACTATTGTATAATGTTAAGGCCATTGAACTAGATACCACACAAGTCGATACTATCTACAACGTGTGTCCAAAAATCCATTGGCAAAATAGGAAATGGTCACTTGATGACACCTTTTTTCAATAATCTCACACCGTAGAATTTTGTACACACTTACAAAGTGTTTTATATCGGCCGCACCGTTTAACAAATTTTCAATAGTTTACCAATAATTTGTTGAAATTTGCCGTCCAAAAGTTATCGGCGGAAGTAATTTTCCAAAACTACAAAATTTTAGGCGACGCACGATGAAGTCCCTGAAATTTCATTACATAAACAAGTTCAGGTGTTTAAAGAAATATAGAAGAAAAAAATTCCCATTGTTATGTTATTATAGATGAATTTCTCCTTATTTATGAATGAAAAGGAAACACAGCTGAACATAAGCTTATAAGGTACCTATGACATACAGATGATTCTTTGGGGTATTCTAGAATATGAATGGGTAAATACATTATATCAAAAGTAGTACAAATCTATACCAATTGGTAAAAACAAAATATACATAAGTTTATGTTACTATAAAAATGGAAAAATTATCTTATTATAAACTATGTTAGTATAAAAGAAAGTAGTATAAAAGGAAAGTAGTTCAAAAGGAAAGTAGTATAAAAGGAAAGTAGTATAAAATTGTTACTTTTCAAATACTTGTAGTATTCATCTGGTTTAATTTCAATGTTTTCTATGAAATAAAATATTTCTTGAAAGATGATTCATAACATTTTTTAACACTGTCTATAAAGTATCCCAATCCATGTCTGTCGTTATTTAATAGCTTTATTGAACAATCATTACATTTTTATGACTTTTGCATAAAAGTTAATGTCATAAATCAAGAAAAATTACAGAAGCAAGTTCACAATATCTAGTAAAAGCACCACATCGATTGTATCAACAGATGGCAAATAGCTGCCGATTTATACTTACTTTTAGAATTAGATTTTGCCCACCCACTTATTGATATGCATTATATCAACATCAAAATCAAAGAGAATATTTATGGACTAAGGCACACATGTGTAGTATATATGAACTCTATTCACTGTATCTTTTTAAGATTGTATTATAAACTTGGCAAATCACATTAAGGCTTGTCCACTACGCATAATACTGTAATTGGACAATATACTTCACAAGCACGATGTTATGGCCTACAACATTATATAACCATTAACAAGTTATAAAATATGCGCCATTAAGTTTATTTATATTAAGCCTCACCCACTTATTTTATGCATGTATTTATATTAAGCCCCACCCACTTATTTTATGTGTGTATTTATAGTAAGCCTCACCCACTTATTTTAGCGTGTATTTATATTGAGCCTTGCCCACTTATTTTATGAGTGTTATCCTCACCTAAATCAATGCTTATCTATGGACCAGGGATAACATGTGTGTCACATATGACATGCATTCAACTTATTGTTCCTGAGATTTTGTTTACAAACTGGGTGTATCACCCACATACACATAACATACACACAAATAAACACATAACATAAACACAAATAAACACATAACATACACACAAATAAACACACCCATACATTGTTTTAACTGGATAAGTTGCTATTGCTGTTAAAGGTGTGCAAACATTAATGGTAGTATATTCAGGTGAAAGTGCTTTAAAGAATTAGTTCAGGGATCACGCAAGTCCATCTTATATGAAAGGGGAAAAAAAAAAAAATTTGGAAGAAAGCATTACAAAATCTTATTCCGTTAAGGAGATATTCAAGTTTAAAGTTTGGTATTATTTCTGTAGAAACGGCTGAAATCAGACTAGTTGTGATGTCACATCCTCAAATTCCTCAGTCTTTATGTATTTTAAAGAAAGTTTATTTAATTTGTTCACTATTTAAATTATTTTTCCTCAAATTTTCTTCAAGTGGTATATTATAAATACCCTCCTAGATTCAGTCTTACTACTTTTTTGACATATCCCATGGTCTTTAAGCCACAAAATCACAGGACAAAATATGATAAAAACCATAAAGACTTTGGGGAATCTGAGGCTATGACATCACAAGACTGATTTCTGTTTCTTTTGCACAAATGATACCAAACTTTAAACTTAAATATCTTCTTAACGGAATAAGATTTTTGAATGGTTTCTTCACTATTTTGTTTCTCTTTCATATAAGATGAACATGGTTGACCACTGAACTAATCCTTCAAATTTGAGCACATTCAATCTTTGAACCCATAGTACTTTTTAAGAAGATCATTTGTGAAAAAAAAAACTATGGCAAAATCTTATTTCAATTTCAAAAACAGCACTTTAAAAGTACAACACTGCTATAAAAAGAAAACAGCCTAAAGTTTAAGATCACAATCAAATTAATTGACATGTATGTTAATTTGTCTGTGTGACATCATAGATGTTTCACATTTACTGCTAGCTTTTCCTATATGGAGAAACTCCATATATATGGAGAAAAAAAATTGTAATTTGTGAACCAAAAAAAACAATAAAAATATTTCAATTTGTTTAACTTTTTTTTTCTCTTGTCACATATGATTATTTGAATATTCCTTTAATTTTTTCAGATAAAGGGAACTGTTCTTAGATCTGCTTCTGTTGGTCGTTATTAGTTAGCAAAGATATTATTTATGGATTAAATATTTCATTAATTTCTGACCAAATATCAGATTAATTTATGAACAGAATCTTGTAACAAGCATTTCATAGCAATTTCAAATCAAGCTCCGCCCACTATGCATATTTATGATGAGACCTGCTAACAACTTAGACATGTGCACAATACCAAATGACAGCATAGCAAGTATTACATAACACTGTCAAATGACTGCTTAATAATCACTTATTCAAGAATTTTATAATTAGTCCCACCCACTCATTAATATGCATGATATCATCACCAAAGAATGACATGATTCTTGTACTACATATAAGCATTCTGTATACTAATTATGAAATGTCTGCAGTGTACAATTCATGAGAGATTGTGAAAACAAGCATTTTATAGCAATTTCACATCAAGCCCCGCCCACCATGCATAATAATGATATAGGACCTGCTAACAATGTAGATATGTACACAGTAACCTAATAAAAGCAGCATAGCAAGTATTACATAAAACTGTCAAACGACTGCTTAATAATCACGTATTCAAGAATTTTATAATTAGCCCCGCCCACTCATTAATATGCATGATATTATCACCAAAAACACTAGGGTTCTTGTACTACATATAAGCATTCTGTATACTAATTATGACATGTATGCAGTGTACGGTTCATGAGATATTGTGAGAATAAGCATTTCATATCAATTTAACATCAAGCTCCGCCCACCATGCATATAAATGATATGAGATCTGCAAACAACGTAAACATGTGGACAAAAACATGCCAAACATGTTAGGCAGGCTCTAGATGAAAACAAGAGTGCTTGATGTGGAGGGAAAGAGCGCCAGTTGGATAAATTCTTGGTTAGTTGACAGGTCACAAAGAGTTGTTGTTAATGGTGAAGTATTTCCATAAAAGAAGGTTATAAGTGGGTTCATCAGGGTTCTGTGTTAGGTCCGCTTCTTTTCTTAATCTTTATTATTGATATTGATGTTTCCCTTGGCTCCTGAATTTATCAATTTGCTGATGACACTAAGCTGTGCAGGATTGTTGATGATGCTAGAGATTCTTCACTTTTGCAAACTGATCTGGATAAGTTAGTTTCTTGGTCCCAAATGTGGCAGATGTCATCCAATGTTGATAAATGCAAAGTTATTCATTTTGGTCAGAGCAAATTCGCTTTTGATTACTCCATAAATGGTTCAAATCTTGGTTGTGTTGATCAAGAAAGAGATTTAGGTAAAAATCATTACTAGTAATCTGAATCCTTTAGCAGCTGGCAAGGGCAAATAGGATGCTTGGTTTGATTAGAAAAAATTAGTGTTTTTTTGGCAGAGTGGTTGTTCTGAATTTGTAAAAGCAGTTAGTCAGGCCTCATCTTGAGTATGCTATTCAGGCTTGGAGACCCTTTTATGAGAAGGATAAGTTCATTTTGGAGCAGATTCAGCAAAGAGCCACTAGACTTATTCCCGAAGTAAGGAATCTCTCTTATGAATCAAGGTTGTGAATTCTTGGTTTGACCACACTTAAGTTAAAAAGAGTATGTGGTGATATGATTCAGGTTTTTAAATTCCTATCTGGTAGTAATGTTTTGACTTCCTCTTATTTCTTGCATGTTTCAGCTAATACTCATGTGACATGTGGTAACAGTTTGAAGTTGACCAAGCAGTTCTCACGGATAGATATTCGGCATTTTAGCTTTTCCCCAAAGAGTTGTTATTGAGTGGAAATGTTTGCCTGTGTGGGGTAGTTAGCTCTAATTCTGTTCACAATTTCAAAGTCAACATAAAAAAATTCTTAACTAACTCTGGGGTCTTTTGATTTTTTTTCTGATTTTTTTTCTTTATGGTGGTGTTTGTAAGTTTGAGCTTTGTATGGGATGATTAACCAATCTTAGCCCGTCATCTTGGTATGTTATGTTATGTTATGCTATGTTATGTTAACTATTTAATAGTTTTCTCAGTCTAGATTGCAAGAAATTTGTGAACAGAAACACTAATATGTACATCAATCATAATGCCATCATAATGCAAATTTCAGGACACAGTTTGCTGACAGGTGTATTGTGCTGTGTGTACTGCACATCAAGTGCAGGGGCATGCAATATATCACATTACAGTTTGCAGACAGGTGTATTGTACTGTGTGTACTGCACATCAACTGCAAGGGCATGCAATATATTACATTACAGTTTGCTGACAGATGTATTGTACTGTGTGTACTGCACATCAAGTGCAAGGGCATGCAATATATCACATTACAGTTTGCTGACAGATGTATTGTACTGTGTGTACTGCACATCAAGTGTAAGGGCATGCAATATATCACATTACAGTTTGCTGACAGATGTATTGTACTGTGTGTACTGCACATCAAGTGCAGGGGCATGCAATATATCACATTACAGTTTGCTGACAGGTGTATTGTACTGTGTGTACTGCACATCAAGTGCAGGGGCATGCAATATATCACATTACAGTTTGCTGACAGGTGTACTGTACTGTGTGTACTGCACATCAAGTGCAGGGGCATGCAATATATCACATTAGTTTGCTGACAGGTGTACTGTACTGTGTGTACTGCACATCAAGTGCAAGGGCATGCAATATATCACATTACAGTTTGCTGACAGGTGTATTGTACTGTGTGTACTGCACATCAAGTGCAAGGGCATGCAATATATCACATTAAAATCTATAAGGTAGTAAAGTAGCAAAATATTTTATCAAAATCGGTTACGAATTGATCGTTTTATATTTTTTTGAAATTTCTGGCTATGTAAAAGATGTATGACTGTGCATAGCAATGTTGTTTATTTTAAATCCTGTTTCAATTATATGGCACATGTTTGAAGCAACGGAACCAAAAATTGGTCCACCAATGATGCCATCATTATGCAAATTTCAAGACAGGTTTGCTGAGCAGTCTATGTCTTGATGTGTCGACGCAACAAAAGCAAAATGTATCACTTCAAAATCTACCCCACGTCATCCAAATATTAAAGTAGCAATTTCATCAAAATCGGTTAATAATTAGGTTGTTTACAGCTTTTTGACTTTTCTGGCAACAATATGTAAGTGCATGATGTATAAGAAATTGTATTTGTTTATGCAAATCCTGTTTTATCAATATGGCAATTTAATGTCTGAAAGGGTACGGTGCAAAAATTTCTGAAGTTTGTGAGTCTTTTTCGACTCTTAATCAAATTCTAGAAGGAATATAATTTAGAAAAGAAATTCAATGATTTGTACAATTTCTTCTTGAATTTCTGTCATGGAAAATGATCAATTTGTCCTTCCACCAGTTCATAGTAGATATTGATGGATGGTATGATACAGATCTGAAAGTATTTGTCAAAATCAACTTTTCTCCATCAAAGAATTCTGGCAGGAAAATATGGATTAAAGGAAAAGTTTCATCCCATAAATAAATTCAGAAGTGAATGCCGCCATGCTGGTAACGTCACTTACGGTTTTCGATTTTCCTTATCGATAACACATGTATACCCCTATGTTCGGTGTGGCGGATGTGTGATCAAAACCATTGCAGATTTCTCACTATCAATAAGGAAAACTGAAAATGTTTCCAACACGACGGCGTTCACTTCTGAATTTATGGGACAATACCTTTCCATTAAAAGGTTTATTCATTTATACATCAAATATTATAAGACCTGACAATTAAAGGCCAATTATCATCTCTAAAAACGTGGAAAATAGATTTAAATTCATGTGTTTTGATTGGTCGAAACAAGTGTTACATTGTGTACTTACAATGGTAAGCCAATCAGTATTGTTTTGGAATAAAATGTACGCCGACACATTTTAATCACGACAGATGGCCTTTAAAACTCAAATCTCCAATTTCAATATAATTTGGAAAGCAAGCGACTAGTTGCAATTTTTGATAAATATTACGACAATTCAGCTAATAATGCCTCTTGTTCTGAGACATTAATCTTTTGCTTCTCATTTCCAATCAGAAAAAAATGAATGAAAAGTGGGCATTTTACTTTTTTGGTCTCAGGTTCATCATTTCTATCATGTAGCAATGGAGACACAATCACCTTCATTCAATTAAATTTGTAGAGTTTTGAAACATGATATCTATTAGATGCAAAGAAAGGTCATGAATCCACTATAGCAAGAGAGCCTTAAAGGAATATGCCCATGTTTTTAATGGAATATTCCCATGTTTTTGAAGAAATATTCCCATGTTTTTGAAGGAATATTCCCATGTTTTTAAAGAAATATACCCATGTTTTTAAAAAAATATTCCTTTTTTTTTTTTTGTATAAACTTTAATAGGAAAAAGAACAATTTAACAAACAATTTAGTAAAAAATTCATATTGATAAGTTATTCCTACCAGAAGATTTTCATATTTTAAGATTCACAAAATATGCCAATAAACGAATACGAAAAGGCTCAATATGATATCACAGCAACACAATCTCCCACAAAGTTTATGTATTTCATTAAAACCTATCATCCTTTTTTATTAGTAAAACCTGCAAGAAAAATAAATTGATGAGAGTTGGGTATTTGAATACATTGCCAAATATACCCTACTTCAACAATTTTTGGAAAATTGTTTCTAATTATAGAGAAACAACCAATTAACTTTCAAAGAAATACATACAAATTTGCAATGGAATTATCTCTGACATCATCAAACACAAATTTATCATACTGTACAAAAACTTTAAAATGCAATCGGGAAATCTTACAAAATCCATATCTCCTAAACGGAATATGATATCAACCTGATTTTTGTACCAACTTAGCTCTAAAAGTATGCTCTTTCAAATAAAATCTTACAAGAAACCATGGGAGTATTCCTTTAATCGTGAGAATATTAGTTTCAAGCACCTGTGTCAGATGCATTAATCATTATCTTGAAAAATCCCAATTTTTGAGGTCTAAATAGAAATGTCTACACGATTGATATGTGTATGAAGATGTTGAAGCTTTTGGTGTTGTTATTGAAAAAACGTAAAAAACAAACTGCCCTCATTCATGAAAAAACCTAAAATTGGGACCTATTTAATTTTGATTAAGAATTCCCAGTTAAGGAAAGAACAATGCTGCTATTTGTTACAAAAGAAAAACAATAATAATCCATGGAGAAAAAAACTTCCCAATTTCACGGTAATCATATGGTTAATTAGAGCGGTGTTCTGCTACAGTAATTAACCTGCTAACTCTATCTAACCTTCAGTGCAGGGCTCGTAAAAACGCAGGTTTATATCCTAATAGCAGATGATAAATGACTGCTCTTCAAAAAGAGTTAATAGCAGGTCAAAAAGTATCACTTACAGAAATTTACACATTTGAGCTTTGAAATTAGTTTGTGTCATTTATCATATATATAAAGGTATATTAGGTTACTTAATGTATTTTTATTTTACAGTTTCACTTATTTCATGATTTTGTAATATTTCTTTGCTTTATGTACAGCGCATTTGAATATATGTTTTAGACCGTTTAGTAATAATGATAATAATAATAATAGTGGTAGTGGTAGTGGTAGTAGTAGTAGTAATAGTAGTAGTAGTAGTAGAAGTAATAATAATAATAATGATAATAATAACAATAATAATAATAATCACATAACCCTTTGTTTCATTTTTTAAATGTATTCAAAATATTGTATCAATATGATATAGGTTTTGGTAAAAAAAAGTCAACATAGTACTATACATATTAGTATGATATGAATACAAACAAAAAATAGTTGAAGAAAATACCAAGAAGCACACAGGTGAAAACAAAATTGACTTGCTACTAAAATATGAAAAATAGCAGGGGACAAAAATTGACTTCAGTAGCAGAGGTGCAGTAACAATAAAGATATAACCTCCAAAGAATAAACAAATATTTGGATGTGGTGGAGTCAGGGATCCCTCGCCAGCTTGGACCACATGCAGAGATTTGTTCCCTGCATGAAATCAAACAGAAACATGGGATATGGATACTCAAGTCTCGGCTCTTGAAATGTCCCTTAGTCTTATTAACATTTTGAGGCACAGGATACTCAAATAATGGTTTATTTCACTTTGAGGTATTATGTTTATAAACATTTTTTGCATACCAGATGCCCCCCCTCCCACCCCCCCCCCCTTCCCCGCCCAGCCTCTGCCCCTTGTCCCTCATCTCTATCCAACCTTCAGTGTGGTCTACATGCCTTTACATGTAGAAATAAATAGATGAATATATATATTATGGATGTCAGCCTACCTGATAACAAATATTCCATAACAACGCAATTGATCCTTCAAAAACATTAATGTTGAACAAAATTACTAATCGTCTTCATTCATTGCTTTTCTCTGTCACAGTACAGCAATAATTGTACAGCATATTCCTTCACATCAATCATCATATCATTCTCCTTCTCTTAAAAGCTTCATGCCATTTGCTTCCATTTCACGAAGTCAGCAATAAAATCAAATATAAGTATCACATTCGAGAGATATAGACTTATTTTCCTGCACTTAATAAAAAAAAAAAATCCAAGGAAATATATACAGAATCAAGCTTCCTCTTATGAACTGTAGATACAATATTCAAAATCTATATTCCGCGAAACCGGTAACATGTATTTCATCACAACTCAATCAACCACCAAGTCAAATCTACATCAACTAAAATTTACGACTGTTGTGCCCTCTCGGTTCTTTTGAAATCTCCCATAGTTTTATTAATATTTTGAGGCAGGTTCCTCGAGCAATCGTGGCGGCTAGGATTACACGATGGGAGTAATTATAACTTTTCTCTCGAGATGTATGACCACATCCAGTCGCATATGGGATGTAATTTACTACAATGTTCTGGCTAACCTCAAATGATCTCCAATAATCTTTTTATCCCGTATAGATGTTGTAATTTTGCAGACGGATGCAAATTTTTAGAAGTAAAATTCTGAGACATTGTCTGTTCACAATCCTTCAAAGCATATATATATATATATATATATATATTTATATATATATATATATATATATATATATATATATATATATATATATATATTTCTATATATATATATATATATCTATATATATCTATATATATCTATATATATCTATATATATATATATATATATATATATATATATATATATATATATATATATATATATATATATATATATATATATATATATATATATATATATATATATATATATATATATATATATATATATATATATATATATATAGGCTTATATATAAATTGAATATGTTGCAGTAAAAAAAAAGTACAACTTCAACCATTCCTTAAAGCAACTTTATTAAAAACTTAAAAAAGCAAGACGTTTCGGTCATTCGACCTTCATCAGTTGAACAAATGCAAGTAAGTGTTATGTAGCAAGACTATAATAAAGCTACTGTACATTAAGTGGAAAAAATCACAAGAGCCGAAACTAAATACAAAAAAATAACAAGTAACGTTGGGAGTAAGGGAAAGTCTATGATGTGTAACTAATCTGGATTTTTGAGTAAAGTTCTTGTCTTTTGTAATAAGTCCGTATGGCTGCAAAGTGTGTAGTTGGGCTGTTTAATATACCTCTCGTGTAAGCAGCTTTCTTTCGGTGTTTTGATAATCTAGAATTCTTTCAAATGGGATGAATTGAAAGTCGGAAAGGTCATGAGGGGTACGACAAAAATGGACAGCAACTTCACAGGTCTTTTTGTTGGTAAGCATCGAAGATTTGTGATTGCGAAAAACGCACTTTAAATTGTGCTGATGTTGTGTTGTGTTGTGTTGAGCCCACGTATAGAAGTTTACATTTTAAGCATGTTATGAAATAGATGGCATTGCGTGAAGTACAAGTCATATTTTGTTTTATTTTATAATGGCGTCCAGTGGCCTGGCTTTAAATGGTGTTAGTTTCTTGCGAGAAGTTTTGGCACAAATCGAATTTACTGTCACATTTTGAAAAACCTCTTATCTCATGCTCATTTGAAGGGGTGGGTTTGAGATTAGAGGGGACAAGAATTTCTTTCAGATTTGTAATTCTTCTGAAGGCTGGGAATATTGATCCTTTGGGGAAAATGTCTTGTAGAGGTTCTGCAGTTTCTAGTAAGGGGAAATGTTTTCGCATTATTTTAGAAATATTAGGGAGGCGGGGGTTAAAGTCTATGACAAGAGGAAATTTCTTTTCTTTAGGTTTAGGTTTAGTTTGCAGTAGCTGATGCCTGTTCAGTTTGGTGGCCCTATTAAATTGTTTGTCTATCAAATCTGGTTTGTAGTTTTGGGCTTTATATATATATATATAGATATAGATATAGATATAGATATAGATATATATATATATATATATATATATATATATATATATATATATATATATATATATATATCTATATATCTATATATCTATATATCTATATATATATATATATATATATATATATATATATATCTATATATATCTATATATATATATATCTATATATATATATATCTATATATATATCTATATATATATATATCTATATATATATATATCTATATATATCTATATCTATATATATCTATATATATATATATCTATATATATATATATCTATATATATCTATATCTATATCTATATCTATATATATATATATATATATATATATATAGATATATATATATATAGATATATATATATATAGATATATATATATATATATATATATATATATATATATATATATATATATATATATATATATATATATATATATATATATATATATATAGATAGATAGATAGATAGATAGATATATATATAGAAATATAGATATATATATATATATATATATATATATATATATATATATATATATATATATATATATATATATATATATATATATATATATATATATATATATATATATATATAGATAGATAGATAGATAGATATATATATATAAATATATATATATATATATATATATATATATATATATATATATATATATATATATATATATATATATATATATATATATATATATATATATATATATATATATATATATATATATATATATATATATATATATATATATATATATATATAGATATATATAGATATATATATATATATAGATATAGATATATATATATTTAGATATTTTTTTTAATTCTGTGAATTTTCTTTAAAAGATTTATTCGGTGGAATAACAGTTAATTTTATATTTCATTAAAGGCAGTGGCGGATAGCCCATTAAGCTGCATAGGCTTAAGCCTAAGGTTCAGGGTTTTTGGGCCCACCAAATTTAGGAGTAAAAAAATCAAATACATACTCTAAAAATCTAACTTTGAAAAAAAAAAGTGAAAATAATTATGAGAGAAACGAAATTCAGAATTGCAATGGTAGACCATGATTCAAAAGATGCAAAAAGAGCACGTGAACTTTATAGGGTTATCAGAAAATGAGAACAGGGTTTTCATTTAAAATCAGAAGTCATAATTCATGAAACTTTGTATAGAATATTTACAAAAGGGCCCTGTAATACAGACTCAGCCTAAGGTCCATCAAAACTTAAAGGATTAGTTCAGTGGTCAAGCATGTCCATCTTATACGAAAGAGGACTTCAAAAGAAACAAAATGGTGAAAAAGCATTGCAAATCTTATTCCATTAAGGAGATATTCAAGTTTAAAGTTTTATATCATTTGTGTAGAAACGACTGAAATCAAACTAGTTGTGACGTCACAGCCTCAGATTCCTCAAAATCTTTATGTATTTTAAAGGTTTATTAAATTATTTCACTATTTAAATTATTTTCCCTCAAACTTTGTTAAGGTAGTATATTATAAATACTCTTCCTAGATTCAGTTTTACTACTTTTTTGACATATCACATGGTTTTTAAGCCACAGAATCACAGGATAAAATATGATAGAATACATAAAGACTTTTGAGGAATCTGAGGCTATGACATCACAACTAGTCTGATTTCAGTCGTTTGTACACAAATGATACCAAACTTTAAACTTAAGTATCTCCTTAACGGAATAAGATTTTGCAATGCTTTTTTTACCATTTTGTTTCTTTTGAAGTTTTCTTTCATATAAGATAAATATATTTGACCACTGAACTAATCCTTTAATCTACCACTGATTAACTGCTTTAAAAATCATGAAAAGTAGGAAAAATTCCAATAAAAATCAGTTATAAAATTTGTTTCTTTTTTAACTTTTCATTTTCAGATTTTCCATGTAGTCTGCAAATTTGTGGCAAACATTCTCTCAATCTTAACACATTGTTCTTTAATATATACCCTACTATTTTTTTAATGCTGCATTCAGACAAAAAGGTTTGGGATCTATGTCCAAACCCTTAAAATCACAAATAAACACAAATTTTAATCATGATTTAACGACTGTTATACTCAGAATTGCATGTCCAGGAGGCACTTCATACTAAAAGTATTAGGTGGTGTGCAGCTCACCAACCGAAAAACATACCCACAATATGACACATTTTTTTGGTAACTGCAAGTATGAAATTATATAATTTTGATACCCGCAGTATCAAAGAAGTCAATTTTCATATCTGCAGTGTGAGTATTCAATGAAAATATTGTAAAAATGGACCAACAGTAGAAAATAAACAGCGTAAAACCTCATTTTGGGACTTGCACTACAATTTGCACTACTATTTGAGGATAAAAAGATATTTTATTTTTACTGAAGAAAACAAAAAGTTATAAAAAAAAAGACAACTGCACTACACATATGATGCTAAAAGGCAACTGCTACTTTTGTAGCTATCTAAAGTGTTCAACTCTACAGGTCTTTAGATTCAGATTCTACCCAGATTGTAATATATTATTAATAAAAGAGCTCAAAATCTTCAAATATTTCTTTACATTTCTTTCCTACATCTATTTCATTCAAAATGATTGAATTATCTAATCCACCTAGTGATAGTAGCTTATATTAAAGAACAATGTACATTTTGATAGGAGGTACTTTCATATTCAAGCAATATTTGTCAGAAATTTGTGGCTTTTATTAAAAATGAATGGTCTTGATTTAAGACTAAGAACTGGAATAGATAATAATTCTAATATCATGGTGGATGACAAAAAAGTTTGGTTTTGTAAATCAAATCTCATCACCAAATGGTGGAAATCAATTAATTATTTGCAACAGGAAGTTACTTCCAAAGTGCTAAAACATTGTTGATCATTAAATCTTCCTACTATTTTCTATTTCAAGCTATTTCAAGTTAGGGTAGGAGGAAGGAGAGGGGGGAGCTTCAAATGTCCATTTCCTGTTTTCATCATACAGTTACTCTTTGCTGTGGATCAGTGGCATAACCACCATTAAAAGTAAGGGGGTCTTCATAGAGCCCCTCCCAAGACAAAGTACTCAAATTTAGCCAACTTCTGGGGGCAACAACAAAGATTTTTGAAACTTTCCAAGGAAAAGTGTGGGGGGGAGGGGTGGGGAGGGTATCTCCTGATTCCCCATACACCACTGCTGTAAATATAGACCAAGTAATCTATTCTAAATTGTAAAAGAATTAATCAAAGAGGGAAATTCTCACAGGATCTTTAATTCTTGAGGAGGTGGCAGGAGAGGGTGGGGAAAAGGAGAATGCCTGAAAATGCAGTGTTGCCAACACAGAATACAACTATTACAATTTGGGGGATACTAACATCCTTTCGCTGCCTCCCAACCCTTCCTAATTCCTAATCTTGCTCATGTATGTTTTCTTGAATTGATTGAATTCCCACTTCACTAGTACATATCTTTTCACAAGGATGCATAGGCGGTTGAGGGGGAAAAGGGGGAACTCCCCTCCCCCCCACAGTACAATTTTGTGGTATTTCCCCTCCCCATTTTGACTTTGCCCCGCCCCACATGGCCATGCCCCCTTACACACACACATGCACACACTTTCGGTAGGCAAATCCCACCCATGCAAGGAAGTGTTATAATGCTATTTAAAGTGTATCTTTCTGGAGATTTAAAAATGAGGGAAAGTACAGTGAATTGATATGATTCTGCTACAAACATAGTTTTGCTATTTTCAGAGAAAAAATATATTCTTGTGAAATGAGAATTGTTCAATCAGAATCGGTTGATAGCAGGAAGAGAGAAGTTTAGAAAATGAAATGAAGTGCCATCTTACTTGTGATACCTGAACTAAACAGAATTTTCAATGATCAAACTTAATTGGGATATGAGGCTTTAGAGGGAAATTTTGAATGTAATAGCTGAAATCAACTTATAGCAAAATATAACATTTCTAGTACAGAATATATGCACAGTAAATGAT
The DNA here is from genome assembly GCA_020152595.1 of Chiridota heheva. Classification (NCBI taxonomy): domain Eukaryota; kingdom Metazoa; phylum Echinodermata; class Holothuroidea; order Apodida; family Chiridotidae; genus Chiridota; species Chiridota heheva. The sequence continues at coordinate 3,019,894 of JAIGNY010002361.1, forward strand.
CTCAAGAATTCATGAAATTGCCTTTATCCTCAGCAGATTTTATCAACTTTATACACACGTTAAAAGGGTTGTGGGCATGTTCTAAAATTGTCAGGCAAGGATAACGTACCTTTTTACAGTGTGTGTGAGTGTGGGCTATTGAAGTATACCTTTTACAGAATGAATTGGGTGCTCAATTTTACCCCCAAACAGATCACACAAACAGCCCAGGGGGTCTAACAAACTTAGTCTTAAATTTGTTACCCTTATATGGAAAGTTTGTTGCTCTGGAGCACTGGGGAACTGTATAATTTGTTCTGTACCATGTTAAAAAATTGTCGGAAAATCTAGGTCAATGACTCTCGCCAAATTTTCCTAGTTACACCACTGCAGCAAGAGTTATTCATCCAAAATTGTGGCTTCCAATTTAAGAAAATGTGTGTCAAGCAGTCATATGCTTCCTCTCTCTGAGGCACTTATTGTCCACATTTATGTTCATACCCAAGACACCTAATTTCAGATTCTCTTGAGGCGAGGAGCTCTTTTGATAGAATTTTCTTTCATGCGAGAAAAATATTTTAATGCTTTTCATGTCAGGAATGGCAGTATCATATTAAACTCCACCAACATCTTTAACCAAACAAAGAAACTTCTCCATGAAACTTAATTCAAAATTCTTTTGAGGCAAGGAGCTCTTTTGTTAGAATTTTCTTCCATGTGAGAACAATATTTTAATTACTATTCATGTCAGGAATGCATTAACATAACAAATAAACTACTCTAAAATTTTCAACAGAGAAACCAAACAAAGAAACTCCTAAAAAAAACCCGATGCTGACGATGCCGCCAATAACATGAACACCAACGCCAACCCCAGGGGTAGTAGAATAGCTCTCAATATTCTTTGAATAGTCAAGCTAAAAACTAGTTACCACCATTGACTATAATAAAATGGGTTCGCCTACCTTGATGAGATTGTGTCCAGTCCCTATCATTGTAAAGCTGCAGGCTATTCCACTGGTTTTGCCCAATATCTGAGAGTACAAAAGTTTTCTGATTTCATTTGCCTCTTATCGTTATCCTCCCTTTTCTACAAAAGTAATTATTTTCGTTTGTAATAATTTTGATTTAACCACAACGTTGTTTATTTAATCTCTGTATGCCTCTAGGGGGTAGACAAAATTAAATGGAAAATCACTGCTGCTATGTTTTCCTTGATACATAACATATTTCTTTAAGCATAGCTAACAGTCCTAATATATTTCCTTGAAATTCTTCAAAAATGTATTAATTGAAACCATGACTTACCTTATATTTTCGAAGGGCTCCAAAATCATTACACCTCAGGGCAATAATGTGAGCAAAATTTTTTTTTTTTTCATTTTGATCTTTTGAATAAAAGAACAAGTACAAGTTAAGATTTGTATGCCTATACACTGCATACATACTATTTTTCTTCTAAATATTAGAGCTATAACATAATACATAACATTTACTAAGTTCTACATTTGATAGAGCTGGGCAATACTGTAACTTCACGTTAAGGAGTTATGCACTACTGTATGACATACGCCTCAAAAACTACTGTACCTAATGGGCACATCATTTCATTCTTGCTCCTACTAAACTAAAAAACGTACATGCACTAGAACCACCCAAGCAGAAATTTTAGTTTGCAGCATGCTTGCAACAAGCTAACATTTTAGCATGCTGCAAACTTGTGCAAGCATGCTGCAATGAGCTTGCGCAAGTGTGCAGCAAGCTTGCAGCAAGAGTGCTGCAAGATAATATTTGGAACAAATACTAGCTTGTATGTTAGCTTGCGTAAGCTAGCATCAAATATTTGTTAGCTTGTGCAAGCTTGCAAAAAGTTTTACTAGCTTGCAGGTAGTTTTTGCTAGTTTGCACAAGCCAAATTACTAGCTTGCAGCACACATTCTTTCCTCTAACTCTCATTCCCTCACCTCTATCAGCCTAACATGCCCAAAGTTTTTTTTTTTTTGAGGCAGTCTCCATTATATCAAATTCTATTCAAGCGAGCCACCAAAAATAGTTGGAATTTCTTTCCATAGGCAGAAATCTTTTGTTCCCAGTAACTTATAAATGCATGTGAATGGACAGATACATGGACTGACGGACGTACAGACGGATGATGTTAAATATGCTAATTAACCCCTTCACCAACTTGTTGGCAAATGGGATAAAAAACCAGAACCAAAAGGTTTTGTGGTTCCGATGCTTTTTTTTCATATGCTGATTGATTTGTAAGTTTTGTATCAAATGTCACATCATTGCATAAAATATTCGTTCCATTCATTCACCATGCAGATCAATGATTCCATTCATTCACCATGCAGATCAATAAAAAGGTTGGCATTATGCACAATAACTAACAACATTATCATAGATGATGCAAAAACGGTTGCTTATTTATCCAATTTCTTAGAATTAATTCAGTAAGACCTACCTACTCATTATTATTAATGACATCACTACCACAGCATTAGAACATATGTACAGACCATAACCCATCTGTGTACCACATACGGCATAAATCTGATATACCGTTCATAACATATGGGGTGTTTATATCATTTAGCACTTTCACATATGATTAAGTCACGTCTACCATGCATATTAATGACATCTGTTGATAGCATAAGCATGTACACAATAACCAACAATATTATCATGCCCAATATGATGCAAAATGGACATACAGTTGCTCACTTGTAACTTTTTCAAAAGTATCACTTTAAGCCCCGCCCACTTATTAATATCCATGGTATTGCCACCAAAAACAATAGCGTACATCTATAGACCATAGGTTATCTGTGTACCACACTTGATGTATATCCAGTTCATACTTCTTGAGATATCATGTTTACAAGCTTTTTGTTTACAAAATCATATTAAGCGCCACCCACTATACACATCAATAAAAATTGTTATTTGTATACCATGAACACATACACACTAGCTAACATCATTAGTAAACTACATATGAAACAAAACAGACATGTGATTGTTAGAATATGAGCATTTCTAGATTTTTACATTAAGCCCTACCTACTCATTAATATGCACAACTTAACCACCAAAACAATAGGGCACATATGTGTACTAACTATGACATAAATCCACTTTACCGTTCTTGAGATATCGGGTTTTCAAGCTGTTTTCAACAAAAACATATTAAGCCCCACCTACTATGCACATTAGAGAAATTCAACATTTTTACACAATGAACATGTACACACCAGCTGACATCATAATTGTACCAAATATGAAACAAAACAGAGATGCGATTGTATGAGCATTTCCAGGTTTTTACATTAAGCCCGCTTACTCAATAATATGCATGACATCACCATCAAAAACAACGAGGCACATCTACTGATCATGGGCTATCTGTGTACCACATCCAATGTAACGTTCTTGAAAAATCCCGTTTACGAGCTGGCCATCACAAACACACATACATATACATACACGCCATCATGACCGCATAGGTTCCTGATGCTATAGCATCAGAACCAAAACCAAGATTGCCCAATCAAACATCCAAAATTTGGCATCAAATTGTGCATACTCGCATGCCTGATAATTCATACATCTGTCAAGTGATAGATGACAAAATGTTCAGTTGCTTTCAATGATTAAGACATTGTAAAGCATATTACCTCAAATTAATGCTCCACATCTGCAGACTTTTAAACATAAACATCATAATTGCATATGATGTTTATGACAAACCCTCCCCTAGCTCAACCTTCACTTTGTCATTCAGATCATTAAGTACATGAAAAATACAGCTAAAATACCAGAGCTGGAAGTACAGAGCTCTTTATTTTACCCGCATAATTCAACTGCCACTTTAAGTTATATTTAATACCAACCAGAAGTATACTATGGAATGCCAATTGGGCATTAATTAAATGTATCAAACTTTAGTCAATCGCACTTTACTCAATCGCACTTTAATCCATCGCATCGGGCTTGACCCAATCACACTTTTGTCCATTGCATCGACTTTAGTCCATTACATCGCACTTGACCCAATCGCACTTTACTCAATCGCACTTTCGTCCATCATGTGATAAAGCAAGGTCCGATACAATGGACCAAACTCAGATGTGATGGTTAAAGTCCGATGACTGAAGTGTAATTGAGTAAAGTGCAAAGGACTTAAGTCCGATGCAATGGATTAGAGTCCAATGCAATGAACTAAAGTACCACGCACTGGAATAAAGTCCAATGTGATTAATTGGCTCAGTTGGCATTCCATAGTATATATCAAAACTGCTAGGCACTTTAGAAAATAATTTTTGTACCAGCAAAAACCTGAGTCCCACATAATAGCAACTTCAAAATGTATTATAAGCCTTTAGAGACATGAAATATAACTTCTTGAGATCTTGATTACTCTAAATCTGCACTTAAGTATAATCAATATTAAAGTGCTACAGTATTGTCTACAAAATTAATGTTTATTAATGTCAAAGAGCATCAAATTTTAAAGAGAAACGGTTTTTTGAATATTTGTTTGTTTGTTTGTTTGATGAGGGCTTAATGGCACCACGACAACGAAGGTCAAATTGTGCCTGAGAGGTCAAATCATTCTAGAGGTAGGAAGGAAAGGAAACAGGGGGAGAATGAGATAAATTCAAGAACAAAAGGTCAGAAAGCTGTGATTGAGAGGGTAGGTGCATGGTTGAAACAAAAACAAAGTAGAGAGGGGGTGGAAGAGGAGAATTAAATATGGTTGTAGAGGGAGGCATGATGAAGGAAGGAGATAATTTTATCCAGAGGATTTTTCTGAAAGAACTCAGCAATTGAGTTGTGGGGAGCGAGGGAAGCTCTGGGAAGATTGTACAGGGGGCAAGCAAGGAGAACGTGATGGATTGTGAGGGTGCAATGGCAATTGTTGCAGAGGGGTTGGGGGGAGCCAATAAGGATGTGGGAGTGAGTGAGGTGGGTGTGACCAATTCTAAGACGGGTAATATGAACGTTGTATTTTTTTTTCCTTCATAGAAATCTATCAAAATCGTCATGTAAGTACAACTATGGCATAACATTCTATAAGGGTGTTTCAGCTACGTCACGAGGTCACGTGACTTTGTTAACATCGCCATTTTGTTGGTCAAAACTACTGTTATCTGCTGTACACTTAATTAGACTTACATACATTTTCATGTTGTTATATAAGATTATTTTTGTAAGATAATTGTGCTGGAATCTTGCTGTGCCATTGGTTGCACTAATAGATGTGTGCGGGAGAATAAAATGACATTTTCTCGATTTCCATGTGATCCTGATCGATGTTAGAAGTAGGTTTCTGCTGTATGACACGACGGCTTTCAACCTACGGTACTATCTTACACACTAGGATTTGCAACAAGCACTTTATATCGGGTATATAGGCTTTGTCTAAGTAACAAACAATAAGATGGCATTAACGTTGAAGTTACTCTTCGTGTGCCCAGTGAAAATATAACTTACTTAAGGAAAATATGAAGAAAAATCGGAAGCGAGCAAAAAAATGTATTTTGTTGTACATATGATGTGACTGAGCTGTGTGAAGACGCATGAAACCCAACAATTCCGCTGCCCTGCAAAATGGAGTCCAGTTGAGTTAGAGACAAGTGATGAAATCCTTCTATACTGCACTCGATCGTATAAATGCACGTCAAAATTCACAAGAATAATTCCCTCACATAGATATTCCCGTAGATTTTCATAAATATGATACACTATGAAAGAAACAGTTTGGTGTACAAATGATATCTTTTTTCGATTAGGACTTATTGCATTTCAAAGATTCCGCGAATGAGGAGAAAAGTGACCTCACAGTGTACAGTGTGATGTCATGTTTGTTTGTTGAGGTTTAGTGGCACCGCAACAGTCAGTCAAATGTACCAAGAGGGTATTTAAATATCATGGTGCTAGAATAAAGAGAGAAAGAAGAAAATATGTCATAACGACAAATCCAAGACAAGTTTTTGTGTATTTCTTTGGAAATTAATTGTCTCTTCCTAAATTGCTGGAAGCATTTATTGTTTATTTATTGAGATGGGGTATAACATGCACTTTATAATAATCTGCTAAGCCCATCTGCTCATGAACCTTACACTGTAAGTAAAAGAAAAAAAAATCTTTTCTTTCATAGAAATACAGTACATAAGATTTGTCTCGGTTTTCCTTGATGACATCATAATTACTTTTGTGAATAAAGTTGGATGGAGGTTATGTTTTCACCTCTGTTTGTCATCAAGATATTTCAAGAAGTGACAAATAATTTGGATTAGATTTGGTGTGTGGTTTTGGTACTGCTTAAGAAAACAGTTTTTAAAATTTGAGGCATATTGGAACAAGGAAAGGGTGCAAATGGAGGGGTGGGGACATTTTGTCTGTCATCAAGATATCTCAAGAAATGATGATTGGATTTGGACAGGGGAAGGGCGTAAATGAAGGGGTGGAGACATTTTAAGGTGAGTTTGTCTGTCTTTAGAATAATTCAAGAACTGATGATTGGATTTGAATGAAATTTGGTGTGTGGTTTTGTTACTGTTTACAGGAGAAGTGTTTAAAACTTGAGACATATTAGAACAGGGGAAGGGTGAAAATGGAATGGTGGTGGTATTCTGTCTGTCATCAAGATATCTCAAGAACTGATGATTGGATTTGGATTAAACTTGGTGTGTAATTTTGTTATTGCTTAAGAAAAAAGTGATTGAAATTTGAGATATATTGGAACAGGGGAAGAGTACAAATGGAGGTGGGGTCACTTTAAGTTGAGTTTGTCTGTCATTAGAATATTTCAAGAACTGATGATTGGATTTGGATTAAATTTGGTGTGTGGTTTTGGTACTGCTTACGAAAGCAGTGATTACAATTTGGGACACATTGGAACAGGGAAAGGGCAGATATAGAGAGGTAGGGGTGTTTAGGGTAAGGTCTGTCAGGACATAGTCGAAAGTTTCCAATAAAATGTGTTGAGCAATGAATTCATACGATGAAAAGAAATCCAACAATCAATTTTCTGGACTCAAAAATACCTAAATCAAGTGGTCTCTGGAATCAATGAAAATAAACAATTGGTTTCTGCCATGAATGGAAAATGATGGAATGTGAGTTGTGACGGAACTCAAACAATGAATGAGTCGCCTGAATAAAACTGAAAACAATGGTATGGCCTTGGAAGAAATCTAGTCAGAAGAAATCTTTAAGTGTTCAGATTGCATATAGTCATTACAGATCAAAACTTGGGGATGAATCTTGGTGGGCCTAGGATTTCTGAGGTAGATTATATTGAGTATGGGGATGAAATAAACTCTACAATTATTCTAGGCATGTGGGGTTGTCTACCAACTGTGGTGTAGCGGTTATCATACATGTCTACAGACCATGAGGCCCTGGGTTCAAGCCTGGGTTGAGTAGCCACACAGTGCACCACAAGTGGTTATCAAAGGCCGTGGACATTGACTTGGTTGTCAATGTTATGTCTGTCCGTACGTCGTACCTGTGTTCTCGCCCGGGTCATATTAAGCGTTTCGTGATAGCATTGTTACTTTTATAACCGAAAATGCAGGCGAAGACCCCGTCATTGTAATTGTGTGTTCACTCATCGCCGTCATCGCAGGCATCTTGAAATTGCAACGGGTGGAGGTATGCGCTCTACAGAGTGCTAATATTCTAGTTTACACTGCAAGATTACACTGATGAAAAGTTTAAATGCACTTACTCCTAAAACAGAATAAGATATGAATGTGATGATTATACACCAATTCGTTTCTTTAATAGTCCTCTATCATATACATGAAAATGAAAATTTACAGAAATAATTCTTTAAAACGCTAATTTGTTTCTGGATAATTGTTGATAAATTTACCAAGAATTCGTATTACAAAATTCAAGACATGATAAAGTAAAGGCAACCCAAATAATGTTGTTGTTATTCTATACGTTTTGTGCTTCAAATTCAGCTTTTGATGACTGTTACATCGAAACAGTTAATATGAGCATAGAGGTAGAAGAGACCGCCCATGATATGAGGAATGCTCAGGGTTCAATAAATTCTTTAAGTGGGTTCTCGCTAAAGTGTATTCTCACTTAAATACAAGCTTGCGATCAGATCCACTGCAGGTGATAAAATTCGCCAAATTTTTTATTGTAAGAATGCTGACCGGATCTGATCACAGTCACTTGATCTTGATCCTATTGTAGGATCTGCTCCAGAGCAGGCGATCAGATCCACCAATGAAAATCTTAAATTCCATAAGTTCCCGTGAGTAAACGCAGATCATTGACTCGCATTCAAGTTAGTTATGCAATATCCTATTAGGGGCCATAAAATGTTAATGTTTTCGGTCATGATGACCTAAGGTCAGATCACCTGCAGTGGGTCTAATCGCAAGCTCGTACTCAAGTTAGAACACATGATAATATTTTTTACTTCATCGCGCAAGGTCATCGCGCAAGGTCATTGTTCTGGAATCATGATCCAGGGATAAGTGAGAACGTGTCCATATTCACATTCAGTACATGTACATTTACAAAGCATCGTGAAAAACATGGCCATAATTTCCTGGGGGGACAGGGGGATGGATATGCCCCCCCCCCCTTTTACTTTTCCATATAATTTTTAAAGATCGAAGAACTCAAAAGAAACAAAATGGTGAAGAAACTACTTCAATATCTTATTCCATTAAGAAGATATTCAAATTTAAATCTCTGTCTCATCTGTGTAGAAATGACTGGTGTAAGTTTATCATGTAAGATTAGCACCCGCATTCTCACATTCTCAACAATCGTTAATGTTTATCAAAGAAAATTAATTATTTTTTCTCGAACTTTCTTCAGGTGGTAAATTATAATCACAGATACTAGATTCTGTTTTTACTACTTTCCTGACATATCATAGTTTTTTAAGCCACAGAATTGCAGAAACAAAATAATAGAATACATAAAGACTTTGAGGAATCTGAGGATGTAATGTCACAACTAGTCTGATTTCAGTCACTTTTACACAACTGAACTTTAACTGAAATATTTTCTTAGGAATATGATATTGAATGCTTTCTTCACCATTTTGTTTCTATTTAAGTCCTCTTTCATGTGAGATTAACTTGCTTAATCACCAAACTTATCTTTTAAAGAACAATGGATTCAGATGATAAAAAGCAGTACTTAACTAATGATGACATCACAAATTTTCAGTCTTTCTCAAATCATGAGTCCTTTGACCTTACCTTGCAACACTTTGGGGTATAGAATCTTGCAACTTAATTTGATTAGTCTTTTTTGAGGAACTGCATATAAGATCTCTATAAAACTTGAGCAACTAGTTTATCTAGAATTTAATCAGTTTTGAAATCATTTTCTATTAAACATAAGCATTTAAATCATTGTATATTCTTGCAGATGACTGTGATGATTTATTTTTCATCAGTATATTTACCTGGAGGGAATACAAGCAAGAGCTACAATCTCTCTGTTTGGAAATGTTAGCACTTCTCTGTTTTTAATCTGTCCATACAATATAAGAAAAGGATTCAATGGAAATAACAAATATTCTGATTTATAGACCTCCTGGCAACACTTTGCTTTCTTTTAGGAATCTCCATTAATGCAATGTAATATCCTAATTTATAGACCTCCTGGCAACACTGGTTTCTTTTAGGAATCTCCATTAATGCAATGAAATTGTATGCAACAAAAAATCTTGATATTTTTAATCATTTGAAATGACATTTCAAAATTAGAAATTATGTCTTATCAATAAGTTTCTCCTACTGTTTTTGCATCATATGGGATTATGAAGAAGTGAATTAGCAAAGCTGGCAGTTGAATCCAAATTATTCAACTCTATGAATATCATATTACGTTAATAACACTGCTTGTTATTTGATGAGATCAAAGACACAGATTTGTTTTCATTTCAGCAGGCATCTTTTTCTTTCTTTTTGTTATGAATGTTTTGATTTCACAGAGTCAACACAGGCGGTTCTTTTTGTTTTGGTGTTAACTTGAGGTATAGCACAAGCAGCACTTTGATTTGGTCTAAACATTATAAATATAAGAGAATGTAATTTTTTAGGCATAATTTAGTTGTCAAATCTTCTGAATTTTTCATTTGTATTATTGCACTCTCTGGTGATCGATGACTGTAGCCTTTCTTTTGAAATGGCCGTCTTACGGGAACATCACATGGCATTCATTCAAGGTTTTTTCCCCCAAACCCAAATTCAGAAATATTCATCACTTCTTTCTAAGCTAATGATATGAGCTTCCTAACGAGCATAAAACGAAATTTATTTTTGTAGAAAAGCAGCCCAAATTTTTATAATAGTTTTTGAGGTATGCCTTAGCATCTCATATATCATACCAACACTTCATTTCCCACATAAGTTGCTTTCCATCAATTGGTTCTGATGTTTAAAGGATTAGTTCAGTGGTCAAGCATGTTTATCTTATATGAAAGAAAACTTCAAAAGAAACAAAATGGTGCAGAAAGCATTAAAAATCTTATTCCGTTAAGGAGATTCAAATTTAAAGTTTAGTATCATTTGTGTAGAAATGACTGAAGTCAGACTAGCTGTGATGTCATAGCCTCAGATTCCTCAAAGTCTCAATGTATTCTATCATATTATGTCCTGCAATTTTGTGGCTTAAAAACCATGATATATGTCAAAAAAGTAGTAAATTTGAATCTAGGAAGGGTATTTTTAATATACCACCTGAAGAAAGTTTGAGGGAAAATAATCTAAATAGTGAAAAAACTAAATAAACTTTCTTTGAAATACCTAAAGACTTTGAGGAATCTGAGGCTGTGACATCACAACTAGTCTGATTTCAGTCGTTTCTACAGAAATGATACTAAACTTTAAACTTGAATATCTCCTTAACAAAATAAGATTTTTAATGCTTTCTTCACCATTGTGTTTCTATTAAAGTCCTCTTTCATATAAGATGGACATGCTTGACCACTGAACTAATCCTTTAATAACCTTAATACTTCAGAAGTAGAACATTTATTTTCACTGTGCTGTAGTCACAACACTGGTGAACTCTTTGAAATGCAATGGCTCCTACATGGAATAAAAGTTAAGAAAGGTTTTTTTTTTTTCTTTTAAAAATTTATTAATTTGATAATCCTTTATTGTAAAAATGCACATGAAAATTCATGGGCATATTCCTTTAAGAAACTTAATTTTCATAACAAATGTTCAAAGGGCTTTACCACATGCTTGTACTTTCTTAATTCTTAGGAAGAAAGTTATTAAACTATTCACATGGCAGTCAACTGGGAGTCATTACTTGAGAGGTTTCCAGGGTAGTTTAGTTGGCTAGTTAATCATGAGTCAATCATCTTCCTCCAATGTATGTGCCGGTGTAGTTTTAATTTGATACAGCACATCTAGAGCAATACATTTTGAAGATATTTGCACTCATCTGGTTTGCACATGATCAAACTCTATCAAGAAAACTTGTTAGAACTTGAATGTCTTAGAGTGTACCATTTACTTCTATGAACACTGCCTTGTTGCTCTATGTAAGTCCTAGAGCAGCAGCATAGCCAAGAGGGGGGGGGGGGACATTATGCCCCCAGTTATATAGTTAACACTTACATACTGGTTAGATGCTTCTTGCAAGTTGGGAGGGAAAATTTGGAAATGATTATAACAAAACAAAATAAAGTGGTAAATTGAAGGAACATTTAGTAAATTTATTAGAAAATCTAGTAAAACTTGGCAACATTTCCCAAACATTAAAAGGAATTCCCAGCAAAATGGAAGAAAATTTCCCATTAATCATGAAAATTTCCAAAAAAGGAAGAAAATTTCCAGAAATTGAAAGATATTCCCGAAAATTTTTTGAGATTTCCTGATTAGCATCAACATTTGATGAGAACTTAATTTACCAGTGCAATTTTCCAGCTTGTGACTGGGAACTTATTTTGGTTCTGTCCCCCCCTGAAAAGTGACCCTACCTACACCCATGGCACCCAAAAAAAAACTATACTTTTCCAACCCTACAGGAAATCATATCTCCCCCCCCCCCCACTCCCATCCTCTAACAATGTAATCCTGGCTATGCCACTGCCCTACTAGAGTGGTGTTTTTCACTTGCCAAATTAAATAAGTGATAATTTCATGATCATTAAACTACAGAACTATCACCTGCTTGCCTGTACTAACAAAAATTATGTGCTTAAAGAACCAAAGCAAACATTCTGTCAATCGTAGCCAGAAATTTGAAAATGGGGTTCATTTTTTTGTATAAAAGGGCAACAAACTATGAAATTTCCAGGTGATTATTATTCTTTTATATTTCAAAAGGGCTCTTTCTCAACAAAAGGGGGTTCGCTCACTGGCAACCCCAGGGGTTCGTTCACTCGGACAAACCCCCTAGCTATGGGCATGCTTCTTACATGCACTTGCTGCTTTGGCAAATTTGCTCTATCATCACTTAAATGTTTACATATCAGCTGAGGTTTTTAATCTTCTGGGCAGAAAAGCTGACTTTTTTAACAGTTTTCTGGAATGTGAACCTGAGATGAGCAGCATATACTATAATATTTTTCTTTCTATTTTTATGTTTATCATATTTTCTATATTTTATACATTAAACATCTCGATAGATGAACAGCAGTCTACTACATATACTGTAATCTTCCCAATAAGCGCTTGGGCACTTTAAAAACTTTCTAGAGGTGGGCGCTCTTTAGAGATACTATGTACATATAGCCTAGCCTAATGAACATTGTACTGCACATTTAGTGCTACACAAATGCATGTATCAGAGTCTATAATAACGTTAGTACTAATGTTACGACAAGTAAAAATAGTTTCACGCATATCTTTTACATATCGCTGCATAAATTTTCCACCAATAAAAATGGCATTATAAACATCATAAAGATACATACCCCGGTATCTAAATAATTTTCCGTTTATAATAACATAAATGATTACAGGGCAAAAGTTTCAATCATTGTACAGTGGTAATGACAGAATGATGTTTGGTGGTTGTGCACTATATGACTGCAGATCCTAAGCACTGGTGCGGTAAGTGCAGATCCAGCTCTGGAAATGCGCACAGCAGCACAAAAATAGCGAGGAGGGGGGAGTTATGGGAGAGGGGCGCCTAAGAAAGACCCAATTATCTGTCTTTTATATCTACTTAAGATGAACAGCATTTATCAAATATCTAGTTCATATGAACAATAGTCAGCACTAGATGTAAGAAAACCCACTTATCTAAGTTCTGTATTTGCTTCAGATGAACAGCAGTCAGTACTACAGATATAAGAAAGACCCAATTATCTAGCTTTTAATTAATATCAACTTGAGATGAGCAGCATATACTATAATAATTATTATCATTTGTTTTTGTTTTGTTTATCATATTTTCTATATGTTATAGATTAAACATTTACTAAACATGACCCATAGATCCTGAAGAGTAAAGACAAAACTGACTTATACAAATTGTTTCAAAGAATTACATCAATGGTCAGAGATGCCCATATTGTGTGAAAGATGACAAACAGATATTTATAGTCGGAACTTAATTTAACCGACGCACAATATGGATTTTAAGTTTGAACTAAATGTTATTGCACAATGAGCTCAAAATAACAATGACAATTAACTTATAGCTCTCACAAGAATGGAATTTCACAATAAATTAATTTCAGCCATGTTTATGCCATTAACATGTATACACATTAACATGTATACACTTGCTAACAAAATTATCATTTCAAATATGAAACAAAACAGACATGCATGCGATTGATTATTAACAAATGAGCATTTTAAGGTTTTAAATTGTGAGGACACAACTCTAATATCTTGTTCTATTCCTATCTTTATTTAAAAATGTCAACAAATTTCTATGAAAATGACGTGAGTCAAAGTCAAAAAGTTAGGCAACACCCTCACTTTTGAAAACCAGAACCGGTGTGGTTCCGATGCTTTTTTTCATATGCTGATTGATTTATATTACCTGTCATATCATTGCATATCAACACACTAGCTAACATCATAATGACACCAAATATGAAACAAAAGGGACATGTAGTTCTTCAAATATCAGCATTTTACGATTTTATCATTAAGCCCCACCTACTCATTAATATTCAATTTCAAATCAATTTACTTTCCCATCTTCTCATAATATTTACATAACAACAAAAGGGTGAAGGCAATACAATGCAACAAAAATAAGTAATAAATTATACAAAAATATAATGAAAATTACAGAGAGAAAATGGTGGAAGGGCTTGGAAGCCGTAGCTTGTACAAGAAGCCCACCAGAATAAACATAACATGTATAAAGGATATAGCATGATAATAAACCCCCTTCTCAGAGGGTCCGACGCCCTCCTACCCCCACCCCTCTATCAAGAAAAAGAAAGAAAATCCGTTGTGATGTGGGAAATACTAGTGAGAGAAAATGTAGGAAGATCTATAAATGTTGATACTTGGATAATATGCATGATCTCGCCACCATCAAAAAAAGATTTTATTCAATAAGCCCTACCTACTGATTAATATGCATGACATCAGCCCCCAAACACAATAGGGCACATCTGTGGCTATCTCTGTGCCACATATGACATGAAACCAGTTTACCTTCTTCAGAAACCGTGTTTACAAGCTCTTTTCAGCAACATCAGATTAAGCCCGTCCACTATGCATATTAATGAAATCTAACATTTTTACAACACAAAAATGTATACACCAGCATACATCATAATTATACACCAAATATGAAACAAAACAAACAGGTGGTTGTTAAAATATGAACATTTCCAGATTTTTACAATAAACCCCGCCTATTCATTAATATGCATGACATCACCATCAAAAACAATAGGGCACATCTACGAACCATGGGCTATCTGTGTACCCCCATATGATATGAGTCCAGTGTGTTGTTCTTGAGATATCGTGTTCATGATCTGGGCGTCACACACACCCACAAACATAAACACACCCACACATATGCCATCATGACTGCATAGGCTCCTGATGCTATCGCATCGGAACCAAAAATTATTCAAATTTTGTAATGAAACTTAAACAGTGCAGTGAATAACACACATAACACACAAGACAACTTTTATAAACATAGCTCATAGAAAACCTTTAAAGGAAGAATTACATTTCCTAAAAGAACTGTTTCATCTGGACTGAAGTAAAGACAAATGGAAGGCCTCTATCACTTCTGTAACCCTTTCTAGAATACAGGCATGTAATTATCTTAACCTTTAAGGCTTATTACCAGGATTGATTTATATTGAAGGCTAGAATATACTGAAAGGTTCTTTGAAAGCCTGTTCTACATATATTCACATACTTATGCGATAGCAGAATTTGAGGGACAAAATTCAACTCTAAAATAACTGTCACATACTCCAAATAATCCAATGAATAATAACATTAAAGAAAAGATTACATCCATAAATAATTTAAGAAGTGAATTGCGCTGTCCTGGTAACGTCACTTCCGATTTTCAATTTCCTTATTGATTGCGAGAAATCTGTGATGTTATTGATAATACATGTAGGCTGCTATACTGTATGTTTAATCAGGCGGGTGTGTTATCGATAACATCGCAGGTATTTCTCGCTATCAATAGGGAAAATTTACGAAGTGACGTTACCAGGACGACGGGGTTCACTTCTTAATGTATTATGGGAAGATGCCTTTGCTTTAACATTTTCCACATACTGTAGTCATAATACTCTTTTGAAAACCAGTGGTAGGCAACATATGCAAAGTCGTTCTTAAAAGGCTGTCTATTGTGAATAAAGGGTTAGTTCAATGGTCAAGCAAGTCTATCTTATATGAAAGAGGACTTTAAAAGAAACAAAATGGTGAAGAAGCTACTTTAATATCTTATTCCATTGAGATGATAAAATTTAGAGCTCTGTCTAATCTGTGTACAAAAGTGACTGGTGTAGTAAGTCTACTATGGAAAGTTCAAGTCTTCATCCTCACATTCTTAATAATTTGTTAATGTATTTTAAAGAAAGTCTATTTAATTTTTTCACTTTTAAATTATTTTCCCTCTAACTTTCTTCAGGTGATATATTATAAATATCTTTCTAGATTCAGTTATACTACTTTCTTGACATATCCCATGGTTTAAAGCCACAAAATCGCTGGACAAAATATAATATAATACATAAAGACTTTGAAGGAATCTGAGGCTATGACATTAGTCTGTTTTCAGTTGTTTCTACACCAATGATACCAAACTTCAAAACTTAAATATCTCCTTAATGGAATAATACTTTTGAATGCTTTTTCACCATTTTGTTTGTTTTGAAGTCCTCTTTCAAATTAGATAGACTTGCTTGACCACTAAACTAATCCTTCAATATGTGGTGACATAAATGTTATTCAACAAGGATTGGTCTATGTGCAATCAAAACACTCAATTTAAAATATATTTACCCCCATGTTAGCACTTTAGAAAATTGCTTCAAAATTGATTGAAAACAATGAAAACAGCAAACAATACTGTCAATGTGACATAGCCTTTGAAATTCCAGGAACTGCAGGAAATATGCAATTTTATGCTTTTGTAAACTTTTGATGCATAACCAGTATTCTACACCATATGATTAGTACAATGTAGATTATGTTTCAATTGTCTGTCACATTTCTTTCATGGAGAAAAATTCTGCAAATAACCTCAACCCTCCAGATTTCTGCAACCAGAAGTCATAGCTATTTTAGATTTCAAGGATACTCACACTCTAGAGCTCTCTTTAAAGAAATATTCAATGGATTTTCATTTTTTATATATGATAGACAATTTTAGAAACAATGGTGAAAAAACTATGCTAATAACTTATTGCATTTAGAAGTTACAAAATTTTAAAAATTTTTGAATTTGGACAAAAATGACTGATTGGCAACATCTATGTTGTCATAGAGACAATTTCAACAAAAAATATCTTTTGAATTTCTTTTAAAATGATTTGGATTTTTTTTCTCATTATAAATGTGATGTACACCAAGAAAAAAAAAAAATGTTTTCTTGTAAATTATATATTCCACCCAATCTCTATAATGAACCAAAAATGATGTTCGATAATGTAAAAAAAGTGTGATTAAATTGATAAGAAATACATAAGGACTGTGCAGGAATTGCCTTGATGACATCACCAAGCTGAAGGACATATACTGTTTTAAGAACATTTTTACTCTTTAAATTATCATAATTTCTAAACAGAATAAGATATTAACATAGTTTTTTCACCACTTTGTTTCTACAAATTTCCTTCAATCATATATGAAAAAATGAAAATCCATGGGAATATTCCTTTAAATTAGCTATTAATCTAAAGGCATCCATAGAAGTTTAAAAGACATTACTGAATTGTACATAATTAAACATACAATTATAGGTACGTCAACATTCTCGGTTAAACCATATTACAGTACCTTCACATATTAAATACGATTGTTGTATATACAGACAGCTTATATCTTTGCTCAAAGTACCGGCACATAAAATTCATTACTGTGCAAGACCATTCATGTTTGACAAGACCGAGTTTTAAATTGTTTAAACATACTTTTTTTTTTTTTAAAGTGTTACAGCTGATTAAAGTTACAAGAATGGCAAAATTTGTGAAATAGTACATCTGAGCATGGTCATACTTTAATGGACTTGATTACATTTGGGTTTAAAAGGATTTCAGTGGTCAAACAGTCATATTTATGGTCATACTTTAATGGACTTGATTACATTTGGGTTTAAAAGGATTTCAGTGGTCAAACAGTCATATTTAATGAAAGAGGCAAATAGGCAGAGAAACTGCTTCAATATCTTATTATGTTAAAGTGATATCAAGTTTTCAGTTCTGTTGAAACTACTGGTGTTGAAAGGCTACTGTGGAAGGTTGACACCCTCCTCACTTAAATGAACAATTGTTAATGTATTTCAAACAAAATTAACTACAATTTTTTTTCTTCTAATGGAATTTTTTTCTTCACACTTTCTTCTGGTCTTAATTACTTCTGCCAACGAGATTGGACGGAGATTATGTTTTTGCCCCTGTCTGTGTCTCTGTCTAGTTTGTCTGTTTGTTTGTCTGTCATCAAGATATCTCAAAAACTGATGATTGGATTTGGATTAAATTTGGTGTGTGGTTTTGTTACTTCTTCAGAAGAAGTTTATTTGTTTGTTTGTTTGATGAGGGCTTAACGGCACCACGACAACAAAGGCCAAATTGTGCCTGAGAGGTCAGATCATTCTAGAGATAGGAAGTATAGGAAACAAGGGGAGAATGAGAGAAATTCAAGAACAAAAGGTCAGAAAGCTGTGATTGAGAGGGGAGGTGCATGGTTGAAATAAAAACAAAGTAGAGAGGGGGTGGAAGAGGAGAATTAAATATAGTTGTAGAGGGAGGCATGATGAAGGAAGGAATTTATTTTATCCGAAAGATTTTTCTGGAAGAAATCAGCAATTGAGTTGTGGGGAGCGAGGGAAGCTCTAGGAAGGTTGTAGAGGGGGCAAGCAAGGAGAACATGATGGGTTGTGAGGGTGCAATGGCAATTGTTGCAGAGGGGTTGGGGGAGCCAATAAGGTGAAAGTGAGTGAGGTGGGTGTGACCAATTCTAAGACGGGTAATATGAACGTTGTCGATACGAGAGTGGTTGTTGATGGTGGAATTGATCGGAATTGTGGGCTGGATGACATGGAGTTTATTATCAATTTGGGAGTTCCATGAGGTTTGTCAGCGGTCCCGAACAAGAGAAGCGATAAGCGGTTTGATGTCAGAGAGGGTTTTTGGAAAAGGGGCAGGGAGGAGGTTTAGGGCAAGCTTAGCTGCTGTATCAGCCCTGTCATTACCTGGGATGCCAACATGGCTGGGTATCCAGAAGAAAATAATACTTTTCCTGCAGAGGGTGGGAGAAAGGAGTTTCCGGAGGAGGAGGTGGC
The DNA here is from genome assembly GCA_020152595.1 of Chiridota heheva. Classification (NCBI taxonomy): domain Eukaryota; kingdom Metazoa; phylum Echinodermata; class Holothuroidea; order Apodida; family Chiridotidae; genus Chiridota; species Chiridota heheva. The sequence continues at coordinate 3,038,845 of JAIGNY010002361.1, forward strand.
ATATGAGGTTATCCCATATAAGATTGAGTAAAGTAGTAAGAACAGCCTTTGAGTCGGAGAAAATAACAAAGTGGCTGAGTGGAGATAAATAAAGTTGAGGGCTAGGAGAATAGCCTTAGCCTCGGCTGAAAAGATGGATGAGTAGTTGGAAGTCTGCTACTGAGGGTGATGTCTTGGATGACGGCGGCAGTAGCTGTCTTGTCGCCTTCCTTGGAGCCATCAGTATAGATGGAGGTGTAGTTTGAGAGTTGGTCTTTGATTTGATTGTGGAGGTTGATGGAGAGGTTAGGGTGGGTTTGAGCTTTGTGATGAGTGGAGATCTAGCTAGAGGCCCAGGTAGACAGAAGGGAGGGGGTTGGCCAAAGGAGGAAAAGTGGGCCAGTAGAAGGTGCCGAGAGTGGTGGGGTTGATGCTGAGATGGAAGAGGTCTGATTTAATGCATAAGCTGAAGGGAGGGGATAGGGTTTCAGTCATATCAAAGAGGGTGGAGAAATTGGAATACCTAATGAGGTTGTAAACAGGGTTTTGGGTGTTGGTGAGAACCCTAAAAGCATAGAAGAGGCTAAGCTTTCTACATCTAAATAGAAAGGGGGGTTTGTTGGCTTCAACATGAAGGCTGGTGATTGGGGAGGTCCTGTAAGCACCTAGACAAAGCCTGAGGGCTTCATTTTGGATGGTGTTGATGTGGTTGAGGTATGAGTTGTGAACGACACAGTATACAATATTGCCGTAGTCAAGCTTGGCACGAATGGTGAGCCTGAAAAGTTTGAGAAGAGCAAAGCGGTTCGCATCCCAAGTGGTGTTGGAGAGGAGTCGGAGAATGTTGAGAGAGCTGTTGCATTTTAGTTTCAGGTTGGTGATGTGTTGCTTGTAGGTAAGCTTGGGGTCTAGAGTTAGACCCAGGAACTTTGTGTGTTCAACTTTAGGGATGCGATTGCCATTGAGCACAAAGTTCAGGTTGGGGTGGAGGTTGTTGAAATGACAAAAGTGCATGAAGACTGTCTTGTCTTTGAAGAATTTAAAACCGTTTTTGTAGCTCCAGTCTTGCAGCTGGTTGAAACTGATTTGGAGCCTACTTTCAACAATAGGAAAGCTAGGGGAGGAGTAGAAGATGGTGAAGTCATCCACGTATAAAGTACGTTTGATGTTGGGGCCAAGGTTATCCGCGATGTCATTAATGCTCAAATTGAAGAAAGTGGGAGAGAGGATGCTGCCTTGGGGGACGCCCTCTTCTTGGGGGTACGGGTTGAAGAGGGTGTGGCCAATACGAACTTGGAACTGCCTGGGTGAGAGGAAGTTTTGAATAAAGATGGGGAGGTGGCCTCTGAGGCTGATGGTGTGAAGTTTGCGGGTAATGCCGTATTTCCAAGTAGTGTCAAAAGCTTTCTCAAGGTCAAAAAATATGGCAATGAAGTGTTCCTTTTTTGCGAAGGATTCACGGATAGCGGTGTTGAGCATGATTAACTGGTCTAGGGTATTGCGACTTTTTCGGAAGCCGCTTTGGTGAGGGGAGAGGATTCTGTTGGTTGTGGGGGTGTTGGTGGTGAGAGAAGAGATAAAGTTGTTTCAAGTGTTGGTTTGACTGTCCTTGATAGTGCATCTGGCCTTGGCACGGCTGATGCGAAAGAGGTTGAGGTTATGGGTGGTCAGATTAGTTTTGAAGTTCCTGAGGGCTCTTTTCCTGTTCTTGATGGCACTTTTGCAGTCATCAGAGAACCAGGGGTTGGGGGAATGATTTGGGGGTTGGGGGGATGATTTGGGGGTTTGGGGAATTGAGCAGGTGGCGATCTTGATAGGGATATTACTGAACTTGACATGGGATCCTCATCCTCGAGAAAATAGGAGGAGAGGTGTGAGTCACAGAGGGTTTCGAAAAGGGGCCAGTCAGCCTTTTCGAGGTTCCAGGTGTGGTCAGTGGGGTTTGAGGTTGGATTAAAATTTGAGACAGTGATTGCTAAAATCAGGAGGAGTTGATTAAAATTTGAAACATTGGAACGGGGGTGCAAATGGGGGGTGGGGACTTTTTTTTTTTCTGTTTGTTTGTCATCAAGATAATTAAAAACTGATGTTTGGATTTGGATTGAATTTGGTGTCTGGTTTTTTGTTACTGCTTAAGGAAGGACTGATTAAAATTTGTGACATATTGGACGGGGAAGGATGAAAAAGGGTGGGATGGGGACATGTTTTTGCCTCTGTTTGTTTGTCTGTCACCAAGATATCTCAAGAACTGATAATTGGATTTGAATTAAATTGGTTTGTTACTGCTTAAGGAAGAAGTGATTAAAATTTAAGACAAATTGAAATAAAGGAAAGGGTGAAAATTGAGGGTGGGGAAATGTGTTTGCAATGTTTGTCTGTCATCAAGATATCTCAAGAACTGATGGTTGGATTTGGATTAAATTTGGTGTGTGGTTTTGTTACTGCTTAAGGAAGAAGTGCTTCAAAATTAAGACATTGGTGACATTTTATAATTTGTCTGTCATTAAGATATCTCAAGAACTGAAGATTGGATTTTGATTCATTTTGGTGTGTGATCTTGTTTCTGTTTCAGGAAGAAGTGATCAAAATTTGGGACATATTGGAACAGGAGAAGGGTGCAAATGGGGGGTGGGGATGTTTTAGAAGATGAGATCTGTCAAGACTAAGCTGTCAAGACTAAGTTGTCAAGACTAAGCTGAAACTATCCAATATAATGTGCTGAACAATGACATTGTGCTCTGAATGAAATACAAACGATCAATTTTCTAAACTCAAGAGACTTACATCAAGTGTTTTCTGGAATCAAAGCAAATTTAAACAATTGGTTCCTGCCATGAATGGAAGATGATGGAATGTGAATCCTGGCTGAATCCTGACTGAATACCAATTGTATGGCCTTGAAAGAAATCCAGTCAGAAGATAATCTTCAATTGTTCAGATTGCAAATGATCATTACAGATCAAAACTTGAGGATGAATCTTGGTTGGCCTAGAATTGAGTATATTTGGTATGGAGATCAAATGAACTCCAAATTATTCTAGGCATGTTGGAATTGCACTCTAGAGAGTGCTAATATTCTAGTTTATAACTACCTAACTAGATTCTGTATTACTACTTTTCTGGCATATCCAGTGGTTTCAAGGCAAAAAATCTCAGGAACAAATATCATCAAATACATAAAGACTTTGAAGAATGTGAGATGTGACATCACGGCTAGTCTAATTTCAGTCATTTCAACACATATAAGACAGAACTTTAAACTTGAATATCTTCTTAACGGAATAAGATTTTGAAGACTTTTTTCACCATTTTATTTCTTTTGATGTCCTCTTTCCATTCAAGATGGACTTGCATGACCACTGAACTAATCCTTTACCCATTGGTGACTTGTGATCAAATCAGTGAAACAAAGTCTGTGTCATTCAAAATATTTCAATGATAGATTAGCACACAATAGATAAGAAAAATGAAAAGCTGATGACATCACCAATTTAATTATTTTCTTGAATATTTTACACCTGAACATTTGTGCTGTCACGATATAGCTGTATCACATATCGATTATAAAGTAGGCGAGTGGTTTTTCATAGCTGTATCACATATCGATTATGGAGTAGGCGAGTGGTTTTTCCAACACTGCTTCAAATTTCACCAATTATTCAAACTAGTAAAGACAAATTTCAAGCTCTAATTACAGTATATTCACGTACAAAATCTATCTCACTCAGTCCTTGAACAATTACTCAATACAAATCTATGTACAGACTAGTAGGCCTACCTCACTTAAATCAAACATGCAACAACTTAATTAATTGAGTAGAGTAATGTTTGCCAAGCAATAGAATTTTGACTTTGATTATTTATCCCCATTAATAGGCCATTCTCTGGCTGTTCACACATGTAACGTAACAAAGAATGGCCCCAGTGGGACGCCTGGGGTCTCCCAGAGATTCTCTGTAATGTTATATGAAGTGACCAGCAAGTGAATGGCCCCCGTGGATTCCTGGGAGACCCCAGGGGTCCGCTTTAGTGCCATTCTCTGTTACATTATGAGTGTGACCAGCCAGTGAATCCCATGGATCCCTGGGAGATCCTAGGGGTCCGCTGGGGCCACTCTCTGTTATGATATGTGTGTGATCAAGCAGAGAATGACCCAGGCGGATCCCAAAGGTCTCCCGGGATCCACGGGGACCATCACACTTGAACATAACAGAAAATGGCCCTAATATGAAAAGATCATTCTGTTTGAGTTTAACTTTCACCAAATTCTTAGCTTTGTGGATAGAAAACTCAAAGTGGATGTCCCTAAAGTACATGTAAACATTTCATGGAGATTAAAGAAATGAAAAAAAAAGATACAATTAGTCATTGTTTCAAATTATAAGGTTTTAAATTCATTATTCAGTGACAATTTCGTTGCAAAATAGATAAACAATAAAAACAACCCTACAAATAATAAATAAAATGACTAGAGCATCACTGATGCAGATGCTCAACCCCTTAAATTTTAAGTAAAGTTGTGAGTGTCCAGCCTGCGGTAGTGATTTGTTGCCAATAAAAAGAAAGATGGCATAATAAACTTTATTGATGTTAACACATTTAAGTCCCAGCCCATATTTTTTTTTCCTTTCATGTACCAACATCGCGAACATGCGAAGGATATCATAGCATGTATTACTTGGAATTTATTCAAATTTTATTCAAATTGGTGTAGCGGTTATAATACCTGTCTACAGACCACGAGGCCCTGGTTCAATCCTGGGGTTTCCTTCTTTGTTTTGTAAAATTAATGTAAATAAACATTTTTTCCACCAATTTTTAAATGTAAGGGTCGCGGTCATACTTCCTGTTTTTGTAAGAAAAGGGTCAAACACAGGACAAAATTTTGTGAACAAAGCAGAGATTTGTATAAGCAATTTACACACAAAATAGCGTTACTAGTTAGCCATCCTCAACTGTTAGATAGTGACGATGAGTCTGATTTGGAGCCAGATTTCATAGAATTCGATACTAACATTGATGGTGAGAGGGATTTTGACAATGATGAAGAGGAATTGACTATAAATAATGGTGATTGTTTAAAGAAGTGACTGGTATTCCAGCTAATCTACCTGCAAATCCATCTCTAAAGATGATAATTAATTTATATAGCGTTTTATGTACACAATCATATTTAAAAATGCTTTACAATGAAAACAATAAATGAAACTACCCCTCACCTGATGAAAAATAACTAAATTAACTATTGAAATAAGGTTTAAAAATATGAGTTGGAAGAACTTTTAGAAATGTGGATTGATTTTCGGTTTGTCTGATTTTAACTGGTAGTTCATTCCACCAAGTGGTCCCACCCTAGAAAATGCTCTCCCACCAAGTCTTGTGTGCTTTATGGTTGGTACATAAAGCCAAACAGCATTTCTATTATGAAGATTATATTTGGAGTGTTTAAAAAAAATATGAGTTCTTGAAGATAGTTTAGTGATTTATAGTAAATATATTTCAAAACTAATACTAAAATCTTAAATCTAATTCTCAGAGTAAATGAGAGCCAATGCAGGGAATCGAGAATGGGAGTTATATGGTCATATTTCTTAGCCTTTGTTACTATCCATGCAGCAAAATAAAATAAAAATTAAAAGGATTGTTTCGATCTATTTTTTCGATCAGATGGGTTTAAAAAGTTTGTGAAGAAACAAACAAATATGCTGAGCAGAAGATTCGGAAAAATAATGGATGGCACAATAACTCCACATGGGATGTGCAGTACTCCAATTGGGACACTGTAACAATGCATTAATAAAATCACTTATTCTGTTATTAAAAATGGTGCATTAAAATGGGGGAAAAACACTAATTGATATTGGAATATGTTTTATCATCTTATTTTTGCTATTTCCATCACTTTACCTGCAAAAGAAAAGAGAAATAAACAATAAGGTCAGCTGTATTTTTGATAATCTTTTATTTTTTGTTTTTCTTTATATTATGCTAATTTATGCAAATTATTAAAAAATCACAAAAATGTTATATTTTGTTATTTTGAATATTATCTTTTAAAAAATATGTAGATTGTGCACCTTTTTGTGTAGTTTGTGTACCTTGATCTATTTGAGTACCAAATTTAAGTACCCTAATTACACAAAATTTGGAAACAACCTTCGGCCCCAAGGAAATTAC
>JAIGNY010002361.1:3050000-3105000 GCA_020152595.1 Chiridota heheva
TATTCACAAATCTGATTTCTTTTAACTCCCCCCTCCTTGCACCTCCCCGTCACATTAGAAAACCGTCAGTGATTTTCACTTTACTGTTCTTATATTCTTCTCAAAATCCTATTTCAAATTTTTCAAGAATTGTAACACTCACCCCTTTTGCTTGCCTTCAGAGTAGCTTAATAGTCCTATGGTCCGTATTGTAATCCTCAAATGTTCTGAATTGGAAAACAATGAAGAAAGTTTTGTGATACTAATATATAAGTATTTTTAGTACAGTATCTTGACCATAATCATAGAGCAATCAGCTTAACACAAATGAGGTTGCGCATCAAATATGTGAATCAAAACAATGAAATGACAGGACATCATGAAATGCACTGCTTTAAAGATGGAGGCTAGTCTCAGTAAAATACGGTAAAATTTGGGATGCGATATTTTAACGTCACATCCAGTTGTGGACGCAAGATCCGATCCAGTCTGTTTGTACAGCCAAACACTAGCATGCACATTGTGTGTGCCGAGTTATATGCACAGCGCATTACATTACTGTGCCGAGAATCTTGGGGTTTTTTTCAATGCGTTTGTCAGAAAGAAAAAAGCGGAAGTGAAATATTAGTATTATAAACTACAATAATAGTCACCAAATGAAAATTACTGAGAAAAAAAAGATAAAAGCAAAAGTCACGACAAACGATTGTACCGGGGTTCGAACTCACGACTGTTGCTTTGATAAAAGATCACTTCCGATCGCCGTAACCAACTGGGCTAACTCGTGTAATGACCTTCAAAGCGTTTAAAATAACTATACACCTGTACGAGACAACGAATCGCGTAGCAAAATTTCAACCAATCCAAAAATTTGAAAGGAATTATAATTATTGAACCCATATGACAATTTCGCCTCTTATGCTGCCTAAATGCATAGATCTTTGTTTCTAACCTATTTCTTGAGGTACGTTTATATGATTTAGCACAAGAAAATATATTTAATGATATACACTGCACCTTTATATACAACCCCGTGAGCCCATGTCTAAAATAATGAAAAGTATAGTCATCACTGACCGTTGGATCAGCTGCATTTTGCAGAATTGTAAAGATCACCCTCCCTTATGTCCCCAATCATCAAGAACAATAATTGTCACTATTATTTCCAGCGCATCTCAATAAAAGTTTATCTAATTATTTACTGATTTTGTGCTATTATTCTTTCTCTTCAAAGATGGCTGCATTTGATACATTCATGAGTTGAAGCTTCTAAAAGGTCAAGCGATATCTACAGAAGCATTTTTTTTTTTTATATCAAATCAATGATTACTGAAATAGCTCAAAAGTTCATCAAAATCAGTTTAGATATAGAAAATTGCATATCTATCTGACTTAAACAGGTTCATTCTGTGAGAGATTATGCAAATCTGTGATGTCATTAGTTCAATCACTCCACGTTTAGCAGATGTAAATGTATTGTTTTTTTACATATATGTATATATATATATATATGTATATATATATATATATGTATATATATATATATATATATATATATATATATATATATATATATATGTATATATGTATATATATATATATATATATATATATATATATATATATATATATATATATATATATATATATATATATATATATATATATATATATGTATATATATATATATATATATATATATATATATATATATATATATATATATATATATATATATATATGTATATATATATATCTATATATATATATATATATATATATATATATGTATATATATATATATATATATATATATATCTATTTTATATATATATATATATATATATATATATATATATATATATATATATATATATATATATATATATATATATATATATATATATATATATATATATATATATATATATATATATATATATATATATATATATATATATATATATATATATATATATATATATATATATATATATATATATATATATATATATATATATATATATATATATATATATATATATATATATATATATATATATATATATATATATATATATATATATATATATATATATATATATATATATATATATATATATATATATATATATATATATATATATATATATATATATATATACAGAAGAAAATAGAAGACAAGGAATGTCAAATTCCGTCAACAAAGATTTATTAAAAACAAAATTTTAGGCTTACTAAGCCCTTCTTCAGTGTAGACATTCAACACGAAACTGTTAAGTTAAAACTTAAATAAAGCAAATAAAATGCATGACAGATGAGAAACAGCTACATCAAGGTACGCTCTTATAGGTGACGTAACAAGAACAGGCTTGCACGTCTAGAATAAAATTACAACTGCGTAAAAATTACACCCATACCTTCATACACACTATACGCAATGCGCGCAGAGGAGAGAAACTTTTATGTACTTTTGAAGTAACTAAATCTACTTAAAGATGCTAGTAGATCTTTGTTTAAGCTTTCTGTTAAGGTTTGGTATTTGAAGATGTACATGAGTTCAGCATTTTTTTTTGTCTTTATCAGACCTCAAATTACCTGCTAAAAGGCAGAAGTGTAAGTCAGTAATGTTTTGATGGTGTGTGTCTGTGTTAAAGTGTTTAGCAATAGGAAGGCCCTGTGTGTTGTTCCTAATGGAAGAGAGATGATTATTATATCGGAAGAGAAATTTAGTTTTAGTTTCTGCAATGTAGTTTGCTTTGATGCACTTTTTGCAGTATAGTAGATAAACCACATTGGATGAATCGCAAGTGAAGGGTCCTGGTTTTACAATGTGTTTACCTACTTTAATTTCATTCCTGGTGTCCATATGTTTACAAAGACTACATCTGGTCTTGTTGCAGGTCGTATTTCCTGAGTGTACCTGCATGGTAGGGAGAGTGCTACGCACTATTTTGCACCTATGCTGCTTACATATATATATATATATATATATATATACATATATATATGTATATATAAATATATATAATGTCGCTAGCCAACATAATTATAAACCAAATATTTCGAAAGCTCCTGTTTCCTTCTTCAATGGTATGAAGTCAAATGACGCTAGAAGATAACAGCGATGATAGCTTGCACGTTAGCATATATATCTATGACTAGAGATTTTCAAAGCCATAAGATGGCCACTGAAAACATATGTTGGAAAAGGTGTACCTGGCAAGAGTGGCTAATTAGGGCAAGCTTCAGCAGTAAATTTTTGCAATACATCAATTTTAGACATAGAAAAACAATTTTTTAAATTTTATACCTTTCGTTAAAAAATCCTGGTATCAGCGCTGACACCTACTAAACGTACGGCTGTGTGAAAGAGCATCAAGTTCTCATGATATTTTGTTTCTTTCAGAAAGCTAACTATTTCTTTCTGACTTATCGACAATCAAAGTTCCAATGTTACATGATAAGTTGGTAATAACTCTATTCTTTAAATCCATCCCAGCCATTAGGCCCCCCATGAGGCCAGTGCTCATCTCCAATTTCCATGGCGCAAGCGGATGAGAACACATGACTCACCCTGGAAAGGATGCCAGTCCATTGCAGGTTAACTCCCCAGCAATGCTGGTACTCATTTTACAGCTGAGTGGACTGGAGCAAGAAGAGTGAAGTGTCTTGCTTAATGTCACAATTATGCAGTGCTCGTGGCATTAATCGAAACAGGTACCTTTCGCAATTACGCGCATGACTCCATAACCACTGAGTCAACTTTGTTTTATTCAATTTCTGCCCTTGTCAATCAACATCACTAATATATTTCCCATCAAATTTGTTGAAAGGGGGCATGATCAAATTTAAGAAATTCTTAGTCTGATATCTCCTTCAAACTCTTTTGACAAGATATCAAAAAAGAAGGATTTAACAAAGAAAAAGAAAAGCTATTCATCTGATGACATCACAAATTTGAATAATGAAAAAATCTGCAAAATGGTCAATTTGAAACCAATTTTATTGGCATGTGTTGCTAATGTTGCCTCAGTATCACTAGTTTCCAGTGTTCATGCTAGAGTTCAAAATTTGGGAGGGAAGATTTTTCTCCTTGTGATGCAACACACAAAAAAAAGGCCAAAAATACACCCAAAAAAAGCCCAAAATACACAAACACACACACACACAAAAAGGGGCCAAAAAATGGCAGAAAAAGGCCAAATTTGGCCTTTTTTCTGGAATTTTTTCATTTTGTAGGAAATCTCTCTTCCCCTTCTATTTTTTTTTTTTTTTTTTTGGGGGAATTTGATATTATGTGTGGGAATACCGCAATCATGCACCAATGTGAACACTGCTAGTTTAAATCATTGTCTCCTCTCACAGTGCAAAGGCCTTTTTAGCTATACATCATAAAAACCACTTGGCAGTCAAATTTTATCACACTGCTCTGACCGCATTCCTCACGATTCATAAGAAAATCTAATTGAATGTTTGTCCTGTCCATTTCCGCACTAATCGAAGTGCAGTTGTCCTGTCCATTTCTGCACTAATCAAAGGGCAGACAATAAAAGTCAAAAATGTTACAAAGTAATTATCCTTCAATTTAAAAGCACCTTTGAAAAATTCCAATCAATATCCTGATACAAGAGTCGACAACCGAACGACAGTTTAATTCATTTTCTAGATAATGAAGTGGTTTTCAACCTATTCTATTCTCTGTCATCAAACTGAGATGAATTCATTATTTACATTTTTTAAATCTTTTCCGCCATTTGGATATGCTAAAATTACCCACGGGGCTTAATGTACAGCAATATTTTATGCAGCATATGTGTTTTTACAGCTGGGGAATGCTTTTTTGACTGACATATTGTAATCGAAGCAGAAGCTGAGTGATTAAAATTTGTGGAATCGAAATATGCCTAGGGATGCCTACATCTTTGGCTAATTCAGAATGTTACAAATATGATCAGAAATCATAAAATGACAAATCATTCACACATCACATGACAAATCATTCACACATCACATGATAAATCATTCACACATCACATGATAAATCATTCACACATCACATGACAAATTAGTGTAAACACAAAAATGTTGACATTTAAAAAAGATGTAATGCATCAAAAGAGCACTAGACCGAGAAGTGGGGGCGCTTGTTTTTGCGAATTTCACAGATACATCATCAACAAAAGATAGATAAACTTTATATTTTGATGACAGACAAACAAACAAACAGAGGGCGAAATTATAACTTTCGTCCAACTTTGTTGGCGGAGATATTTATGTGACATCACACCTCCGCTTGGAAACCTTTCGGCCAAGAAGAGAAGACAGTTTTATTTAGGAATTTATGAAAATACCGCAATTTCTTATCTTACTATCTGTTCTTTGTTTTGACCGTTCATGCTCACCAGACTGAAAAGCTGGATCACGAACCCGGTAAGATGAAAACCAATAGATTATTATTTTTTATTAAGATATCGAAAAATTCTCAACCAGTTCAAACTTGATTTGTATAAGTGTGGTACTTCCTTGCAATTAATATATTGTAAAAGAAATCTTAATTTTATAGCACAATTTTACAAGAGCCTGCTGTACGGAATTTCATCAAATTCAGTTGCAATCACTCATTTTTCAGCATTTTATATTTTCAGGCCTAATGTAAATCCATTATGTATGACAAGGCAGCTATTCTAATCACTTATGTCATCTATTGCTGTTTAATCACCAGCAACATTTTTTTGGAGAGCAGAGTTTATAAAGATGAATCTTGTCTCAACAGAGTTGCTCAACCCGTCACCATTAATATAACAACATCACTTAAAACATTTCGGCCAATCAGAAACATTGGATTGTAGTGTCTTTGCATCTCCACGTTAACGCAATGTATGACCCCATCTCCACATAAACGCAATACATAACCTTCAATCTCTAAACCATAACTCCCCAATCAGCATAGAATTGAAATAGATATTCTCAACAAATTTTCAAGAAATGTAAAGATTATACTTACATTATATACACATTTTGCAAACATATGTATTCAAAAATACTCAAGATCCTCTCTGTAGAAAAAAATAAAGTGCACAAACAACGCTTGAGCAACAGACCATTTAATGTACATGTCAAGTTTACCATAAACATATAAAAAAAAATTAAAAAAGACAATTCCAATCAGTGGCATAGCCAAAGGGTGGGCAGAGGGGCAATAACCCCACCAGTATATTCCTCAATATTCCATTTTTATCAGTACAAAATTAGTACCGTTCGTCAGCAGGGGCCATAATTTGTATCCTGTCAGTTTATTTCTGTTACTGGCCCTACCAATATGGGAATCCTAGCTAAGCCACTGATTCCAATACTAAACATCGAGTTGATTAATGTAAAAGGCAGTCGCTGAATTTCTCAGACATGAAATAACACAAACTTGCGAATAGGTGTTGTGAAGCACTCAATATAAATTACTGCCTCAAAGCATGAAGCTATAATCTATTCTAAAGACCAATTTTTCTAATGTAAATGTTATTTAATCTTCTTAAGCACCCCTTTCATATAAAGCAGGTGTGTTTTATACAGCAAAATCTTTCTCCAGACATTTATTTTCAACACTCCAGCAATATGTCAAAAATAATTGATTACTATGCAGATTCAAGTTCAACAGTCTCAGCTTTCTAAAAATGAACTATCTTTACGCCCAATCCTCGCTACAATTTTTAGTCTTTTCACCCACAAGAACCTCCATTTCGGCAATTATTACTTTTAGACTGCTAGAAGCATGGAAGTAGTCTTCTACTCTACTTCCAGTAGTCTTCTACTCTACTTCCAGTAGTCTTCTACTCTACTTCCAGTAGTCTTCTACTCTACTTTCAGTAGTCTTCTAATCTACTTTCAGTGGTCTTCTACTCTACTTTCAGTGGTCTTCTACTCTACTTCCAGTGGTCTTTTACTCTACTTCCAGTGGTCTTCTACTCTACTTCCAGTGGTCTTCTACTCTACTTTCAGTGGTCTTCTATTCTACTTTTAATGGTCTTCTACTCTACTTCCAGTGGTCTTCTACTCTACTTCCAGTGGTCTTCTACTCTACTTCCAATGGTCTTCTACTCTACTTCCAGTGGTCTTCTACTCTACTTCCAGTGGTCTTCTACTCTACTTCCAGTGGTCTTCTACTCTACTTCCAGTGGTCTTCTACTCAACTTCCAGTGGTATTCTACTCTACTTCTAGTGGTCTTCTACTCTACTTCCAGTGGTCTTTTACTCTACTTCCAGTGGTCTTCTACTCTACTTCCAGTGGTCTTCTACTCTACTTCCAGTGGTCTTCTACTCTTACTTCCAGTGGTCTTCTACTCTTACTTCCAGTGGTCTTCTACTCTACTTCCAGTAGTCTTCTACTCTACTCCCAGTAGTCTTCTACTATACTCCCAGTAGTCTTCTACTCTACTCCCAGTAGTCTTCTACTCTACTCCCAGTAGTCTTCTACTCTACTTCCAGCAGTCTTCTACTCTACTTTCAGTAGTCTTCTACTCTACTTCCAGTAGTCTTCTACTCTACTTCCAGTATTCTTCTACTCTACTTCCAGTAGTCTTCTACTCTACTTTCAGTAGTCTTCTACTCTACTTCCAGTAGTTTTCTACTCTACTTCCAGCAGTCTTTTACTCTACTTCCAGTAGTCTTCTACTCCACTTGCAGTAGTCTTCTACTCTACTTCCATGCTAGAAGCAACTAAGAAACCCATCACTGATAGTTCAATGATATTACGTATCAGTAATTACACTCCCAATCATCTATATGCACATGATGGAACTGATTAAGAGGGGCCAGGTATTGTGAATTTGCTTACTGCAGGGCCAAGTCATGCAGTGGTGTAGGAACAATTTTTTTTTGGGAGGGGGGGGCTGAGGCTTTATTCCTCCAAGGACCTCGACCCCCATCCCCACCCAGAAGCCTCGTTTTTGGCATGGTTTCTTGGGCATGTTTGGCGCATTGGGCATTTTTTCTCTGATTTTTTTTAAAGAAGAATGAAAAAGTGACATTCTTGTTATCTTCTTTTTGAACTCTAACAGACTTGCTAACAGTCATCATGAAAGGCACAAGTTGTGGTTAAGTGGAGGTCCCCAAGCCAAGCCATTAAGAGGCCGTTTCAAATATATAAATATGTTTGCATAGGTCTATCACTTTTTACAAAAAGGATTCGATCATAGACTCCAGGCAATGGAGCTAAAAAAGAAAACAGGCAGATACGCAAAAAGAAAAGACACGTTTTAGTCTGTAAAACATGTTTATTCAAAATGTCCAAGCTTACATCTATAAAACAACCTTCTTTGACATATCTGAGCATGAGGGAAACTGTTTTCAGGTATATCCTGTCAGCCCATGGATCAATTTAAGTAAGGGGTTGTCTAGCCTATAACAAAACAGTTCTTTCTCTATGAAAAAGCATTTCTTTCTCTTTATACATGTACAGTTATATTCAATTACTTCTTGGAAAAATAATTATGCTGCCCGCACTCAGAGTCTGCGGTAACACACAAATGTTATGTTTAATACAGCTTCAATCAGCTCAAAATGATTATGAGGGTGCTAAAAAGTCTCCATCCAAATTGCATAACCTTTTTTTCCAACATAATCGAAAAGTTTAAACATATGACAATATACGATAAAGTTATATTAATCAAAGTGGGTATGAATAAAAGTTATAAGGATTTTTTGTATATGCGAAGTAGGGGGGGCTGAAGCATAGTTTAGCCCCCCTGAATTTTGACTATGGGGGCTAAAGCCCCCAGCCCCCACCCCCCCCTTCCCCCTCCCCCTTCCTACGCCCTTGAAGTCATGCATGTAATGTGGGGCTGAGGATTCATTTAAATTTTTAAAATAATGTTTTCAACAGTGAGCTAGCTTCAATCACGGGCATAAACACTCTGGTGACTTTGGATGCATTGAACTGAAAATTTATAGCCAGAGTTATTCATCATGCATGACACAATATGAAGCCAATAATTTTGGACAATATTTTTAGAAAAACCAGCAAAGCTTGCTGTATCTTAAAGGACTGGTGACATGTAGAAGCAAGTTTGCTTTAAACTGATGTTTGACACTCACTGAACACTAAGTAACCCTATTTCTTTAAAACAATAATTGGAAAATTGTGAAAATGCATTATTTTGAATTTCAGAATAACCACTTTCTGTGGCTTCCGCAAATTTATTTAAATATGTGACCTTGCAAGTTGTAGACCCCACAGAACTGCCTATGTAAACACGTGCAAAGTAATCAGGAACCTAAATTGTCGTCAGCAAAAAGTTTGGAAATTTCATCCTCTGATACCTTAGATACAGAAGAGTCCTTTTGAGAACTTGACAGAGACATTATAGACCCCCATAGTATACCTAAAGATGCAATCATTATAGACCCCCATAGTATACCTGAAGATGCAATCATAATAGACCCCATAGTATACCTGAAGATGCAATCATTATAGACCCCCATAGTATACCTGAAGATGCAATCATTACAGACCCCCATAATAAACCCAAAAATAGAATTCAACCATAAATGTTCGAGATATTACCCGGAGAAAATTAGCCATTCTGAGCTGGCTGAACGTGAAGTTCAACAAACCCTTCGCAAACGCCTTTACAACACCACAGACTTAAGGTAACTTACAAATAGGCCTACATTTTGGAAATAATTAGTGTTTCCCACTCAGTCTTATCCGGTGCATGCACTGTTTCATACAATTCTCTCCTTTTCGTCTAAACTATACCATCATTCAATCTATTTCCTAGAAATCACAAAAAAAAAGCTAAAAGTTTAAGCCTACAACTAAACTGAAGCTTAGATACACACAATACACCCATTATATGTGTATACAGTAGGTCTACGTACGACCAGCCGGAGAACAGTGATGTCACTGTCCAATTTGACATGTCACAAAATTTTAAAAAAAAAAATCAGAATTGGAAGTTAAGTTAATCTTTTGTCAAGATTTTGTTTTATTGTTTTTAATATTATATTCAGG
Organism: Chiridota heheva; assembly: GCA_020152595.1. Lineage (NCBI taxonomy): Eukaryota > Metazoa > Echinodermata > Holothuroidea > Apodida > Chiridotidae > Chiridota > Chiridota heheva. Next base: position 3,059,989 of record JAIGNY010002361.1, read on the forward strand.
GATGTAAAGGACAGATTGCTGTATTTAGTTTATTCCAAATGCACTGTTATTTCGGTTGTGTAAAATTTTACACAACTGCTGTTTACTATATGAACCTAGCGACTGTTGTTTAAAAGAATACACAACCGGTGTTGTGTAAGTTCATAAGGAGCAGTTGTGTACTTATTGTACACAATTTTACACAACATGTGTTAAGTCACTTTTGTTGTTTAACCAACCCAGTGTAAATATTGTATTATTTGTTCACAACAGTGGCAGCTCCATTATTTCTTATGGTGGAATGGGGTTCCTGGGATCAAGATAGGGATGCATTAAGCTAAGCAATGAGAGAAACAATGTGCTTAAAACTGTAGATCAGCAGTTCACTAACAATTTCAAGGGTAAGTGGACAATATTTTAATCGCTTCGAGTATTAAATATGACTTTTATAATAAACTGGATGTGATTGCAGTCACCCTATTAATGGCATCACACTGCATGTCCATGATCAAACCAAGTAGCATCTGCATTGCACTGCACAGATGCATGTAACGTTAGATGCATGAACCTAGTCAGATTTGTTAATTAGGCCGTTAACCTCGCAGGTGACTGAAATCACATCCAGTTAAATATATATATTTATGTACACTTTCCTTTAAGCCTTGATTCTCCATTTTGCAAGTCAGCATGCCCGTGGTCTATTCTCCATTTTGCAAGTCAGCATTTGCATTAATATCCCAGGTTACTGACGTTAACTTTAAATCACGTTGGTTTTTTTTTACACAACAGTTTTAAAGTACCTGAAATCATTATTGATTTACAATGAACCATTTTAAATATAATCAAAGTCAGAGTGCTGATTTCATTTAAACAGTGGATTTACAGTGTGGCTTGTGAGGGATTTTTTTCTTCTCAAATGTTGTTTTCTGCCTGTTGATAGATTTCTTACCGTTGAAAAATTTGAAACCTTCAGGATTAATCAAAGTGCTGATGGGCCCAAGTGGGGACTCCATCCGGGCTTGTATGGTAAATAAGTATAATGATAAATTTTTCTTACTTTTTTTGTATACTATTTTTCCCCTTTATACTGCCCTCCTGCCCCCTTTGATTACACCACTGGGTCAAGCATGTTAATCTGATATAAAAGAGGACTAAATTAAAAACAAAAATGGTAAAGAAACTACTTCAATATCTCATTCTGTTAAGAAAATATTTAAGTTTAAAGCTCGGTCTCATCAGTGCAGAAATGACTGATGTGGAATGGTGTAGAACACTAGAAGATTAAGGAAACAAATTAAGAGTGCAGAAGGGGGTGGGGACCAACCTCCTATATTAATATTAATTATTTGCAGTACGAAATATGATCATATATGAGCCTTATACCTGACATCAAGATTGCCTTTTAGGAAAAAGAATTCAGGCATCTTTTCTGAAAAATGACATTTAAAAAAATAATTTATCCTAAAAGGGTGTTTCAAAAACTGTTAAGGTGGAGTAACCTGGGTACCTAATACCTCTATGTGGATCCATTCCATATGTCTAAAAGAATGCATGGTTTATTGTACTTTATTTCTTGAAGTGACATTACCATGACTCCAATAAAAACACACAAATTATAATATACAAATAAAAGACATGGATTTGAAACAATAGTATACATTTCATTGTGAACAGGGAATTCCCAGACCAGACCATGGAGGTCTAAAGTGGTACCTCCATGCTCAGACACTTGTGATGTGAACTTTGAATGCAAGTACCTGCATGGTACAGATGGTAGGTATTCCCCACAAAACTGCTTTTACTATTTGTTCAATGTGCAGGTATTTAAACTCTTGTTTTTAACACTAATCATGGAGATAGGTGAACTCAAAGGGAAACTTTTTTCTAAGTAAAGAGGCAATGTTTTCACACGTCTTATTTAATAAACAAATGAAGCATCAAATGTAGAGAGGTAGCTAAAGTCAAGTACAGATGTCCAGCTTTTGGTCTTATTTCACCTTATTTGGTACTGATTTGCAATGCTGAAGTTTAGGGGTGGACAGGCAATTTATCTTCTTCCCAAAATTTAAAAAAATATTGAAAATTTGAAAATAGATTTTCTGTATAGGTTTGTGGAATAGCCCACATATTTTTGGATCTGATGTGGTAAATGGGTAAATCTGTATCAAGCAGCGAAGGTAATTATGGAGTAACTAGCAAGGCAACACTTTGAGTGCAAGATTTGTAGGGTTGGGTCCACTGGGTCCTGCTTAATTAAACTCTCTGGGTTTGAACATTGGCAGCTTGTTTCAACTAATCAACGCACGAATTTGCCTAGCAACAAAATCTGTGTAACTAAGTGGGGCAAACATACTATGCAGTACTGGTACAGCTACTGTAGCTATTGGCGTGCACTAATGTTGTCAATGCATATTCTGTACAAAACAAATTTCTGCACACACAGACCCTACAAATCTTGCACTCAAAGTGTTGCCTTGCTAGTCACTCCATCATTACCTTTGCTGCTTGATACAGATTTACCCATTTACCACATAAGATCCAAAAATATGAGGATATTCCACAAACCTATACAGAAAATTTATTTTCAAATTTTCAGTATTTTTTGACAGTTAAATGGTGAACAAGAATTGCGCTTATGGGCTCGCTACAGGCTTGTCAATCTGATTACCGTTATCCAGAATGTTAGCAAACAGAATTTGTATTCAGATCAGGAGAAGTGCCATTAATGGATTAGAATTTGCAGATTAGGCCAAATGAAGATCTAAATGTCAATGCATTGGTCATGCACGATTGCGGATTTGAGGTTTGTTTGCCCCACCTTGTTTGTAACCTGGAAAGGTTTCAGGGATGAAGTATGAACATGTAGGAGCTAGAGGTTTATTATAACATTCTGTTGGGAGAACTATTCTAAGACAAAAATAATAAAGAATAAGAAGTCACAAAATGAAATTCCAAAAGTAGCAGAGATCATAAAATCACACTAAAATAGAAGAATAAATTAACATTATAAAACATATAAATATGGAGAGAAAAAAAAGTATGGGGGAAAGGCCCCAATTGCATCCCCAAATCATGCCTATTCTATCAATAATAAATATTGAAGATTGTATAAGTTTGTTGAAATATAGATATCTCATTCCTATTTGTTTTGTAACTTGTCAGACCAGTGTACACAGTGAACAGTATCAATCACTCACTTTGCCGGCAACAAATTAATTATGAGTTTTGCAAAATTAAGTGAATCAATTATTACTGAATTCGTATGAGCAGCCAAAAGACAAAAGAAGCCTCTTTGTAATGAATAATTTGTATTATAGTAATCAGATTTTGCATGCAATTGATTGAGGTATCCTTAAAAATATACTTAAATTTGGAGGAGGATCGTATATTAGATGTTTATGAATGAAAGTGCAGATGAATTGGATCCTGAGTTTTGGTTCCGATGCTAATAGCAATGTTTATATGAGTGGCAAAAAAAGGTCTTTCTAAGATTGTAAAAAAAACATGCATTTTTTGAATTACATGTATTCAGTGGCAAAGCCAGGATTTCCATATTGCTGGGGCAAGTAACAAAAATAAACCGACAGGATACAAAATATGGCCCCTGCTGACGAACAGCACTAAGTTTGAACTTATAAAAATCAATATTGTTCCAAGTTCTTCCAAATTAAAAAATACATCAGTTGATATCAAAACTGCTACATGTCATCAGTTCTTTAATCAAAATCCACTTTAAGTGTTTACACATGTTATTTGGTCTGATTATAAACAGGACTTTGGGCGAGCGATAATGATAAATTAAGGCAAACATGCAAAGAGGCATACATGTACAAATCAGACTGCATGATAATACTGGAAAGTGTCGAAGGGAGACTTCCCCAAAGGGTTCCAATGCCATTATTTCACTTAGAGTCTACTAATATTTTGCAAGAAATTGATTTCTTTCTTATAAGTAAGAGCTGGCTCACCAATACCACATATTAGTGACAGGCTCGGATTTTTAGGAGACTTCAGATTTATGGCAGATTTAATTCCCAGATCTGGGCTAGATATAAATTACAGATCTGCATAGGTTTAATTCTCAGATCTCAGATTTATATCAAACTCGGATCTGACTCAGATCAAACTTGATCTGAAATTTCCAGGTCTGGGCCAGATGTAAATTCCCAGATCTGGACCAGATCTGGGATTTATATTAAATCCAGATCTGGCCAGATAAAGAATTGGGCAGATATAAATTCAAATTTGATCTGGCCAAGATCAAACTTGATCTGGAATTTCCAGATCTGGGCCAGATATAAAGTCCAGATCTGGGATTTATATTAAATCAGATCTGGCCAGATAAAGAATTAGGCAGATATAAATACAAATTTGATCTGGTAAACTTGATCTGGAATTTCCAGATCTGACATTTCTGTAAGAAAATTTTTTTTTTAGGCCTATTCCCAGCCTCCCATAGTCATTAACAAAATATCAATCAAGAAGCATTTCAGAGTGCTACTAATTCCTGCACTGATGTATAAATGGTTATTACTTCAATTTGCTTCTTTCCTTTATATCATTCTTCACACAGCTAGATTTTGCTTTCTAAAACTGATAAAGAAGTCTTATTTGCACATACTCTACACATGTATCTCTACACACATGTCAAATTGTTTATAAATTATAAACTCAACAATAGAGTTCTCCAACATGAAACACAAACCCAAACGTGTGGCATTCTGATGCCTTATTTTTAAAAGCTGTCCCATTCATACATCACAAAAGTAACACAAAAATGTGCTTATTTGCTCACATTTGCACAATAATCTTAAAAACCAGTAAAATGGTCAATTTTTAACCAACTTTGATGAATTTTTCTTATTTCCCTCATGTTTTGTAGTGTATTTTAAATCAATTTACTTAATGCCTTATATACATGTACAGTTAAATAAAGCTTCCAATTGACAAGGAAGCAGTCTTTGAACTCCAAAAATATTTTTTGTTTTCGAGATATGGCTGATAAACATTTCAGCATACAGTATATGTAATATTTGTGCTGTATGCATGATTCAAAGTCTAATTTATATTAATTTTTTAATTTACTTCCTAAATAGTAATCATGATGATCCAAATTCTAATCCATTTCAGGTAGATCTTGATTGGGGTATGGTTATTGATTTAAAGAATTTTCCTTTGATGAACTGTGCCAGAGGAAGAAGACACAAACAGACAACATTGGGATTTCATCACATGACTCTAACTCAACTGGACTCCCATTTTGCAGGGCAGCAGCATCGTTGCATTTCATGCATCTCCACACAGCCCAGTCACATCTCACATACAACAAACATACTACATGCTAACCTACCACTACCAGTTCAGTGATTTTTACTAATTGCGATTTTTTGATATCTTCTGATTTTACTTCATATTTTCCTTAAGTTTTATATTTTTCACTGGGTATATGATAACGTTAACGCCAGCTGATTGTTTGTTATACTTAGACAAAGCCTACATATCTGATATAAAGTGCTCGCTGAAAATCCTAGTGTGAACCGTAGGTTGAATAGGTTGAATTCGTCGTGTCATACAGCAGAAACCTACTTCAAACATCGATCAAGATCAGATGGAAATTGAAAAAATTGTCTTTCTTATTCCCCACACACATCTATTAGTGCAACCAACAACACAGCAAGATTCCTGCATAATTATCTTACAAAAATAATCTTATTTAACAACATGCAAACATATGTAAGTTTAATTAAATGTACAGCAGACGACAGTAGTATTTCCCGATAAAATGGCGATGTAAACAAAGTCATGTGACCTTGTGACGTCAGCTAAAACACCCTTATAGATAAGAGCAGTGTAAATGATATTGCATCTTGAATTGAATCTCACATTCATCTGCAAAATGGCAAATCTTAGACAAACAATGAAGAATTGTCTGTGTGTTTTTTATAGATTTTAATCTATACTTAAAAGCAATTATGCTTGTGTTGTATTTATGCAACCTTTAAAGGATTAGTTCACTGGTCAAGCAAGTCTATCTTATATTAAAGAGGACTTTAAAATGGTAAAGATAGCATTTAAAATTAAATCTTATTCCGTTATAAAGGAGATATCGTCACAGGAAAGTAACGTTGTCCTATGTCCAAAAATGCCATCCTGAGATAATCGCATTTTAAGTTCTTAATTCTGCTTTAATTCAGTACAGAGCACATTTTCGTTTTCCACAATATATTTTTTGTTCTCCTTAGATGATATATGTTAAGTCAGAGAGGTATACAAAGTAGCCACTTGGTCATAGAATATTTTCCAATAAAAAAAGCCAATTTTGCCAAAAATGGACATAGGACAACTTTACGTTCCTGCGACGATATTCAAGTTTAAAGCTCTTGTCTTATCTCTGTAGAAATGACTGATGTAGTAAGTCTACTATGGAATGTTGGAGTCCTCATCCTCACATTCTTAAGAAGAAGAGAGGACTTTGGATATAATTGATGTGCTGCTTAATTTTGAGTCTTTAAATACGATCAAGAAGGGCTTTTCAGCTGACGTCACAAGGTCACATGACTTTGTTAACATCGCCATTTTGTCAGGAAATAACACTGCCGTCTGATGTACACTTAATTAGACTTACACACATTTGCATGTTGTTATATAAGATTATTTTTGTAAAATAATTATGCCGGAATCTTGATGTCCCGTTGGATGCACTAATAGATGTGTGCAGGGGCATAAGAAAGACATTTTCTCAATTTCCATCTGATCTTGATTAACGTTCGAAGTAGGTTTCTGCTGTATGACATACGGCTTCAACCTATGGTTCATACTAAGATTTGCAGCAAGCACTTTATATCAGGTATGTAGGCTTTGTCTGAGTATAACAAACAATCAGCTGGCGTTAACGTTATCATATACCCAGTGAAAATATCAAACTTAAGTAAAGTATGAAGTAAAATCAGAAACGATCAAAAAATTACACTTAGTAAAATTCGCTGAACTGGCACTGGTAGGTTAGCATGTAGTATGTTTGTTGTACATGTGATGTGATTGAGCTGTGTAAAGACATGAAATGCAATGACGCTGCTGCCCTGCAAAATGGAGTCCAGTTGAGTTAGAGTCATGTGATAAAATCCCTCTATAATTCTAATTTGCATACATGAAATACCAATTCCCTGGAAAGGCGAAATATCAAAATCACACAAATTGCTTCACATTCAGATCCTTGACACAAATTTAGTTACAAGAAGTAGAAATCTTTGGACAAGTACTGTCAGAAAGATATCAATAAACACGCAACTATAGACAGAAATTGGATAAATTGACAGCTTACCTTGCAGCTTATCCATTAATGCCTTTAAGTGACAGTTGAGATAAGAGCAATTAGTCACTCCACAGTATCCATTTCAAACCTGCTAACAAATGTTCAAGTCCCATAAGATAAATTGAGTGAATTGCTTTTAGGAAATTGATCATAAACCATCACAAAAATTGTTTTGATTCAAACAATGTCCATAAAGGTCTACAGACAATGTTTCTTGTTGAATTACAATTTGAACATGATAGTTCAAGTTGAATTCATGGAGTCTCTAAAAATTTTGAGAAAATGTTTTGTTTTTGTTTTTCAGTGAATGATGAGCAGTCATTATAATCGGTCACATTTTTCTTTATCATGTTGTTAATGTTGATGACTTTATATCTTTTCCATCATTACTGTAAGTCTTTTTATTTTTAAAATTGTGTTACCAAATTAAAAAAACTCCCTTTAGCATATGTCAAGCTGTTTTACTTCTTATTCAGTATTTAATAAATTCATTAAATAATTTATGATATCATTAAACAATTTATTATATTTAATGATATCATGAATTATTTAGTGATATCATGAATTATTTAGTGATATCATTAAAGTAGTCCTTCGGCATGCCTTCTAAAAAATTTAGTTTTAACCTGGTATAGGTTTTTATATCCATAAATTCAATAATCCGTCAAGAAATCCTGGTTCTAAGTCCATTTTCATGATGAAAAAAATTTAGAAATTGATCATTTATTGCTTGCTGAGAAAATTTTTTTAATGGGATTGTGATGTCATAACAGTTTGCTACATTACTTCAGGGACTGACGATCATAAACAATGCATCATACAAATACTAACCATGTACAAATAGCATCTGATTATGAGAGTTTTTCGGGCTGTTCAGATCCTAACTTGTCATTTTTAAGTTCAAGCTATGATAAAAATGATTTGGAAATAAATAAAGAAGATTCTCATAATGAAGGGATGTTGTTCCTTTTGAATTTGAACCGCTTGCAGACAAGAAAGAAGGATCAAGCTTGTCCTACAATTCAAAGCCTGCATAGTCGGTATAATATTCTTACTGTTTCGCAAGTAATATTTTGCTAAACATAATCAAATTGAAGTGTTTACACAACATCTACCTTTTTTATGTTCAATAGAAAAATATAATAATTATTTATCAATGTTCAAGTCTCTGTCACTTGACATTTAGTCAAAAGGCATACGTGAACTAAACAGAGTTCATTCACACAATTCCGTTTGCGTTTTTGCACTTGGAATTTAAAGTTTTTGAAGAAATTGTGAAAATCTTGTTAGTTTATTTTTGTTAGTGTTGATATGCTAAAAAGGATGGCTTGGCATATGGACACAATAATTACAATTCAGTTCTATTTTATTGATTTTTCTTCCTTCGATCATATTCTACACAATATATAAAATAAATCATACAAACTTTTAACTGATTAAGTAGCACAGTCGGTTAAGGCTTCTTCTTTTGAGCGAGAGGTTATGAGTTCTATTCTCACTGAGTCTTATTTTTTTTCTTCTTTCTGTTTCTTTCATTTGAATTTGTATTACTCGAGAAATAGTTAAATTTTCATGTCAGAGATGATGCGGTCAAGCTACTGTTTAAATCGAACAGAACAGGGGTAACATTCTAGCATGAGCTGAAAGAGACACTGCACCCGGTAAGCCCCGAAAACTTGCTTCATGTCAAGTGCACAAAACACTTCCAGAATTGTCTCGTTTTGTTGCCCTTTGCCATTGATAAATGACTTTTAGTTTGAGAACTTATATTACTGCATCCTCCAGCTACACAACACTGCAGTATTTTGTTTATTATTTGCTTGAAAAATGTAGTATTTTAGAAGAACAAACAGAGATGCTATCGATACTAGTTGTGAAAAATGTTATAAGTGGCATCAATGCGTTGTTTCATACAATCCTTCTTAAAATGACGTCATTGCGTACTGAGTTTTATTCTGGCTTTTTGCATCAAGGTGACGAAAAATGTTCTTTTGGGATTTTCCCGAAATCTATTAGGTTTTGTACAGAAAAAGCTTTATTTTTGCAAATCAAATAATCCAGATAACATATTTAAGGTACAATCCGACTTCCATGGCAGGACCACTTTAAATAATTTATAATATCATTAAATGATTCGTGATATCATAAATTAGAATTCAAGATATCATGAAATAATTACTGATACCTGCATTTTAAATGAATTCTTGATATCATTAATTTAAATTATATCATTAAAAACTTTTTTATTTTTGCCAGCATAAATTGATCAATTCTTGATATCACTAATTGATATCACTAACTGAATTATTGATATCACTAATTGAATTATTTATAACACTAATTGTATTATTGATATCACTAAATAAATTAGTGATATCATTAAAATAATTAGTGATATCACTAATCCCAATTCTTGATACCATTAATTCAATTCTTGATATCATTAACTCAATTCTTGATATCATTATTTCAGTTTTAATATTATTAATTCAAATCTTGATATCACTTATTCAATTATTAATATCACTAAAAAATTATTGATATCGCTAATTGAATTATTGATATCATTAAATCAATTAGTGATATCACTAAATCAAATCAAATAAATACTGAATTAAAAAGTAAGATGGCTGGCCTATGGCAAGCAGTTTTCCTTTTATTCAGTATTTAATGATATCATTAAATAATTTATGATACCATTAAATATGATATCATGAATTATTTAATGATATAAATTATTTAATGATATCAAATACTGAATAAAAAGGCTTCCCATAGGCAAACCGTTTTACTTTTTATTGCAAGCCATTTTACTTTTTATTCAGTATTTAATATTAAAACTGAATGAAAAGTAAAAAAGCTTGCCATAGAAGCCGTTTTACTTTTTATTCAGTATTTGAATGATATCATTAAATTATTTATATATTCTGAAAATACGGTCTGTTTCTATGTTGGCCACGGTGAGATATCGACAACGGGATCGAACAATCTGACATTTCTAATCATAATCGTCATCACTAATTTGACAATCATTAATTGTGCCCCCAAAAGTGAATTAATGATATCAAGAATTCAATTTTTGATGTCATAAGATGAATTAATAATATCAAGAATTAAATGATATCATTAATTTAATTTAATAATATCATTAAATTGAATTAAGGATATGTCGAATTAAATAATATCATTAATTTCATGATTTGATGACATTATTATATCAAATCAATATCATTAATTGGATTCTTGATATCATTAATTCATTTTATGATATCAATAAATGAATTCTTGATATTATTAATTCAATTTTTGATATCATTAATTCAATTTTTAAATCATTAATCAATTTTTGATATTAAATTCTCTGAATTAAAGATATCAGTAACATTATTAATTCTTATTTGTTATATTATTAATTTAATTTGTGATATCATGAATCATTTAATATCTTTAAATACTGAATAAAAACTAAAACGACTTGCCATATAAGCACCATAAAAAAATTTCGGCACAGTATCAAAAACAGTGGATTTAGAGAGAAGGATAAAATCTAAAACAAATTTCCACAACAATTTCTATAAATAATTAAAATCCTGAATTGCACAAGGATCAATGTTTGTTTGTTTGATGAAGGCTTAACAACACCACGACAATGGGGTCAAATTGTGCCTGAGAGGTCAGATCATTCTAGAGGTAGGAAGGAAAGGTAACATGGGGAGAATGAGAAAAATACAAGAACAAAATGTCAGAAAGCTGTGATCGGGGGTGAAAAAAACAAAGTAGAGAGAGGGTGTGGAAGAGGAGAATTAAATATGGTCGTAGAGAGAAGCATGATGAAGAAAGGAGATAATCTTATCCGGACGGTCTCTCTGGAAGAACTCAGCAATTGAGTTGTGGAGAGCAAGGGAAGTTCTGGGAAGGTTGTACAGGGGGCAAGCAAGGAGAGCATGATGGACTGTGAGGGTGCATTGGCAATTGTTGCAGAGGGGTTGAGGGCAATAAGCAGGTGGGAGTGAGTGAGGTGGGTGTGACCTATTCTAAGACGAGTAATATGAATGTTGTCGATATGAGCGAGGTCAATGATCAATTTCTAATAGAATAAGCCATGTTCATAATTTTGCAGCCCAGTGTTTTTATATTTAGCATCTCAAGTTTTATTCAACTTTCTCTCCAGTGCCCACCCTTGAGATTTTAGGTCATTTTACCAACAATTTTATGTCATCATAACATCACACTACCAATTTGAATTCCTTTTAAATGTCAGGATGTTTTATATTTGAAAGAAAGGTCACTTATGTTAACCCCTTGCACACATATCTCTGCCTCTTCTGTTTATACACAATGCAATGCACTTTAAATGGGTTCACTTCACATTTCAAACCACACACACACAAAAATACCTTCCCACAATGCTCACGGTCTGGGAAGACTTTTCTTATTGTAGCATGGAGATTTAATTCATATATACAACACACAGTGCTTAAATTTAGGCACCTTTAATAATCAAATCCGTAAAAATCTTCTAAAAATCTAGACATTTTCTTTATTTACTTACTAATTTTACCCAAAATGAGTAAGAAATTTCTCATTTTACAGCTTTTTCAATTTTCAAGTCAATAATTACTGTAACCAGGGCCATAATTCTCATCCAGAAAATGTGTGTATGTGTGTGGGAGGGGAGGGGGGGAGGAGGGGGACATGGCATCTTATCCACAAAGCTCTACTCAAAATTTTCCCTTCAATTTTAATAATTTCTCAATGGTATCTCCTAACCAGGTAGGAAGCATGCAACCGGAAGGTGAAATCCTGTCAGGATGTTTGGCCCTGTTAATTTGGCATCTTCAACTTTTGGTTAAATTTATAGGAGTTGCTTTATGCAAAATTCAGTTAAATTAATAGGCCTATTTTTTAGCATCCGTGGGCTTTGCCCCTGGTCCCCCACTAGGGCTTCTCCCTGGACTCCAACAGGGCCCTTAAGTGGGCCCCTGAGCCCCACACCGATATATGTTCCCCCCCTCAACTTAAAAAAACGTTCTGCCACCATTGGTATGATAGTGCCCAGATATGTATCTGATCAGGAGTGTCACTTACTGCAGATACCAACTTCCTGATCTGACTGAGATTTTCTATACCTTGTTTGTTTGAAGAGGATGATCAAATTGTGCCCGAGAGATTAGAATATCTGAGAGGTGACAAGAGGTTGGATAGAGTGCAGTAGGTAGGTATAACACTGGAGAAGGTAAGGAGAAGATACCTTGACCATACCCATGTGATTGTTTCAACCACCCACTATACATTGAAAGAGATTTGCACAACTTGATCCAGTCAAAAAAATTGAGGAAATGTGGAGGATATGAACATCCAATCACCTCCTTTTTACAACACTGAATCCACTCTGAAGTGTACAACCTGTTAGCTTTTAAAAAAACTCCTTCCCACGCATGCACCGAATCACCCTAGCTCTAGCCACATACTTATAAATAAATACAAAATCTGCCAGCAGTTCTTGATCATACTGGGCAACAAATTAAATCAGCTTTACAATGATTTACTGCATAGAATGCATGCAGTTGGATGTTAAAAATTGATACAGCGGTGCCAGTAACTTTGATACATAGTAATATGCACAGAATATGTATTACTCATTAAAGTGGTCCCATTTCATGCTACTGCTGGTAATCACAGTGGGATAACTAAAACTAACACAGAACTCAATTATTATTCAACTTCCTGAACAAAAGTTCATTAAATTTTAGCTTGGAGGATATGAACATGAATATCTTGGAGGATACTGAAGCAAGCAGATTAAAGTATATTAATTTGCAAATACACATATGGACAAAAAGAATGAAGCTCGAAATGTCAACGGTTTCTTTTGATAAAAATATGCACCGGTCTTGGGGCTGTTTTTAGTCAGATATGAGAGTTGAAATGTCTAGAATACGGTTGTCACTGGTTTTCAGTTGCCAAAGAATCAAATTCCTTTGAGGTACAATTTAATCACTTGCAAATACATGCTTTAAAACGTAGTGAATATAAACACTTTGGTAATCACCACATGATCATACACCACTTGATGCCATAAACTTGGTACCCTCAACCCTGAGTCCAATCTCCTCACCTTATACCTGTTCATGCAGCACTGTACCAGACCCCTAGCTTTGCTGTTTTACAAGGGTGGTCCACCCTGCCCCTCCGTGATCCCGCCCTGGCCCCCCTAGGGTCCGCCCTGCCCCTCATGAGAAAAAATCAAAAGTGTATATATATATATATTTTTCTTTTTCTTTAAACTTAATATTCTTAATTAACCTTAAAAATGAATACCTTACATGGATACAGAACACAGAATGATAGCATATTAAGCAATTGTCCTGTTTGGCTCATGAATGGTCCTAGTTTCATTCTGAGGTATGATCATAGCTAAAATCTCAGAGCTTCTTCACCATGGAATTGAGCCTTAAGGAGGTCAATAGTCTGATTTCAACTAGTCAACTAGTCTGATTTCAGTCGTTTTCAGTCATTTCTACAGATATAATACCAAACTTTAAACTTGGATTTCTCATTACCAGAATAAGATTTTGCAATGTTTTCTTTACCCTTTTGTTTCTTTAGAAATCTTATTTCATAGCAGATGGACCTGCTTGACCCCTGAACTAATCCTTTAAAGGAGTTTAGTTGCCATTTTATACATGAGGAGTCTCAACCAGTGGGACGCCAGTATAATGGTAGTCGAACAGAGCAACCGCATAATCTTAAAGGACAACAGTGATTTAATTCTATTATCAGTGGGCCCTTTAAACTGCAGAATGACTTGTTCATATAGAATGAACCTTTCTGCTCATAATTTCCTAGCCCCTAAAGCTTGCAAACACACACCTGGTACCATTGCCCATAGAATATTCAATGGCACATTTGAAATACAGTATGAACTTAAATGATTACTCTTTATTTCAAGGTTTAACTTAAACGACTCCTGGATAAACATTTACTGGATGAATATAGATTGCACAAAGCCCATAAAAACTACATAAACCATTAAAATGGATTATAAAATTTCTTTCCAGTATTTGCATTGTCATGACCCGTGCATTATATCCCGGAAATGTACTAACTTGACGTATTTGGCTTAGTCAATTTTTACAACAGGCGAATTTCTTAATAAAGCGGGAAAAAAATGTATGTAAACATTTTTCGTTTTTCATTTTTTTTCAGTTGGTTTTAATGCATTTTAAGCAATTCAACACTGAAATTATATACAAAAATTAATATTTTGGCATTGTGTTTATTATATACGCATTTAAAGTACTGTTCAAAGGACTTCTAGAGTCGGGTCATTCCACTCGAGCCAAAGTCCTTTGCCCAGTACATTAAATGCATATCTAAACACTCTGCCTCAATATCATTCTTTAATTAAGAAATGGGTCTCATTGTATGGCTTCTTAAACTTGAAATAACTTCAAGACATTTGTAACCACTTTTTCAGAAATTCATCTCTGTTGCCTGCAGGTTTCAATAACTATCAAAGGCAGCTGTAAACTGGTTTGTGCAAATGAAATTATTTTTGGAAACTTGACCGCAACCACAATCCAATTTTGAATCGGAGAGATTGCAGTCCCTGGAGAAATTAATGTTTGAATGAGAGGTACGTGTAAACAGAACCGTAGCTATTGGTTCAAGGTTTCATTACATTCTTTTTTTGCAACGTAGTGACTGGTTTTCAATGAATTTTGGTACTAACATTAGCTACCATAATTACAACCTTTCTTGTTTCAACACTTATTAAAGATTCGAAAACTGTCTTTTATGCCCAAATGTATCCCATCAAGTTTGCCCAGATTTGTCAGCATTCATGCAAATGACTTTTTCCCTTCCCAGTACATCCATGCACTTTCACTCATCATATTTCATCCATAATTATGCAGCCCCACACCACAATCATTTCTGATGTGCAGAATGCTTCATATGCCTCAGTTAACTTACATGAACCTGAAAATACTGCATACATCTGCTGCATATCAAACATCAAATCCTAAACTATTAGTAGAATAATCCAATATTGGTTTAAAAAAATTGACCTTTCTATAGCTTCCTGAGTTTTCAGGTCTTAATAATGCACATTGTTTGCACAACATTGTAAATCAATGGGCAAACCTGCATAACAAATGAAAATCAAATCTTCTTCAAAAGCAACAGCTATAATTCTGATATGTTTTGAACAGGTATATTAACCATGTATGTCCTATACTCCTCATCATAGTATTACTAATATCTAATTACAGAAAATTGCATTCTTATCCATTTTTTTTTTTTTAACAACTGAGGGGATTAACCAGCCTTTCAGGAAGGAAAATTGCTTTTGACCTAAAATATTGCCAAAATTAGTCTATTACACACTATTCAGAGGCTACATTGAGCTGAAGAGCAGGAAAAAACATATTATATCATATCTATATTTAATGTATATGTTAGTTTTTTGGGGTACAAATGGTTATACCAATGCTCCTATTCAAGGTGATTGGTTTGGTTTGTTGAAGTTTAACAGTCACAGTCAAATGTGCCAGGAGAAGACAGTCAGAGTCAAATGTGCCAAGAAAGGACAGTCACAGTCAAATGTGCTAAGAGGGTGTTAATAAATTATGTTGTAAGAGTAAGAATAGTAAGGAGATGGAAGGTTTGTAAGGGAGAAAAGGTGGAAAAGCAACAACAACAAAAAGGAGGTAAGTAAGGTTAGGTGTAGAAAGGGAAGGAAGGGGGAGTTAAATATGGTGGAAGGGCTTATTGTTGCGTAGGAAGTTGATGATGTTTGAGAAAGAATTGTTTTGAAAAGGTCCAAGATTGAGGATAGTGAGGAGAGAAGAGATCTGGAGTTCTGGAATAGGGGCAGGTTACAAAGATATGCTTGATGGAGAGATCAGTGTCACACGTGGGGCAGAGAGAGTAGGGGATAAGAGATGAGAGTTAGTGAGAGAGTGGCCGAGGCTAATGCAGGTGACAACGATGTCTTCCCTGCAGTTGCGGCTGTGCAGAGAGGGGTGTTGGTCCCGACTTTGTGTTTGATGGTGTGGAGTTTGTTACTGGTTTCGTGATTCCAGGAGTTTTGCCAGGTTTTTTTTTTATGTAGTTGGAAATGGAGAGACGGAGGTCTGAGTGTGAAATAGGAAAAGGAGAGTCGATGTTTGACAGAGCTTTGTTGGCGGCTCTGTCGGCTCTCTCGTTGCCAGGGATGCCATTATGGCTGGAAATCCAGAAGAAGATAATATTCTTTCCTAAGGAGGAGAGAGTGTGGAGTTTGTTGAGGATTTGTAGAACTGTGGGAAATTTAATTAATACCAACTCTGTATGTATTTAAATTAAGATGTACTGAACAGAGTAGTCAGCAAATTTTGAAATTAGATATTCAAAAATTCAGTACAGACTGATTTAAGTATGAATATAAGATATTTAATAAATGATAGGGAGGATAGCTGGGAAATCTCTTTTGTAATATTTTGAAGTTCTTTCATAAATTTGAGTCAATGATGGCAAATTCTAAATTTTGATGGAGTTGTGGGAAATATCCAAACACCTTTGCAGGGCTTGAAATGAGCATAAGCCCGCTAGCTCAGAGCTAGTAGTTTTTACATACAGACTAGCACAATTTCAATCATTCAAGCCATTGGATTAGTCCTATAATCAGAACAATTGTAGTGTGTTTATGTGTGAGATATGAGGAGAGAAGCAGTCATGGCTAGTGATAAACCAATGCTAATTTCAAGCCCTGCACCTTTGGTTTGAATAAAGTGCTCTCTCTTAGACATCTAATTCAAATACATTGGGTTTACATCAAATTAAAAAAAGAAGAAGAAGAAGACCAATTGCAAGATAAAAAATCTGCATTTGAAATTTTAACTTTTTAACTTTTGATGGAGATTTTGGTATTTTCATGGATTGACTAACATAAAACAATTAACATACTATTGTCTTTGTACTGAACACGACCAGACTCCATAAACATTTAAAGATGTTTTTTAGATAAACAATTGTTTCTTCTATATCAACATCTGATCTGTCGCTCTATGAAATAAAACACACTGCTTTAAACACTTTTTCCACAGCTACGCAGACAGATACGCCAAACATCGAAGTGGAAACATTTCGTCTGCAGCTCCTACTCCTCATTCAGCCTTTGAGAGAAGTGACAATGGTTGAATGGGACACCGCCCTTCGGAAAGGACGTTAACCTGTCGGTCCCAACCTCATGACAGTCAACCCCTGCCTGGTTCTCTGAACACTATTCGAGAAGAGAAGTGTGAAAATGTGGTGTTCATTCACTTTCCCGTCCTGGTCCAGTCAAGTTAAAGTTCATGTGCACCAATTCGATGGCAGCAGGAGAACTTGACTGGAGGCACTGTGGTCTTAATGGAATGGCACGGTATAAAAGCCTATAAACAAACAAAGAAACATCTAATTACAGCTGTGATTAAAACATAATGAATTCTGCAGCTTTTCAATTTTCCAATTGTGTGTTTCCTTTGCATAAAACACTGTTCTACATTGAAATCTCGCCCAACAAGAAAGAACCACTTCAACATTTGCTCATCCACATATTCTTGGCTAGGCTCCATGAAAATTGATTTAGTTTTGAATTGTACGCAGAAGATCATGAAGACTACGGAGTACTGGCGTGACAATCAATATCAAACAAGCTGTCACTTGAAATAAACCAATGGAAACAGATTTCTATGCTGAAAAAGCCAAAATGTGAATTAAGTTTTAAAAAAAAGTTGAAAATAAAGGTATTACTGGTAAAAATGCTAACCAGATCTCAGTGAAAAAACTATTTCTGTTCAAGAGTTCTTAAGTTTTGATTAATTTCGTTGAAATGACTGACCAGTATATAAGTTCTACTATTAGAAGAATGATGTTACATCATACACACCACTTTCTAAACACTTGTTTATGAATTTCATAAAATTTATTCATTTCAAGAAAATCAATTCCATTTTTCATGCTTTTTTCTTCAAAATTTCCTGATGACACATTAAAGGAGCACTAGGCCGAAAAGTGAGGGTGAATTTAAGGGTCCCCAAAATTTAATGCTTATCTAGTATGCAACAGTATCACAATTGTTCGGTTAATATGAATATTAAAGTGACGTTTGTCTTCACATAGTCTGTGGGCTATGCAGGCACAAAATTTATCAATCTGTTGTGGATAATATATCTGTGAAATTCACAGAAACGAGTGTCCTCACGTTACGGTCTAGTGTTCGTGTTCCTGTAACAACAGAAAACTAAAGTATGAGAGACTACTATGGTTGAACTAATTATAATATCATTTATTGATTATCAATTAATAATAATCTATCAATCATTTCTGTGTACTGTTCAACAATCTTCCTCAGTCAAATTTCTCTCAGCTACAGTATGTGTAACTATTTCACAGGTAAGCACACTTACTTTTATGTGCCATCATGTCGTGCTTATAAAGAGCTAATACAAAAGAAAGAGACAGAAAGTGTGCCAATTCCACCTGCGCTCAGCTACTGGAAAGGTGAGCAGTTGCTCGCCTGCTGGGTGAGAGACATCTGGTTTGTGAATGTTGTAATTCAAATAGCGATTAATTTCACACATGAATCTTGATGAAGTTCATGTACAAAGAATTAGTAATTAAATTGGTACCCATAAAAATATTAAAGCTGTATAGATCAAGGTAAGTTTTTAAAGGATTAGCAGTTATTTGGCCTATAAACATTATTGCCAATATTCAGGCGAACATTATTACCAATATTCAGGCGGACATTATTACCAATATTGAGGTGGACATTATTGCCAATATTTAGGCAGACATTATTGCCAATATTCAGGGGGACATTATTGCTAATATTCAGGTGAATGAGTGAGCAGCCAGTAAAAAAGAGGAAATAGCTGTGCACAATCATCCAGACAATCAGAAAATTTGTATTACACTTTTGTATACAAGAAATATAAATTAAAAGAAGGAATTGAAAAAAAATCGAAATCAGCTAAAAACAGGAGATATGACATGGCTGAATAAGAGAATATTGGCTGCTTTAACCATTGTAAGTTTATCAAACTTGTACTTGCTCTAACAAGTGGTGAGTCTGGGGACATGTCCTTCCCCCTACCCCAGTGATTGTCAAATGTATGTATGTATGTATGTATGTATGTATGTATGTATGTATGTATGTATGTATGTATGTATGTATGTATGTATATATTTATATATATATATAAATATATATATATATATATATATATATATATATATATATATAGTACTATATATATATATATATATATATATAGTACTATATATATATATATAAATATATATATATATATATAAATATATATATATATATATATATAAAATATATATATATATATATATATATATATATATATATATATAAATATTTATATATATATATATGTTTTATATATATATATATATATATATATATATATATATATATTTTTAAATATATAAATATATATATATATATATATATAGGGTCTGTACTAGACCAATTTTGTATTCGTTAAGCTAGTACACTGCAAGATGTAATTCCTGATGGAGTTGATCTACATGCTTCGCAGATGATCATACCTTTAATTTGGCCTACAATCCTTAGGAAAGAGTGACTCCATCCATATCCTTGAATATCTATGTACAGATATAAAACAATGGATGAACGCAAACAGACTGAAAATGAATTCATCTAAAACGGAGTTTGTTCAATTGGGATCCAGAAGGCAAATATCAAAATGCGAAACTGATGTAATCAATATTAATGGGGAATGTGTTAATGTGTTAAAAAGTCAAATCGAATGAAATACCTTGGAACGTGGATGGATGGTTAGATGTCTGACAAGAGACACATTTCAAGAAAAATGTAAAATTGCAATGTGGGGCATATACAAAATCAAACAAATTCGCCAGCACCTAACGCAGGATGCTTGCACCACACTAATGTCTGGGGTAGTGCTGTCACACTTAGATTATTGTAAATGCAATCTTTATAGGAATTCTAAGAATGTGAATTGAATAAACTTCAGAGGGTACAAAATATTGCGGCCAAAACAGTTCTGGACAAACAAAAACATCAATAGCAGTACGGAATGCCTCAAAATCTTACTCTGGATTCTAGTCAAATTGAGAATCCAGCATAAGGTACTTACCTTAATGTACAAGTGTGTAAATAAACAGGCACCAAATTACTTGAAGGATCTATTAATTGATATACCTAATAGACGGAACACCAGGTCAACTACCTCTTATAAAAGATTATTTGTACTATTTACCAAACGTAACACTTTTGCTGGTCGTTTTTTTAGTGCAATGGGACCGACATGGTGGAATGACCTACCAGATTATATCAAACTTTCTCAGTTGGTAAATGTTTTTAAGCATCATTTAAAAACTAACCTTTTCAATCAATTTTAGTGGTATCTCTTATTTTATTCGTTTTGTTTATTTCGGTCCCATTGCGCTGGGAGAGCGGCCACCATTCTTGTTTTGTCATTGTATTGATGTTTTATTTGTAAAGCGCCACTGAAGATTGCCAGATCGAAGTGTGCACTATATACATTTCTGGATTATGATTATATATATAGAATCAGCATAGCTGCAAAATATACTGCCTGTTGACCTGCAAATATGCATAAGAAAAAACAAAACAAGATAAGTCAAATTCCATCAACAATGGAATATAGAGGCCTATATATAGGACTATATATAAGCCAAAACATAGGCCTATATATAGGTTTCATATGTAGGCCTATATATAGGCCTATATATTCTATTGTTGATGAAATTCATATAGGCCTATCTATATATAGGCCTATATATAGGCTCATATATAGGCTCATATATAGGCCTATATATAGGCCTAAATATAAGGTTATATATATAGGCCTAGCATATATATAAGCCTATGTATATAGACCTATAGGCCTATATATATATATATATATATATATATATATATATATATATATATATATATATATATATATATATATATATATAGAGAGAGATATATATATATATATATATATATATATATATATATATATATATATATATATATATATATATATATATATATATATATATATATATATATATATATAGGCCTATATATATATATATATATATATATATATAGGCCTATATATATATAGGCCTATATATATATTTTGAAATAGGCCTATATATATAGGCCTATATAGCTTTTACAGTACAAATCATCATTTTTAGGGAAAAATATATAGGCCTATATATCTATATCTATATATATATATATATATATATATATATATATATATATATATATACTATATATAGGCCTATATAATCTTTATATACCATAGCTATCATTCCTTGTCATTTTTCAAGATCGTTCAGTCAGAGTACACACACTGTAGTCTTGAATTTTAGTCATACAGTACAGTACAAGCACTACAAACAAACAAACATTATTGTTATTATTATTGCTTTTGATGATGATCTGCATAAAAACAGTCTCTGCTGGATATGGAAGAGGGGTCTAACTATAATATCTCTACCTTATTTGACCCCACCATCTTCACATATTGATCTGAATGTGCATCAACCGAACATACAGTACCATCTGGGGGAAATGTAGTTTAACATCCCCACCCCACCCCAAAAACATTTTTTTTTTTCTCCATTCTTAAATGACTTTTATTCAATTTTGATATAATAATTGACAAACTATTGCATGTGCAAAATATTTGGGGGTTCTTTTTGGGTTTTGACTGTCTTTTTTGCCCGCATTTCAATGAAATTTCAAGAGTTTGGATATATTCAGCCCCCACTGCCATGTACTTCCCTGTTCTTCTGTATGTTTACTGTCTACACCGATCAACCAGAATTTCAAAGCACAACTTCAGTTAAAATTTGAAAGAAGAATCCATAATCGAGCTTGCAATTAAGTGGTACTATTTCGTATCATCTCCATGTTCAAATCAAACAATATCTTTATATGTAAATATTTAGAGACATTTTAATTCTCTGTATAAAATGGTAAATTCTTGATCAGTGTACTGTATGTGGACATTGCTGTTTTCCTAAATGGCCCATTTGATAAACCACTGTTGCTGAATGTCTGTATGGTAAAACAAATCAATCTTTTTCACGCTTGCATTTCCCTGCAAAATACACAATACAATGGCAAAACTGTGTATACATCAATTGAACTGACCATAACAAAAATCTTTTTAAAAAATATTCCCATGGATTTTCATTTTTCATATATAATAGAGAACATTTTTAGAAACAAGGTAGTGAAAAAATTATGTTAATATCTTATTCAGTTTAGAAGTTACAAAAAGTATTTTTGAATTTTGACAAAAGTGACTGATTGGCAACATCTGTGATGTCATAGAGACAAAATGATTTTAATTTTTTTCCCATTGAAAATGTGATGTACACCAAGAAAAAAACGAAAAAATCTTTTGTAAATTATATATTCCACCCTATCTCTATAATGAAATCAAAAATGCTGTTTCATAATGTAAAAAAAGTGTGATTAAATTTATAAGAAATACATAAGAAGTGTGCAGGATCTGCCTTGATGACATCATCAAGCTGAAGGACATACTGTACGAGGTATTTTTAAGAACATTTTTCTACTCTTTGATTGTTATAACTTCTAAACGGAATAAGATATTAACATAGTTTTTTTACCACTTTGTTTTATCAATTTTCTCTATCAAAAATGAAAAAACAAAAATCCATGGGAATATTCCTTTAAGCTACCTTGTAATTTTTGACCAGAAAGTGAAATCCAACTTAATATATAGTATGTAGTAATAAGCACATTTTCAGAAACCTTATCATTTAAACCATTTAAAGGAGCTGCTTGCCAAAAAGTGAAGGTGTATTTAAGTTGTCTTATAATAAATCAAATACTTTTCTTGCACCCAGCAGTACGGAATATCATAAACATTACTATATCTCGACCCGAATTATCAAAATTTGTATGTATTTTCCCAAAGACTTTTGGAATTTGTTCACTTGCATGCGATCGGTGAAAATTTATGTAGAAACAGACTGTGTGATGTGACTTCTATTGGTTAAAATCTACATAAATTGATTATATATCTGTAAAATTGGCAAACACTAATGCCTTCACTTTTCAACCACCAGCTCCTTTAATATCAAACAGAAGAATAAATAACACTATGAGTTTATATCTATTTAATACTGAAAGTAAACTTACCTCAACAACCTTGCAAAACTAATTTATCATACATTAAGTTTTCCTGGTGCAATTGTAAGTGCTGAGCTGAGGTACTGTATAAACTAAACAGTTACAGTACATATTAAACACAATTGTTTTCATAGGGTACCACTTTTGATGGGTATTTCATATTCAATGGGTGGCTGGTTGGGCAAAACCATGATCATCACAATCTTAGGGGACCAATAACACCTAAGGTGGCAAAGGCATAATTTGTATTTCGGAGAACGGAAAAACAAGAGTTTATATGGGTCGGAGCTTGATCCATTCTTTTTAGCCGAAGTAAGTCACGCAAATGCTGTAATTGACACCAGAATTTTATAAACTTGCCCCCCCTACTTTACCCCACTCTCCCGGCAAAATTATGTATGTAAATGTAACGGGAGATAGCAGTATACAATATGCTATACGGGAAATACAGTAAACTGTACAAGATGAAAATATAAGGTTAAATATCACCCAAATTTGGTGAAAACTTTGTTTGTAATAAAATAAAATGTTCAATTTTGGGAAATTTCTTTAATTTTCAGGAACTTCTTCAATTTCCTTCATTTTCGTAAAATTTTCTTCCAATAATTGGCAATTTTTTTAATTTTCAGTTAATTTTCTTTAATTTTGAACAATATCTATCATTTTCAGGAAATATTGCTGAACATTTTTGTTTTAAGTTTTACCAAATTTTCTAAAAATTTTACCGCAAGCTTTCTTCATTTCTTCAATTCTATGTTAAAAATTTCTCAATTCTACCTCCCAACCCAGAAGGTGAAAGCAGTCTCCTCCCTGCTTCCTATATGCCCATGGGTACAGCCCTTATCGGATAACTACTGTTTCCCCTCCTTCTGGCAATGAAAGCCGAATACACCACTGCAGAGAGGAAATTAAGCTTTACAAAATAAATTGTATACCTCTTTTAGGTAAACACAATAGTGTTCACGTACTGTATATCTACTGTAAAATACAACTGGTTTATTTCCTAGATGGCATATATACCACTTCCAAATGTGTCTGAATAAATAACTGTAAATAACAGAGGTACAAACTGAATTACTTGGGCATTTCCCAGATATTTGTACAGAATTTGACTAGACCTCATGAAAGACCAGTACAGTATAAAATGCTACAGAGTGTACACTAGGGTATTTTATTAACCCACATTTCATTTTTAATTTACTTCCTTGTGATTTTCAAGACACTCTCAAATGCAAATGCCTTCTCCACCCATTATTTTTTTCTTCT
This sequence comes from Chiridota heheva, assembly GCA_020152595.1. Taxonomy (NCBI): domain Eukaryota; kingdom Metazoa; phylum Echinodermata; class Holothuroidea; order Apodida; family Chiridotidae; genus Chiridota; species Chiridota heheva. The sequence goes on from JAIGNY010002361.1 coordinate 3,084,786, forward strand.
TTTCCAGGCAACATTATACTTGTCAAAACAAATTATAACTTATTTCTCATCAAATCAGCAGTTTTAATGATGCAGAACTAGCTATTTTTAGCAATCACGGTCAAGCAAGTACATCGTATAAATAAAAGAGGACTTCAAAAGAAACAAAATGAAGAAAGTATTCAAAAATTGTATTCCATTAAGGAGATATTTTAGTTTAAAGTTTGGTATCATTGGAGTAGAAATAACTGAAAACAGACTAGTTGTGATGTCACTGCCTCAGATTTCTCATAATCTTTATGTATTGTATTATATTTTGTTCTTTGATTTTGTGTCGTAAAAACCATTGGATACGTCAGGAAAATAGCAAAACAGAATCTTGTAAAGATAATTATAATTTACCACCTGAAGAAAGTATCGAGGAAAACAAATTGAAATAGGAAAACAGTTAAATAAATTTTCTTTAAAATACATTAAGAATTGTTAAGATTGTATGGATAAGGGCGCCAAACCTTCCATAGTAGACTTACTACACCACTCATTTTTACAAAGACAAGAGAAGAGTTTTAAACTTGGATTTCTCCTTAACAGATATCTCTTTTTTTGAGTCCTCCTTCGTATAAGAATAATTTGCATGATCGCTGAATTAATCCTTTAATATATAAGCTGATGTGGCCAAATTGCAAATGAGTATTATACAAACAAATTCAACGAGAACTATTTGAAAGCTTGAAGTTTTTAATAATAATTTTTTCAAATTGATCAATTACTATCCCAGTAATTGACAGTTCAGTTATTATGTTGGGGAATTAAATTTAGAACTCGATTTTCAGCACTCTGCAAGTGCATACCTCACTGACAGGGGTGTAGGAAGTTTTCAAAAAGTAGGGGACACAACCTCACAGGGGCACTTCCCAAGTCATATGCATTGGCCCCCATTCCCCCCTCCCCTATCACTCAGTATAACATCACAGCAACACATTCTCCCACAAAGTTAATGTATTTCATTAAAATCACCTGCTAGGAAAATAAATTCAATAAAGTTAGGTATTTATACACATTGCCAAATATACCCTACTTCAATAACTTTTGGAAAATTGTTTCTAATCATACAGAAACAACCAATTAACAAAGGAATACATAAACATTTTAAATGAAATTGCCTCTATGACATCATCAAACACAAATTCATCAAACACAAATTCATCATACTGAACAAAAACTTTAAAATGCAATTGGGAAGTCTTTAAAAATCCATATCTTCTGAACGGAATATGATATCAACCTGATTTTTGTACCAAATTGGCTCTAAAAGTATGCTCTTTTAAATATAATTTTATACAAAAACATGGAAATATTACAAAAACCTATGAGAATATTACAAAAACTATAGGAATATTACAAAAACCATGGAATATTACAAAAAAACCCATGGAATGTTAAAAAACCATGGATATTAAAAAACCATGAGAATATTACAAAAACCATGAGAATATTACAAAAACCATGGAAATATTACAAAAAAAACATGGGAATATTACAAACAATGAATATTACAAAAAAACATGGGAATATTACAAAAAAACATGGGAATATTACAAAAAACCATGGGAATATTACAAAAAACTAGTGCTGTCATGACATATCCATTATGCGATATCGCTTTTCCCACGACATAAAATATGCCTCTCGTGACATATCGCGATACCAAAAACTAATACTCAACTAAGAAATTTTTGCGCAACTAGGCTAGGCTACTTCGTACGATACAATTCTAACGTTACAGTACTTAATTTAAAAGTCAAGTTTAGGTCAAAAAAAAAAAATGTGCAAAATAATCATGAAACATAAAAACAACTAAATAAAAATCGTTCTCACTTCGATGATTCATGGTCATGTTGGCTGAATTACCAAACAGGTGCGTGATGCGTGATAAACGTAATAGTCACATGATCATGTCGTCTGCTAGATCTGCAAATAATCTTTTCTTGCGTTCATCATATCATGGAGTAAATTGTAACACCATGATCATATCACGTTAGTGATATTAACAATTTGTGTCGAGTCAGTTTTCTTGAAAAGTATTGCGATACTACGATATATCGCGATACTACGATAAATCGCGATACTACATTATATAATGGGGTTTTTTCTCCACGATAATCAATACGTTAACAGAGCCAAAAAATAATAGGAATATTCCTTTAATTGAACTGTCAGATGGTATTCTAATATCAGTTTTTGTTCATAATAAAGAAAGTAACATTTCCTGTTAGAAATACCCCTAGTAGCTGCAGTACTCGAACTGACTTTCTCTTTCAAAGATTCTAAATTGCATAGCAGCGAATCAACAGTAGTACCTACATGATCTGTCGATCTCCCATATTGCACAGTAACCATCTGTACCTGCAATACTGTGTTTGCATACACTCAAAGAGCTTGTTGACTACAATCACAGATTGTTGGATGAACATACATGTATCTCATTTATTCTTGTAGCAAACAAACTGAGCTTCTTCCCTAAACCTGACTCAACAACAATAACACACCACACAAGTCTTTTGTGTGACCAGGGTATAAATGTTATTTACAAAACATGTCCCTGGTGTGACCAAAGTTCAAATATATTCACAGACCTTTTATAGATGTTTGTAAGACTGTGAGTGGTGTATATGTAGCACTAAAGCAGGCCACAAAGTTTGATTTTTCAGAGGGGTGCTCACCCTGCCCCTCATTGCCTCCAAGCGCTCTACATTTTGTTTACAAAAACATACTTTTGAGAATAATTTTGCCTTCTTTTCATGCTGATTATAATTCCTCAATATAAAAAGATGCAGGGACAGTACTTGTTGTATTGATTACTCCCTTATTTACATTGTAAGTGCCTTCAAACCTGCCTTCAAAGTGCCCTTGATGCCTTATAGGTCCCCTTTTGGTCAATGACACACTGACCCTTTCTGGATCAAGATAAGGGTTTGGCTATTTATCCCAGAGCAGGAAGGAAGATTCCCTTCGATAACGTTGTTGGAGAGAATCTTCAAATATGTAAATATAGAAATGCCCAACCCTCCTTGAACTCCCTCCTCTCCCCCCCCCCCCCTACCCCCCCTCCCCCTTACCCCCCTCACTCTCTCTCTCTCTCTCTCTCTCTCTCTCTCTCTCTCTTTATTTCCTCCCATCCTCCTTAAACCATTTAACTAGCTAATGTCAGAAACAGCTTAAAATAATTTCTTAAACAATTATTTTTGCAAGGTCCACCAACTAAAAAACAATTTTTCTGGTAAAATATGAACTGTTGGAATAATACTGTGTATTTTTTGTAAATGCATTATTGCGGATTTCACTCATTGACCTATGCAATTCAGGGTGTTTGGGAGAACCATCAATGCTTAGTGAACAAGCTGTCAAATTACGGAAAAGGCTGCGCTCGTATTGACCACTGTGCTAACAAGTGAATCCAATATGTAATCAAATCTGTTCCAAATGTATGTTTAGGCAAGCTATTGGTATTCTTGGTAATATGAAGTTAAGGGAAAAACCCATACATGTCATCCTAACATGAACAATGAAATCAATGGGGAAAATCACTGACCGGCTGAGCTCGGCTATGGCGAATATATTTGGTTAGAATATATGTCTATTGTATCAATTAAGCCCAAAATGTATGTATGTATGTATGTATGTATGTAAGTATGTATGTATGTATGTATGTATGCATGCATGCATATGCATCCGTTAATCAACCGGAACAAGTTGGCCAATAGTTCAACAAACTTTACATACTGCACTTCTTCAAACAATGTTCTGATCAGCTGATCATGGAAAATGGATTATTCACTCAATGTTCTGATCAGCTGATCATGGATGATGGATTATTCACACAATGTTCTGATCAGCTGATCATGGATCATGATGGATTATTCACACAATGTTCTGATCAGCTGATCATGGAAAATGGATTATTCACACTGTTCTGATCAGCTGATCATGGATCATGATGGATTATTCACACAATGTTCTGATCAGCTGATCATGGATGATGGATTATTCACACACTGTTATGATCAGCTGATCATGGATCATGATGGATTATTCACACAATGTTCTGATCAGCTGATCATGAATAATCATTAGGGATACACTTTTAGTTGGTGCAGGGGTCTATTCCAACCCCCTGGTTGATATAAGTGTTATTCGTCTGTATTGAGGCTTGAAGATTGCTCTGTATGTTCAGCTGGAGAAGGGGAGGGGCCTTGTAATGTCATGTCATATAGTCAGGACCGTAACTTTCATCCAGAAAGTTGGCGAAAACTTGGCTTCTTGCCAGCGGTGTTGGAACCATGGGGAGACTGCCCTCCCCCCCCCCCCCACCTTGCCCTTAAAGTAAGGGGCGAAGGTGGCAAGAGGTGCCCTTTTGAAAGTTGAGGGCGGACCGAGGTGCCCTTTTGAAAGTTATATGAAATTATCCGTCATTCTTGAAATCCACTCACTTACAAATCCTACATGGTACATAGAAGTTGTAACAAACATTTATTTGACACAATTAAAGCATGTCAATTACCAGGGGCCCAACAACGAGGGTCGCGGTGAGGGGGAACATGGCCCTAATAAGTTTCTAAGCAGTAATTTTCAAATGTATGCCTTTTACCTATTCACCCGCTGGGCAATTGCCAACATTGGTCCTGCCTCCCCAATCTCAAAGCCATAGCCGGGATTTGCCTACCAAAAGTGGGAAAAAAGTCAAGTGTCTGTGTGTGGGAGGAAGAGAAGACACAAAATCACACTAAGATACAAAACATCCTCATCCAAAAGTATATATAGTTCCCTTTGCTTCCTGAATCCTGTCTATTCTCATACTATATGTGTAGGAAGCAGGCGCCAGTGGCACTTCCCCCTCCCACACTTTTTGAGAAAATGAAAAGAGAAGTGTTTCTCAATTACTGTCAAAAAGTGCCCTCATTTGTCCCCCCTTGCCACCAGTTGCTTTTAACATTCCTGCTTCTTGCCCAATTAGTCACAAATTTTACCCAAGCCTACTAAAATTTTGGAGAAATTACCGCATGGAGGGGTAACATTGTCCTCTGTTTCCCAAATGATTAACATTCATGTGGCATAGGTGGGTTTGAGGTTCGTTCTTAGCGTGCAAGCCAGTGGTGAAGCCAGGGCCGGATTTAAGCATGGGCCACATGGGCATGTGCTTAGGGCCCCATATATAGGGGCCCACAAGGAAGTGATTTTTGAGTCACATTTTTAATTAACTTTATTGTTATCATTGTCTTTTGATGGGGTTGTCTTGCATATTTCCTGTAGTTATGCTATTGTCAGACAGTGAAATTATGCTATGCAGTGGCATAACACTGGGCCAGAGGCTCTGCGGAGGCGGAATATATATTATATTATTATATCATATTATATATTTATTCATTAGGGAAATATAACTACAATAAGGAGACAAATTTTTGTGACAGATATATATTTTTTGAGTATTATAAATATATTTATTTGGGAAATATATTTACAATAAGGAGACATATTTTATGACAGATATATATTTTGTAAACATAAATATATTTATTTGGGAAATATATTTACAATAAAGAGAAATATATTTTGTGACAGATATATATTTTTTGAGCATTTTAAATATATTAATTTGAGAAATATATTTACAAAAAGGAGACATATTTCATAAAAGATATATTTTTTGAGCATTATAAATATATTTATTTGGGAAATATATATACAATAAGGAGACATATTTTCTGACAGATATTTATTTTTTGAGCATTATAAATATATTTATTTGGGAAATATATTTACAATAAGGAAAAATATATTTTGTGACAGATATATATTTTTGAGCAATACATATATATTTATTTGGGGAATATATTTACAATAAGGAGACTTATTTTGTGACACACAAATATTTATTTTTAGAGCAACATTACATTTATTTTTGGGGGGGAATATATTTACAATAAGAAAATAAATTTTGTCACATATACTTTAGAGCAACATTATTATTCACACATATACAGTCTGTATATAAATAATATATATATATATATATCAGAGCTGTGACCATTTAGCGTGTACACGCTACACGCTCGCAAATTTTGTAAACATTTACTAAATACTTCATTGCGAGTTATCGTTTTTCATACAGTGTCTTGCCGTGGAAAATCAATATTCATGATTCAAATCACACACACATTCGGCTGAAAAAAATCCAATCAATGACTTTTTACAAACTGTAAACCCGATTAGCATAATACTTTTTAAATGTGCGAATCACAAATGCACAGTAATCACTAATGAATGGGGTTATTATGCACTTTGATTTCGCCGAAATCTGAGTAATCCAACTTGTAAAATGCACTGCGAATGTGCAGCAGTAAACAGTGAAACTAACAATAGGCCTAACGTTAGGCCATAAAGCTTTAAATCCCATGCAATCTAGGCCCGTTTTACAAGCTGTTAAATCAACCAAAAAACACTTGAAAAATACTTGAATCGTGACAATCAGTACATTTACATGTAAATATCACTGATGAGTCAAATAAATTTTGCAAGAAAGAAAAAAAATTGCATAATAAACAAACAGAAAAAGGTTTTAACAGAGCTGAAATTCTGCATGCGTCGCAAAAATGACGGCCATTTTTTCGAGAGGATTGATATTTCAGAACTTTCAGGTGGTGGTGGCGTAGTTTCGAAATGTTTTACGGCGAGGTATATCATAGGCCTAGTATGCAAGATTTTTACAGGAGAACTTTAGAAGCCGTAGCGAATAGGACAAAAAAGTTACGCGATGTTGAGTTTAAATGACATTGAAAGGAAGTTATCTGTTTTTTCTACACTGAATTTCTATGCATATTTTCCATAAAAATGATGATTTATACTGTAGAAGTAAACTTTTTACGATTTGGAAAGCAAAACTCAGCGTCAATTTGGGCAATAGAGTCAGTACTTTTGTCATACTAGTTGCGCGATTTTTTTTACTTTAGTTTTGGAGCAATTTTGGTGTATTTCCGAAAATTGCGGTACTAAACGATACACGCTCGCTTTTTTTAGCGTGTACACGTTTACTAAAATCCCTAAATGTTCACAGCTCTAATATATATACATATATATATATATATATATATATATATATATATATATATATAGTTGTATATAGGACTCATATATTGTTACAGTAGACATATATATTTTTTACCGCATATATTCTGTGATGTCTTGCCATACTCAGCATTCTCTGTTTATACTTCCATGGATATTAAATTGTCCAACCCTGGGTATAAAACCACACAGCAAATGTACATGTGCTTTGCTTAACACTTAAACACAAATAAGTGGTTGATGACCTTGTCTCCTACAGAGTCACTGACCAGCAACATCTGTTTATGTTATAGCAGGGAATTCTAATGTAATTCCCAGGTTATAGTTGTTTCCTATCATGATTAACAGTAAAGTGGAATTCTAATGTAATTCCCAGGTTATAGTTGTTTCCTATCATGATTAACAGTAAAGTACCCCAATGGTAGGCTGCTTTGGGAGCTTTGCAATTGGGTTTTTTTTCATTTTATCAGGTCTCCCATAACTTCCAATAATAAAAAATAAAAAAATTGCAGTAAATTAATTGGGCAAACAGCTAAGGAGTGAGGTGGGGTGAATTTTTTTCGAATTTGTGCAGATTTGTACCTAAAGTGAATGCGATACCATCCCATGCTTGACAATCATTAGTATCGTAGAAAACTTTCTTCCTTAGGTGCAAAATGGGGGTATATTTAAATCTATTTTGAGAGCCATGTTAGCATTGACGTAGCTAGGGCCCCATGGGCCAGGGGGTGAGTGGGGCACTGTGGGTCCCTATGGTATATAGGTATAATGGTAAATCTTTTACAGGCCACTTATAGGGCCTGGTTCAGGGGGTGCATGCCCCTCCTTCCCTCACTTACTTACGCCACTGCATGTTAGACTTATAACAGCCATTTGATTGCAACCTCTTTGAAATTCATAGACATAACTAATTAATAAATGACTAAACAACAGTCAATATATTTCTGGAAGGTTATTTTCATCCCAAATTTCAGATTTGTTCATGATCAAATGTTAATTGCTTAATTTCATTATTAAGGCCCTAAAAATTGTCTCAAATTTTCCCTAATTTTGCACCCAAGGAGGTAAATTTTTGAATATTTTTTTGCAGGGTGTGGATTGTTAACAAATATATCTTGCCATTTCTAAGAGTTTCATGACCAGGGATGGGAGAGTTTTTAAATAAGAATAAAAAAATTAACAAAATTTGAGGTTTTTTCTATGCAACCTAACACTAATGACCTATGGTTGCCATTCCAAATATCATAACTACCCTCATACGGCAATCCAAATGTTAACCAAGGTCTGCCCTGCCACTCTGGGGGTCTGCCCTGCACCCCTAGGGTCTGCCCTTCCCCCTGGGGTCTGCCCTTCCCCCTGGAGTATGCCCTGCCCCCTGGGGTCTGCCCTGCCCTTCATTAGAGAAAAAATTAAACAATTGTTTGTTTTTTTAACTTAATAATCTTAATTAACCTCATAAATGAAATACCTTACATGGATACAGAACACAGAATGATAGCATAGTAAGCAATTGTCCTGCTTGGCTCATGAATGGTCCTTATCAATGAGAATAGTTTCATTCTCAGTTATGATTATAGCTAAAATCCCAGAGCTTCTTCACCATGGGATTGAGCCCCTGGACTCCATGCCGAAAAGACGCAGTGCTTCGCGCGCATTAATGTGCCCCTCTCTTAGTCTAGACCCTGCCCCTTTTTAAATCAAGCTAAGGGTCTGCATTCTGTTTTGTACTTTCTACTTGTAAAACAATATGCAGGGCGGAATGCAGACAAACAGGCTATCATCTACAGCATCCGCAAAAAAAGTATATAAACTCGCTCCACTTTAAACCAATGAAATCATTTCAGCTTGAAGCCTCAACAACTCACACGTGTCATTGGTCAATTACATACAATACGTGATTGGAATGGAAGATTACATCACTAGTTAGTAGTAATAATGCAATGAGTAAAAAATTACAGAGGAAAGAAAGAAATTTTTCAAAAGAAAATGCACGACATCTTCCGTTCTTTTCAAATCTAAACAACTTTGACCAAGACTGTGGTTCAAAAGTATATTATCCACTAGAAAATGAGATGGGTGAGAGGAATACAAACTTTTTGAGGGAATGAATGGTCAATTTTTCGTGTCATCTCGTTGTGAATCATTCCAGCTTCAATACCTTAAAGGATTAATTCAGGGGTCAAGCATGTCCATCTTATGTGAAAGAGGACCTCAAAAGAAACAAAATAGTGAAGAAAGCATTCAAAAATCTTAACCCGTTAAGGAGATATTTAAGTTTCAAGTTTGGTATCATTTGTGTAGAAATGACTGAAATCAGACTAGTTGTGATGTCATAGCCTCAGTCTTTATGTATTCTATCATATTTTGTCCTGTGATTTGTGGCTTAAACACCATGGGATATGTCAAAAAAGTAGTAAAAGTGGATATAGGAAGGGTATTTATAATATACCACCTGAAGAAAGTTTGAGGAAAAATAATCTAAGTAGTGAACAAATTTAACAAACTTTAAAATACATACAGATTTTAAGGAATCTGAGGCTGTGACATCACAACTAGATTTCAGTCGTTTCTACAGAAATGATACCAATCTTTTAACTTAAATATCTCCTTAACGGAATAAGATTTTGCAAAGCTTTCTTCACCATTTTGTTTCTTTTGAAGTCCTCTTTCATATAAGATGGACATGCTAATCCTTTAAATAATAGGATGATTAATAATTTATTATCAGTTCTACCCGTGGTTTCACCCTCCATATCCATGCTATTTATAGCGACTCTTTTTTCCAGCATATCAGCTGTTTGAAACTCTCCAAACTTTTAAAAGATGATACGACAACACTTGAAAACATGTTACTATGACAACCGGAGCCCATGCACATTGAATACTGTGTTGTATATACTTGTACTGGTACAGTACATCCATAGGGCCAGGCAGTATACTATACAGTAGGGTGTGGTTGCTTGAATTTGTGGATGAATGGTCTCGTAATACTATGGCTTACTATTTGCCATATTTTTATCGGGATTTATAATGGATTACGATGTGTTTTGAAAGACAAAAAGACTCAAAAGAGAATGGTTATGACCTCACATAAAATTGATTTTAAAGAAAAGAAAGTACAGTTGTTGTGGTGAGGGAAATATAAGCACAGAAAAAAACCGCAAAGACATCATCGAGCCTGTCATTACAGGTACACTATGACTATTTATTTCCAAACATTCACAATCGTATTTATTGAGTGAATCTGCATAAATATCACATATTGTCACAAATACATGTATATCAAAACATACTCCTTTCTTTTTATTGAAATAAAACCAATTTTTACAATCTTTTAGTAATTCTTTTTTAGTGATTTTAGTGATTTTATTTTCAGTACTTCCGGTTTTTCATAAAATATTAATCAAAACCATGGTTTTCAAAACCGCTTTTACTTACGAAACCGTTAGACCATGCAAGCTTAGTAACATTACCTAATAGGGCCGGGTGGCTGAAATTTGGGTCACTCACCAGACATCATTAGGTAAAAAACGAAAAGAAATAAGTAGAAAAATCCAGCGAAGCGCTGCAAGATTTGTGAAATACAACTATGAACGTACCAAAGGAACAGCTACCACACTCAAAGATCTTGAATGGCAAACATCGGAGGAAAAAGGAGAGTAGGTAGCTCAGTTGGTAGAGTGCTTAACTGAGATGCTGGAGGTACCCAGTTCAAGCCTCAGTCAAAACTAAACCAGTTTTTCCACAGCTATGCAGACAGATACGCCAAACATCAAAGCAGAAGTACGTAATTTGCAGCTCCTGCTCCCCATTCAGCTTTTGAGAAAAGTGGGCAATGCTTGAATGGTGCTCGCCGTCCTTCTGAACCGTCGGTCTTGATGGTAGGACAGTCACATCCTACCTGGTTCTATGAACACTTCTCATAAAGAGTAGGGTGAAAATCTGGTGTTTATCCAGGGTGCATTCCATGTAAAACCTATGCTGAAGGTACAACAAGGCCTTTGCTTCCATACCCCAAGACAGTCAAGCTACCAAGCAGCGAGTTACTACTCTGAGAAGGCCTACTAAAAGTCTTAGTATTTTGATTATACAATACTTTCCGCGGTGACAAATCTTATTAATTTTAAAAGAACATGATTAGCTAACAGTACAACTAATGAATATGCATAAGAGTTCTTGGCGGTACTCTATTTATAAGTTATATGTAGTAACTGATACAGGAATACACTAAACTATATATATATATATATATATAGTAAAGAAGAACCAAACAAATATTATTTCAGCATTGCGCCCTCCCTACGCGCATTCTTCCCATTCTACCTCTTTCATAATGGCTGCCATTGCATTGTTAGTCTGATGTAATTTAACAGGAGTTATGTCTTTAAATGTGATTGTTTCAAAGTTAATTTAGTTTTATAGTACATTCTGCGAAATTGATTGGTATTGTAGGTAAATATCTCAAGACAGTGTGTAGTGTTTGGGAAATAAATTAGGACATCTGTACCATAAGTTTATACTTTTTTTCATGCCAGTATGCCAAGAAAAGCATGTGCTACTCTACTATGCTGATAAGAAGTCAACTCCATGCCAAAGATCTTCAGAACTTAGTGCACGAAATGTACAAAATCATTAATAGTAAGGATGATATCCAAGCACTTGTTACCTAATGCCAGTTACCCAATGCTCTCGCCACATCAACTCTATAATAAAGCTTTATCCCCCTTCACTGCAGTCTGCAGACTCCATTAACACAAATTCTCCTGCAATCTAGACCTACTGACACGAGGGACATGCATTTCTGCCATCGTGTGTTTTCGCCATTACTTTCTGTCACAAAAAACGTGCGTTTTCGCCATGGCGGAAAAACATTGTTTTTATGGCGGAGAGTGATTTTGTTAAACTAACTCTTTGCAAAGTACATGTATTATTTGAAAATGTTACTTTTAGTTTTACTTATTATATTGGAATAGTTCTTTCATATTATGATGTAAGTTTGGAATTAATGATCAAAAAGAGTGTGTAAGTTATTCCATATGTGCACTACCATTCCGGAGAGTTCCGACGCAATGTAAGTCAGGGGTGGCGGAAAATGTTTGAAATCAGTATTATTAGACAAGATTCACAATTGACCTAGACCTACCAGCGAAATCTGGGAAGCTTTCACATTCCAAATGTTTGTGGATCACGAGATCTGTCAATAAAAATGTTCAGAACTTTGTAACGGGACTTGCCTTTAATAATTGATAGAACACTCAAGTTCAAGGGCCAACTGTGCCCCGGTTCTGCCACCTATGTGTAAAGTTATAGTTAGGTTAGGTCATACATACGTGAAAAATATTGACATTAAAACTACTGAGCCAAGCTGAAACTTTGTTAAAAAACTTGGTCCTTTCAAGCTCACAAAAAAAACATAGGGGCCTAAATAAATAAAAAATATTAGTAGTAGGCCTGACAAAAATGTTTGAAAAAACAATACAATATATTTCATACCTAACAAAAACCTGCATTTCCAAAAAAAAAAAAAAAAAAACGGTTTTATAGCGAAAAGAACCGTTTTTTCTATGGCGGAAACACATCATGGCGGAAACGTAACCCACTTATTTCTAGACACCGTTACACAGTGCAAATAACCTAGGGCCTAGGTCTAGCCTAGACCCTAACGTGCCAGTGAATATATTATTAGGTTAGTCTGAACTAAACAAAAAACCGGTGAAATTAAAAGCAATCTAACGTTAGACTTTCTTAAAAGATAGTTTGATGTACATGTACTTACTTGAATATGATACTCCCAGTTACTTTGACTTCCAATCCTTACTTTCCAAATACACGAGAAATATGTCCACATAAGTGACATAGCCCAATTATCCCCGTAGCCCTAGACCCTATATTTCCATCACTTGCCTGCGCTTGCAGACATCCTGGTTGTTATCCGCATGCAAATGTTGTTTTGGAAAAGTTTCGTACTTTTATCACAGAAAAATGTTAAGTAAACAGTGACAGCTGACGGTAGTAATTTATACTAAGCGTCATTTTACACGCATTCCGTAGACGCAAACCAAAGAAAAGTGAAAAATTCCAGAATCATTTTCAGGACCTTAGCTCTGAAACGATGGTGCCAGGGTGAGGCGGACCTGGTGCGTGCCGTCCCCATCTCAACATAATTCAAAATAGTGTCTCTAGAATATGCTTCACAAAGCGTGAAAAACTGTCCGAGTGGCCCACCTAGGGCTCATACTGTATTCTCCTCCGTTCAGTCCGTCTTGTGGCACCTCGACCGATGGACTTTCCGCCCTGGATGCAGCTGAAAGCCTAACTATATTTATTTTAAACTAAAGACAATACTGAAGCTTGATGCAGAAGTTAAAATTTTGAGAAAAAATAAAATGAAATTGGCATGTATGCATGCTGTTTCTGTTTGATCATGTAATAAATAGAGTACAGCATAAATGTGGGAAGAGTGTTGGGTGAGGCGTACGGAAAAGTCTTTTTCCTAAACGTGATGACAATTTACAAAATGATTTTAATATAAATTATTCAATCAAAATTCACATAAAAAATAAAAATAGTTTTCTTTTTAGTGCATGCCTCTGTTTTGCAGTGTTCCCTAACACCGTGCACGAGCGTAGCTACCATGGGAGTAAAGCCGCCCCTCCTCCTCCCACACCCCCTTTGAAAATCTGTGAACGAAAAAACATATTAAACGAGTGATGTAGAGACTCTGCACAAGTGTGATCCCTCTTAAAGTGTTTGTGACCCAAGTTTATGAGAGGTCCTGGTTACAGGCCTGGTATAGCTACAGGGAGGTATTCTAAAAACAAGTGGTGCTCTGATTAAGCAGTGAAGAAACTATGACCATTATTCTTTATCTTTTGCCATATATTTCAGAAAATTTGAAAACATATTAAATAATGATGAGTTGAAAGATATGATATAAAAATATTTAGGTTATATTTAACTGTATTTTAAGGAAGAGGATGGTGCAAAATACACACAAAAACTTGACGCAGGCTGACACTGATGGTGCCTGTGGTAAAATGTGTAGGGTATAGGGAATTCATCTCAATCATGATAAATTCAGCATAAATACAAGCTTTGAGCTGACAGAAGATGATCCTGGGGAATCCTAAAGTCAGAAGAGGATCTGTTAGTATCTGTGAGTATGTTGCAATGCATTTAGTCCAAAGGTTGATCACTTTCCACTTTTTCCATTAAGAATTTTGAAAGCTACTCTAAATTTGGTCCCCCTGAGCCCCCTATTTTTTTGTTTTGACAAGGGGTTGAGCTTAACATACGCATCTTTGTTAATATGTGTAAGCTTGCAATAAAACAAATATTAGAATGAATGAAAATTATTGAATGCAGAATCAGCTCAGGGTAAGATATCCAAGAAAAAAGTATAATCATCAGAAAATTTTAAGTCTATGCGAAGTCGCTGGTCTGTCAGCAATTTTTTTTTTTTCTTCAGAATTCTACACTTTCGTATCTCGCTTTGAAATGTTTCTGTGTTATTACTTGATATCAAGTTGGCGTTTAGTTCGACTTTTCCGATTAGTTGATGTGGTTGTTTACATGGTCAAAATGTGTTTGTTTACATGGTGTAAAACTTGTCAAATATGCGATGCACACATTTATTAAATGTGCGAGTCTCCGTCTGCGGAGCCTGCTAGATGATTCGACGAAATTAGACGAATCTTTCGCGTAAAATTAAAACGTGAATCAGAATTCAAAATTTTCTTGTGTTTTTTTAAGAATTACACTTACTAATATTATTGTGTAGCACCCGATTTGAATCGCATGATCAGTAACTATTTTGAATTATAGCAAAAATATGCTCAGTAAATGTCAGTAGTTAATGAGCATTTTTTTGCCATTATTCACAGTAGTTACTGATCATGCGATTCAAATCGGGTGTGTGTAGACATTTCATAAACTAGGATATAAGTTGCGAAATTTGTTGGAATAATTTGTAAGTGCGATTATGGGGAAAAGGCGCAGAAGCGTATTCAATGCGGGTGGAAGAGAGGGGGCCTTTCCGCTGGCGAAATTCAGCATGTAAATTATAAGTACCGAGATATACCAATATGCTCTGCATTTTAGGTAAATAGACTGTGAAAAATTAATTTGAAAGTTAAATAATCGCCCAAATTTGGTTATGACTTTCTTCCTAGCGGCATAAAATCTGTAGTTTTCGGGAAATTTCTTTCATTTCCTGGAACTAAATTTCTTCAATATTTGTGCAATTTTCTTCATTTTTCTATCATTTCATTTATTTTTCTTCGATGTTGGAAAAAAAAATTGTCAATTTTCTTCAATTTTTGGCATTTTTCGAGAAATGTTTTAGGAAATGTTGCCTAAGATTTTTGAAAATTTTTACGAGAATTTCTAATAATTTTACCATAAGTTTCCTTTTTTTTTCTTCCAATCTTAAATTAATAATATCCCAATTTTACCTACCAACCAGAGAGGTGATATCACCTCCCCGCCCCCCCTCCCATCCTCTCCTACTTACACACACACACACACACACACACACACACCCTTACACACACACTCGCTCCCTTTATGCTTCTAGGTACAGCCCTTTTCCAAAAATTACCGTTTTTCCCCCTTCCCTTCCTTTCTCACGGAAAGCTGAATACACCACTGCAAAGGCGTAATGGCATAAGAAACAGGGAAGGAGGGGTGAAGTGATAATCATACTGTTCATCTGTTCATGTTGATGGTCATGTAGTATGTACTAAACAGTCATCTGTAGGAAAACTTGACTGTTTGACGGGAGCTATCAATTCTCATTTCATTTTCTCCACTCGCGTATTGTAAAAGAAAGATTTGAACATGCATGGACGTATATGTGTCAAAATTAGCTCAAAAACTCTTAAAAACATGGAACTTTAAGCAAATGTTCATCAAAATCGGCTAAAATGACCATTTTACATCTTTTCGAAATTTGATAAATTTAACATGATAAATTGTGATATCTATTTTTCATTTTTACTTCCTTTCTGCCTTTGCTGGATGACTTTGCCTATTCAGTGAGTTTAAGTGACAAATTTTCAGAAAAAAATATATTGTCAATTATTTTCCTCAATTTTCAAAAATCTCTTTCCCGTTTGGAGAAATTTTCTTCATTTTAGTGAAATTATGTTTAATTTCTGGGAGATTCTTTTCAAGTTCCAGGAAATTTTCTTCAATTTGCTGGAAATTTTCTTCAATTTTCGGGAAATGATGCCAAAATATTCATCAATTTGTTATCATTTTCTTTTTAATTTGATAATGATAATTTTCTAACTTCCCTCCTAAGTAAAAACCTTTTCTGGAGCAAGAGGGAAAGGGTTCCACAGCTTCCTATTTTCCTGGTCCTGACCAATCTGTGTCGGGGTCCTGAATCATATGTTTTTAGAGGTTTACCCCCTCCCCCCTCCATTACGAAAAACTAGACACGCTCTGGTATTTACGAGTTCTTAAGAAGTCTTTTTTGCCATTGGATCGCAGTCGGGGGAAAATGCCCCAACCTGCCAACATGTTTTGTTACTTTCCCCTGCCCCTATCATGATCAATGCATATTTGTTATTTCACACAACTGTAATTTTTTCAAAACAATAGTTTTATGTTTACTTTAATGTATCTTCTTTTTCTTATCGTGTCCACACACACACTTTGCACTATCGTTGAATTCTGCTAGATCTTTAGCTTCGCATTCCTGCTCCAGACGGGGACATCTTAGTAGGTGGTTCATGGTTTGTGACTCAGGTCACATCTTCACTGTCCAGGTAGCCCTATTTATTGAGAGTGATTTTACAGTGACCGATACCAAATCTTAACCTGTTGAGGCATTTCCATTTAGCCCAGCTTGATTCAGCACCAGGTGGGAGTTCTTTTTTGGCACTTATGGACATGAATGCTGTTGTTGTTGTTGGAAGATTGGCAAGCCTCTCTACCCATAAGGCAATTCTAGTACTTTTAGCTCCACTAGGTTTAAGTTCATCGAGGAAGCTTTTCCTGGAGTTGAGCCGTCTCCTTGCTGGTTTGTGGCCGAATAGGCAGACAGGGATTGTCGCTCATCTGTGGTCAGGCGCTGTCGTTCTATACCGCTTGCTGCACTGTGTCGATTTTCTAGTGGCGCTATACCTGATAGGATGTACAGGCTGTCTGTTGGTGTTTGTCTGAGACATCCAGTGACTTGACGGCAGGTAGCGTTGATGGCTGGGTCGATTTTCTTAGCATGGGCTGATTTTCCCCAAACTGGACATGCATACTCGGCAGTTTGAGTAGCAGAGGGCTACGGCAGTTGACCGTAGATTATCTGGGCTGGCGCCCCAACTTGTTCCAGTAAGTTTGCTGACATGTTGTTTCTTGCACACACTTTTGCTTTTGTCTTCTCGACATGGGTCTTGAAAGAAAGGCACCGCTCTGGGGTTACACCTAGATATACTGGGTGATTGCAGTTTTCAAGTGGGGTAGACCAGGTGACTTTCAGTTGTCATTTGACTTCTCGGTTGCGCAGATGGAAAGCACACACATGTTTCTTCAGATGGATTTGCAGGGAGGTGGTTTTCTTTTCGAAGTAGGATGTCAATTCGTTGAGAGCATTTGAGATTCTTTCTTCAACAACACTGAAGTCACTGTCTTGGGCAGCTACACCAAGGTCATCTGCATAGATGAACCGACTGGTATCTTCACTTCTTGGCTGGTCGTTTGTGCACATGTTGTAGAAAAGTGGAGCAAGCGCACTGCCCTGTGGTAGGCCATTCTTGAGTCTTCGCCATCTGCTTTTCTTACCGCCCAAATCAACAAAGAAACTCCTGTTCTTAAGCATGCTTTCAATCAGTTCAGTTAGATGGATGTCCTCGGTAAGCTCCATGATCGTATAGAGAAGGCATCTGTGGTTAACTGTGTCGTAAGCAGCCGAGAGGTCAACGAATACTACACCGGTTACTTTTCCTCGAAACCACCTTCGATGTGCTGTGTGAGATTGAGTACTTGGCTCGTCGTAGACTTGCCGGGCGGAAACCAGCTTGCTTTGGCTGTTTGGGATGAAAAGTTTGTCAACAACAGGACCAATTCTGTTGAGTACCAGTCGTTCGAACAGCTTGTACGTATGATTCAGAAGTGAGATAGGCCTGAAATTCTTAGGGATCGATGGATCCTTTCCCAGTTTGAGGAGTGTCAGTACATGTGCTTTCTTCCATATCTTAGAAGCTTGTGAGTATAGTCAATTCGTAATTATACAGCTGGGGCAGCCATTTGCAACAGGTCCAAAGTTCTTAATCTGCTCTGTTGATAAGTTGTCTAGTCCGATTGCTTTTCCTGGCTTCAGTGTAGAAATGCCCTTTTCCAGCTCTTCCATAGTAATGGGTCTAGTGTGACCATACAGGGTCTTTGCTGTACTTTATGCGGTCTAGTTTGATCTTATGTTTCATCTTTCCACTTTTGTCGTTCAGTAGCAGTTGGTTAGAAACTTGATTTGTAGTGACTTTGGGCTGTTAGGGTGGTGTTCTGGGATCGCCACGATGCTTTCGGATGGTTGACCATGCTTTTTGCTGCTCTTTGACTTATTAGTTGACTCTTTCAGTGAATGCCAGGTCTTGCGATGCTCCTGGGATATGCTTTTATTTACTGTCTCGCCTACTTCACTTGTTTTATCAGAGAAAGAGACTTCTCTTAACATGGTGGCATCCTCTTTATAAAGTTCTGTGCTTTCCTTGGAAAGCCCAGGTATGTACTTCACTCTGCATGTGTCTCTTCCCCCCCCCCTCCCCCCTTTTTTTTTTGCAGTTGTATTAACAAGTTCAGCAAAGCGATTGTAGTTGCAAAATGTTGGTGCAGTTCCTTTTACTTTATATTCTAGTTCATCTGTAAACCCTTTTCTGTCAGCTCCCTTATAAATGAAGCGCCTCTTGAAAGGTACACTGGTTGGTTTTACAGATGCATTGACTTGGCTGCCAACTGGCTGTTAACTCTTGATGGGACTGGGTCCATCACGATCTTCTGACACAGTCCTACAATGTTACTGGTGGTGGTGGCTAAATCTGTGCGTAACCACGTCTCCATTGGGCAATACGGAATGATGATTAACTGATCAATGTATGACCAAGTTTAATTTGAGCTTTATTTTCCAGTTATGCATATTTGCATTTATATACAAGAGAAGCTACAACGTTCATTTGCACAAGAAATGGGTGCAACATCTATTCCTTTACCTATTCGCGCGATGGACAATTGGCCCTACCATTCTCAGGCTGTTTTGGTGGCCCTGGTTAACATTTTGATTGTCGCCCGTCACGTTTTTCAACAAATTCGTTCTCCCTGATATTCTACGTTTGAAGCTCTGTGGTCAAGAACTTGGTGACGATTGTGAGAACGCTATTGCATTTTCGTAGAAAACATTTTCGTAGAAAAACGAAAAGAAAAAAAAAAGTAGGAATTTTACTTTAAAACGAGAACTAAAATATTAAGAGGGCCGCTTTAACTTTAAAATGTATTGTCTGGCATTGAAGTAAAATACAAGTTTTTGAATAAACATGCACTAGCGTAGCGAGGATTCATTTTATTATTATCATAATAATGATTGTTATTATTATTATTAATAATGTATTATTATCATTATTATTATTATTATTATTATTATTATTATTATTATTATTATTATTATTATTATTATTATTATTATTATTATTATTATTATTATTATTATTATTATTATTATTATTATTATTATTATTATTATTATTATTATTATTATTATTATTCATCATTATCATCATCATCATCATCATCATCATCATCATCATCATCATCATCATCATCATCATCATCATCATCATCATCATCATCATCATTTTATCATCATCATCATCATCATCATCATCATCATTCATTTCATCATCATCATCATCATTCATCATCATCATCATCATCATCATCATCATCATCATCATCATCATCATCATCATCATCATCATCATCATCATCATCATCATCATCATCATCATCATCATCATCATCATCATCATCATCATCATCATCATCATCATCATCATCATCATCATCATCATCATCATCATCATCATCATCATCATCATCATCATCATCATCATCATCATCATCATCA
>JAIGNY010002361.1:3107500-3247500 GCA_020152595.1 Chiridota heheva
TGCTGAAATGGTTCTCAAATGTTACTGCTCATTATGAAATCTCCTAATAACAGAGCCTTCTGAGATAAACCTGTTATATGTATTTTCTTTCCCATTTTTTCAGTTGCGTACCAGGAAAAAGGTATGCAACTAAGAAAGGTAAAGTCCTTTTATAGAGGGCAGCTCTCCTCCCCCACTTCTTACAACTGTGTTCATGTTTCTTTGTGAGCTCCACGCAGAGCCATGGCTAGTGATGAGTGATGGACAGTGGGTAATTTCCCCGAGGTGTGGGACATTAATTCTTTGTGACATATGGATCACGGCTCACACCCCACTAAAAATGGGTGGGAAAGGTGAACTTAATATGGTTGTTTGGCAATCGAGTTGTGGGGAGCGAGGGAAGCTCTGGCAAGGTTGTACAGGGGGCAAAGAAGGTGGACTGTGATGGTGCTATGGCAATTGTTGCAGAGGGGTGGGGGGAGCCAATAAGGAGATGGGAGTGGGTGAGGTGGGTGTAACCTATTCTAAGATGGGTAATATGAAAGTAAAGAAGTAATGACAGCCTTGGAGTCAGAGAAGATGGCAACGTGGCTGAGCGGAGAGTACTCAATAAAATTGAGGACGAGGAGGATGGCCTTTGCCTCGGCTGAAAAGATGGACGAGTAGTCGGGAAGCCTGCTCTTGTCGCCTTCTTTGGAGCCATCAATATAGATGGAGGTGTAGTTTGAGAGTTGGTATTTGATTTGATTGTGGAGATTAATGAAGAGGTTAGGGTGGGTTTGGGTTTTGTGATGAGTGGAGAGGCCCAGGTGGATAGAAGGGAGGGGGTGGCCCAAGGAGGAAAAGTGGGCCAGGAGAAGGTGCCAAGAGTGACGAGGTTGATGCCGAGATAGGGGTCTGACTTGATGCATAAGCTAAAGGAAGGGGATAAGGTTTTAATCCTATCAAAGAGGGTGGAGAAATTGGGGTACCTAATGAGGTTATAACAGGGTTCTGGTGAGGACTCTAAAAGCATAGAACAGGCTAAGCTTTCTACACCTTAGCAGAATGGGGGTTCGTTGGCTTCAACACGAAGGCTGGTGTTTGGGGAGGTCCTGTAGGTACCCAGACAAAGCCTGATGGCTTCATTTTAAATGGTGTTGATGTGGTTGGGGTAAGAGTTGTGAGCGACACAGTGGACAATATTGCCGCAGTCAAACTTAGGCACGAATGGTGATCCTGAAGATTTTAAGGAGAGCATGGCAGTTTGCACCCCAAGTGGTATTGGAAAGGAGGTGGAGAATGTTGATGAAGCTGTTGCATTTCTGTTTCAGGTTGTTGATGTGTTGCTTGTAGGAGAGCTTGGGGTCTAGAGTTAAACCCAGGAACTTAGTGTGTTCAGCTTTAGGGATACGATTGACATTGGGCACGAGGTTCGGGTTGAGGTTGTTGAAATGATAGAAGTGCATGCAGACTGTCTTGTCTTTGGAGAATTTAAAACCGTTATTGTTGCACCAGTCTTGCAGCTGTTTGAGGCCGAGTTGGAGCCTATTTTCGACAAGAGGAAAGCTAAGGGAAGAGTAGAAGATGGTGAAGTCGTCCACGTAGAGGGTACGTTTGATGTTGGGGCCAAGGTTGTCCGCAATCTTGTTAATGCTCAGGTTAAAGAGTGGAAGAGAGGATGCTGCAATGGGGGACATCCTCTTCTTGGGGGTACGGGTTGGAGAGGGTGTGGCCAATACGAACTTGGAACTGCCTGGGTGAGAGGAAGTTTTGAATAAAGATGGGGAGGTGGCCTCTGAGGCCTATGGTGTAAAGTTTGCAGATAATGTCGTATTTCCAAGAAGTGTCGAAAGCTTACTAGAGGTCAAAAAATATGGCAATGAGGTCTTCCTTTTTTGCAAGGGATTCCCGGATAGCAAGGACGAGCGTAATTAACTGGTCTAGGGTATTGCAACGTTTCCGGGAGCCGCTTTGGTGAGGGGAGAAGATTCTGTTGGTGTCAAGGAACCAGTTTAGTATCTGGTTAATGATCCTTTCCATAATTGTATAGAGAGAGCAGGTAAGGGCAATGGGGCGGTAGCTGGAGGGGTCGGTACTGTCCTTCCCCGGTTTGGAGATGGGGATGACAATAGCTGTCCTCTTAGATAGGGGGAAAGGAGTGTGAGGACCAAATGTGGTTGATGAGTAGTGGTAGTGGTGGCTTTGTTGTGGAGGTGTTTCAGGAACTGGTAGGGGATGTTATCTGGGCTCTTGGAGGTGCAGCTAGCATCGTGGATGGCTTGGTTTAATTCAGAAAGGGTGAGAGGGGTGTTGTAGTTCTCGGTGTTGTCGGAGGGAATGGTGATATTCTGGGCTTCATCGTGAGCGTTTTTGGTTTGAAAGCATGGGGTAGTTGGCCGAGGATAAGATGTTGCTAAAGAGGTGGCGAGATGGTTAACGATGTCCTTTTACACAGGTGAGAAGATTACCATTCCAGGAGAGATGGGAGATTTGCCCACCCTGCCGTGGAAGCTATTAGCCATTCTCCAAGGAATCTATGAAGGGAATCAGACTTCAAAATCAATTTGTCAGACCTTCATTATTGGGGTGCAAAAATCAAACTTGGCCCAATAAAATTATTGGGGTTATTTGACCCCTCCCCCCCCCCCTCCCTTCCACACCTCTGGTGTTGTCCCTATGACACATGGTGTAACTGGATGTCTTCAAATTAAACACCAGGGTATTTAAACTATGAAGAGGGTTTATTGCTTTTGTTTTTTATGGAGCTAATTTAAATATAAATTAATAAATCAAGAATTCACACAAACGAAATTTTCTAGAAAGAGAATTATATTAGGGCTTTAATTTCTACTGTTGTTCAGAACATAGATGTCTTGGTCACATGAGCATATTGCACAAATATATGTGAAAATAAATGGCTTTAATACCAACTATACTATTGTACCCAATCACCTAGTTTCTTTTTTAAAGGTAAAAGAAATGCTCAGATCATGAAACATACTTAAAAGTGTAAAAGAAATGTTTATTTCAATTCAGAAATAAATTTAGTATGCAGGAATAGTTTCTAAATATATACAAAAATAAAAATAAAATAAAATCATGTTGCCACAGCTCATCAAATAAAAGAAAGTATTCTATAATGACAATACACTTTTAACATTTTAGCACATTTCAATCATGATAATAAGATCAAGGTAAAAAAACAACTATAAAATGATTTTTAAACTGGAGTAAGTTATTTCTGTACTGAGAGTGTTCACTTTGAATTTCCTGCAAGTAGCAAAATACTACGGGGGCAGACATTTTCCTTAAACAGCTAAAATATGGTTGATGACTAAGAAGGATTAAATCCTATTGATGGTAACCTCTCCAGACCTAGCTTAGGTCTATTACACATGAACATTTCATGCTTTTTTTGAAGATCAAATTAAATCTAAGGCTTGCGTCACTTTGTTGAGCCATGTTACCACTTATCTATGGATCATGATTCCCTAATGATGTCATGTGTTCTTACTCCAGTCAGTCGAGGGAAGGAGGGGGGGCACTTTATACTCAAAGTGGTAGGGGTGTGCAGCCCACCAACTGAAAAAAAAATAAAAAAATACACATAGACAGATTTTTGGTAACTGTAGTGTGAAATTATACAATTTTGATACCCGCAGTATGAAATAAGTACATTTTAATACCTGCAGTATGAGTATTTAATAAAAAAAATATTGTAAAAATGGACCAGCAGTTTAAAATTAACAGAGTAAAACCTCTTTTTTGGGACCTGCACTACGAAAACGATTTAAAAAAAAAAAGACACCTGTACTATGTACCTGTACCAAAATGATGCAAAAAAGGCACCTGCTTGGGCGGCACACACACACTTATATATCATCCAAAAAAAAGTATGGTGTAAAACCATCACAATGAAAAAGTGCTCAATCAAAAGAGAGCTGTAGTAAACTAACTCTCAAGTTAAAACTTGCACATTTTATTTGACAGATCTGTTTCGTAAGGGCAAGACCCTCACTCATCAGAAACATACATATATATATATATATATATATATATATATATATATATATATATATATATATATATATATATATGTATATATATATATATATATATATATATATATATATAGATATACATATATATATATATATATATATATATACATATATACATACATATATATATACATATACATATATATATATACATATATACCACACATAGGGAAGTGATCCCCTCTCCCCAGGAACTCAAGTACCAGTTCACAATCAGACTCACTGCAGGCAATCTGATTGTGAACCTCAAGTTGAAAGGTGAGTTGCAAAATGGACCAGGCAGGCTAACTGTTCGCATAAAACAAACAAGTTATAACAGGATATCGCGCAACTCATCTGTGTTTTTTTTGAGAATCTCATTGGTGGATCGGATTGCCTGCTCCCGATCATGATCCTTGACAATGATCAAGACCAAGTAACTATGATCAGATATGGTGAGCATTCTCACAGTAGCAAAATTGGCGGAACAGATCACATGCAGTGGGTCTGACCATGAGCTTTTACTCAAGTGTGAATGAGTCCCTGCTTTAGTGATTCATGTATCATGTTCACCTGAAATGTAAAAATGCTTGCACTAGCAGTGAGGAGCAGCATTGAATTTGTATTGATTATCACATGAGAAAACCTCATAGGACAGGTTCAAAGAACTTTACTGATGAGCTCATCATGTTGTACTTTTATGAAGAAATTGATATTTCCTACAAAGAGAGGAAAAAATATTTTTGGAATTGCATGTAAAATCCTGATCAAGACTGTTTAGAAGCTAAAGCATATTCAGGTGAGATCCGGTGAAAGCTGCTTGTTAAGGAGGAATGCATTACTCCAGTTGACCACTCTTTGCATTAATGTTTATGCCTTTCATCACAAAAACTTGGGCAATACCTTGTTTCCATTGGCAGAACAAATTTCTTCAATATGTTAAAGACGCACTCCGATTAAAAAAAATTGTTTTTGGTGAAAAATTATGTGAATTTTAACGAGATGTGATGCTTACTCTTTGACAGTTGGCAACATAATTAGGGATTGTAACTAAGCACAAACAAACATTCATGATCAACTAAAAAGACATAAGTGTTTTTAGGCCTATTGGCACATAAAAATGCATGTTTGATGTCAAAAGTATAGTTTGAATATTAATGTCAACAATAATTAAAGAAGCATGTGAGATGATGCAATAAATATTTTTAGGGACCCCAGAATATACACTCTCACCTTCATGCAAGTACTCCTTTAACCTAAGTATTATCTCTTTAATTCCATTCACTTTGTTGGCTGACCATACAAAAGGACAACGCTTCATAAAAACCTCATCAAAGAATTAATTTAGTGGTCAGGCAAGTTTATCTTATATGAAAGAGGGCTTCAAAAGAAACAAAATGATAAAGAAACTACTTCAATATCATATTCTGTCAAGGAGATATTCAAGTTTAAAGCTCCTGTCTTATGTGCAGAAGTGACTGGTGTAGTAAGTCTACTATGGAAGGTTGGCGTCCTCATCCTCAGATTCATAACAATCGTTAATGTATGTATATTAAAGAAAACTGATATATCTTTTTGACTATCTGAATCATTTTTCCTCAAACTTTCTTCAGGTGCGTAATTATAACTACCCATACTAGATTCTGTTATACTACTTTCTTGACATATTCGATGGTTTATAAGACACAAAACCACAGGATTAAATATGATAGAATACATAAAGACTAGGATGAATCTGAGGCTATGACATCACAACTAGTCTGATTCCAGTCATTTCTATACAAATGATACCAAACTTTAAACTTCAATATCTCCTTGACAGAATAAGATTTCTGAATGCTTTATTCACCATTTTGTTTCTTTTGAAGTCTCTCATATAAGATGAAGTTGCTTGACCCCTGAACTAATCCTTGAAAGAGCCTCGTAAGAAAATGAGCAGAAAATATTAATTCCTTGTATTTTTAGCTCTTTCTTCCTGAAAATTGAATCCAAAATAGCACCTGACAGTAAAATGTTTCTGAAAACTTCGCTTACCTCCTTTTTTTTCACCTAAAGAAATATCCAAGAGACTCCACTCCAGTCCATAGATCTTACAACACATTTCTCGACACATTTCTACCGAGAAATAAACTACAGCAAATTCACAGCACCAAGACTTCCAACTACTTTAGTAATTTGGAGTATTTTAACAACACATTTATATTTCACTGGAATGTTCAGAGCTAAAACAAATTTGTTCAATCAATTATAATATTTGTTCAGCTTAATGAGTTCCATTAGCTAATTGTGGAAATGCAACACTCATAATTATTTCCCAGCCACTCAATCGATTCTACAGCTGAGAATCCTATTCAGTTTACAAAGGTAAACAAAGGTAATTATGCTGTAGTCTGAAGGAAATAATGCACTCTTAAAGGAATATTCCCATGTTTTTTTGTTGTTGTAACCTTTCATAAGAAAGAGAACAATTTTATAAACAATTTAGTACAAAAAATCATGTTCATATCTTATTTCTACCAGGAGGTATTTAAATTTTAAGGTTCACAAAAAATGCCAATAAAAAAATAAGAGAAGGCTCAGTATGACATCACAGCAACACATTCAGGCTCAGTATGACATCGCAGCAACACATTCTCCAACAAAGTTGATGTATTTCATTAAAATCTATCATCCTTTTTTATTAGTAAAATCTGCTACAAAAATAGATTGATGAAAGTTAGGTATTTATACACATTGCCAAATATACCATATTTCTGTAACTTTTGGAAAAAGCACTCTTAAATGGTTACTTTAGCAAACATAATTTGTGAGAAAGTTAAATGATTGTAAAATGAAAATGTATAACTATGATATAGAAAAAGGCACATGACGGGGTCAGGCAAATTATTGGCAGATGTCACAATTCCGTCTTCATTCCTTCGGCTGTGACCGTTATCATGGCAAGTTGATTTTGAAACATTCCATCGATGTTACTGACTGTAACAGAAATAAGTATGAGAATAAGATTTATTAAAAAGATAACTAGGATTAAAATACATGCTAGGAATCATGCATGAAATGTTATAGTGGCATAGCTATACTTCTCTCTTGGTAAGAAGGGGAAAATAAGTCTATCATGAATAGTGACCTATATTTTGAATCCTGATCAAAAAACTGTCTGACCCTTGATCTGAAATTTTGTCTCTTGTCTTTAAATTTCAGAAACAAAAGGTCATATGGAATTTTGTTCATTTAACATAAATTGGTTATCAAAGTTTCGTATTTGTTTCTTCAGAAATTATCATCTAAAGGGGAGGGGTAAAGGGTTAGAGCATTAAAGGATTCGTTCAGTGGTCAGGCAAGTCTATCTTATATAAAAGAGGACTTTAATGATGAAAAAACAATTAAAAAATCTTTTTCTGTTAAGGAGATATCCAAGTTTAAAGCTCTGTGTTATCTTTGTGGAGATGACTTGTGTAGTAAGTCTACAATGGAAGGTTGGTGCCCTTATCCTCACATTCTTAACATTTGTTAATGTGTATTGAAGGAATATTTATTCAACTTATTTTTCTTTCAATTATTTTCCCTCAAACTTTCCTCAGGGGTAAATTATAATCATCCTTACAATATTCTGTAGTGGTTAAGGAGCAGGACTCCTTAACCACTGAGCCACAGCACCTTTTTGCTAAGAGGTGCTGTAGCTCAGTGGTTAAGGAGTCGCATTCGAGAGGTACCGAGTTTGATTCCTATCGTGAGCGCTGCATTGTGTCCTTGAGCAAGACACTTTACTTTCTTCAGTCCACTCAGCTGTAAAATGAGTACCAGCACTGCTGGGGAATTAATCTGAGATGGACTGACATCCCGTGCAGGGGAAGTAATGTACTCTCATCTGCTTATGCCATGGAAACCGGGAATAAGCACCAGCTCAATGAGCCTAATGGCTCGGATGGATTTAGCTTTTTATTGTTTTACTCCTTTCCTGACATATCCAATGGTTTTTAAGCCACAAAATATGATAGTACAAAAACTACTTTCCTGACATATCCAATGGTTTTAAGCCACAAAATATGACAGTACAAAAAGTAGAATAATACTAGTCTAATTTCAGTCGTTTCTACACAAATAATACTAAACGTCAAACTTAAAATCTCCTTAACGGAAAATTATTTTTGAATGCTTTTATCACCATTTTGTTTCTTTTGAAGTCTTCTTTCACATTAGATTGACTTAATTGACTCCTGAGCTAATACTTTAAGCATGCATGCCTCCTTCCTATGGTTACATTACTGCCTACAAAGACACCATGTATCTGGTCTGATATCAGGATAAATTACCTATCTAATATAACAATTGAAATCTATATCATACAGTAAAAACAACAATTAGGAGGATTAGTGTCAATGATGTCTCTCAAGTAAGTCCCCACACCCACTTCATTCCTCCAGTGACATACATGTAAGAAGGGTCATGTCTTTGCTTCAAGTGGAAAAATTGCTCTGCTAAATAAAATTTTCATCAAATGCTTTTGAAGTGAAATTTTGTTCATCAGGAATTGTCCTTCAATGTTGGAAAATATTTTCCAAAATTCTACAAAATTTCCTTCAATTTTCCCTCAAATTATTTTTAAAAATTATCTTAATTTAACTTCCCAACCAGGAAGAAAGAATGCAACTGGGAAGGTGAGATCTACTAAGAGGACACTACCCACTACAGCGCATAGATTCATGGAAAAATAGGAAGAGTGCGCATGCCACAAATAAGTCTTATCTTCAATATTTTGTTCCTCAAAAACAATTTAAAAACCTAACCCTAATCTTAATTTAGAATAACTTCTTTTCTCCATCAAATCTTACTTTCTGTAGTTTTTAATAAAAAAGTGAGAATGACATGCAAATTGGTCAAGGTAAACTTATTTGCAGCATCCTCATCTTTCCTAAACCAACCCTTTCCAACCCTTTGCCTTCCTGTTCTTCAAATATTTTCAAAATTATTTGTTAGTTATCACCGAGTATGCATCCACATTGACAAAGATCTATCGGCAGAAAGGAGTCATTTAAGTGTTTACTTTTAATTTTGACTTTGTGCTCAGTAAACACCTTTTAGAGTCCTTGTGTTGTATATAAAGAGACTTAACTTGTTTTTGTTAATGGTCTGTGCCTTTTCAGTTATGTATCATGTCTAAGGTGACATCTATCTATCTTAGTTAAACAAAATTCCTATGGACAGGTTTGAAGCAACTTGTTTATAACATTTCAACTTCCCTTTAATATCAGATGTTATACACACAACATATGCCAGAAAAATGTTTAATCTTAATGGGTCTCTTATCAGCTTTTCCCAAATGAGTCATCATAATTTTTCCCCAAAATACAATTGCATGGCACTCATCTGTTCTAGAATCCCAAGCAGCTGCTAAAATTAAACACAGTAATTATCCTACGACACAGCCTATTTAACATTCTTCTATTATTCTCTCACTGAAGCATATCCAGTCATATTATATACTGCATGCTCAATTTTGCAGCTCTAAATAGCTAATGAGAGACTAATCATGCTTCATAAGATGATCAAAAACTACCGAGGAATAAATCATTAATATAATCGTCCATCATCCAGAATAATATACGATGTAATCAATGGATGATGTCATACGCTCTGAATGCGTAGTTCATTTCATGGTCATTGGGTATGTGAAAGATAACTGTGTAAATGAAGGGAACATAAATGTTTGAGTGCGTTGAAAGCTCTATTCTGTGAGAGATAATTTCATAACATCATCAAGAGCTTTAAATTTACAGACCTAAATATAAACAAGTATTTATAATGTGGGAGGATTAATTCCTTTTATGGTCTGGTAAATTTTATTGAATAAAGCATTACATTAATCAATTGAAGATACATCTTTTGTTGACCTGCAGCTCATTGGTTTATTTCCAGAGTAGATAAAAAAAATATTTTGTTAGCCTGCAGCTCATTGGTTTATTTTCTGGGTGGATAAAAACAAGGACTTCAAAGTGAGGCCTTCCGCCTGCCACATAAGGGATCAGAGAAGGGCAATATTACCTTTAATGACTGCACTGTGGTAGTTTGATCATTTTACAGCTCTTTGGATGTTAATGTCTGTATTATATAAATCCATTACATTTAATTATCTACTTCAATTCTTTTTCAAGACCAAACAATTCTGAGTGCAGGCCCGGAGTGGGGAGGGAGGGGTTGTCTGAGCAAACAAACCCCCTTTTTTGAGAAAGTGCCCTTTTAAAATAAAAAGCATCAAGAATTTCAAGGTTTCTTGACCTTTTATACAAAAACAACAATCCCTCCCCTTTCAAATTCCGAAACCTCCTTTTGTTAAGAAAGTGCCCTTCTGAAAGAAAAATAATAATAAGCACCCAGAATTTCAAGGTTTGTTGACCTTTGATACAAAAAAAACACCCTTCCCCTCCTCCCCCACCTCTTCAAATTCCAAAACCTCCTTTTGTTGAGAAAGTGCCCCTTTGAAATAAAAATAATAAATACCCAGAATTTCAAGGTTTGTTGCCCTTTAAAACGAACCCCAATTCCAAATTCCTGGCTATGGGCCTGGTGTGTTTGATCTTCACCATAGCCCACATCAACATAAAGCAGACCTGAGTACATCCGTTATCATCATTTTAATGAATGCAATTTGGGAATGAAATTTGAAACAATGGTTTAGCTGTCTTCCTGTTCATACAGTAAATCACTCCTTTCCAAACTTTAAAAATTTATAAAATAAGACCTGAAACTTCACACAGTGCTGTAATATGGCTAAGTAGAATGATTGCACTCTGCAGATCGCATACCTCCACCCCCTGTTCATTCCACATCCGGAATATAATCCACCTTAAGAAATCCTAGGTCCACCAAGTTATAATTCCAAACAATGTCTTTCTCACTGTTGATATGTATTGCCATTTGCATTCTAAACACTTCAGGATCTACCCTTTTATCATTGTTTTCAGTTTTATTTAGGCTAAGCATTCATTGTTACAGCTTTATTCAGCCAAGATTCACATTCCATCATTTTCCTTTCATGCAAGGAGCTAATTGTTTTGATTCTCTTTGATACCAGAAACCACTTGATCTGATTTTCTTAAGAGTCCAGAAAATTGATTGTTTTGAATTCTTTTTAGGGCATGAATTCATTGTTTAGCACATTCCATTGGAACCATTGGAAAGATTTAAGTCATGACAGATCTTATCCTAAAACATCCCACCCCTCCATTTATGCCCTTCTCCTTTTCCGATAAGTCTTAAAATTTAATGACCTCTTCTTTAAGCAGCAAACACAACACACACAAATTTGTATCCAAATCTAATCATCAGTTCTTGAAATATCTTGATGGCAAACAAACAAACAAACAAACAAACAGGAGGCAAAAACATAACCTTCGTCCAACTTCATTGGCCGGAGGTAATTAATTTATAATAATAATCCTTTAGACAGAATTGTACAGAAATAATAGGCAATTAACAGACAAGGATCTACATATGAAAGAACAAGGTCACTCACCCGCACATCACATATTAGAAATTAATACCCGGAAATTAAATTTGATCCCAGTTTGATCAATTGTTTGCTCCTTTAATGATTTTTAATTAAAGATTAATGTTGAGGCAGAGAGTTAATATGCGTATTTAATGCACAGGGAATAGGACTTTGGACCGAGTAGAATAAACCAACTTTAGGAGGGTCATTCGCGAGTACAAAGTTCTTTTAAACATGCATTAAATATGCATATAAACACGATGACAAAACAATGTTTTTATAACATTTTCATGTTAAGAGTTCAAAATGCATAAAAAAAAACTAAAAAGAATGAAAAACGAGAAAATTGACATATATTTTATAGCTTTATTTAAAAAATTACCTGTTTTGAAATGGAATAATTCAGATAATCATTGTTGTGCATTAACGGTATATAACAATGCAATTACTCCATAGATCTTTTATAATAAATTTTAAAGCATTTTAGCTGAATTTGCCTCTTTCTCTCCATAGACCTATAACAAACAAAATAGAATATCCACCTCTACATGGCCACTGCTGAAAAAAATCAATTATTGCTTCATCAATAAATTTGGGAAAATATACTTCTGATGAAGCTTTTTCTTGCTCTCTCGCAGTTTCTCTTTCAAAATCTTTAAGTTAACATATTTCTTTTCCCATCCAGGATGTACTTAGAAGATTTCTTATTGTATATTATTAACACAATTGCATTAGCAAGCATGTTACTGTAAAGTTGAATAAATGTCGGCAATTTCAGTACTGTAATTTTTTCACATAAATTGTTGGACGAGTGTCTATTTTAGGTTGAACTTCTTCCAATAATAAAAAAGTACAACATTTTCACGTTAATGGCAGCTTATCATAATATTGCCAGTTTGAATTCAAAAAAGAAACACAACTGATTATTTTCCTGTTTTGATCCTACAATCCTTGATTAATGTTACCAATAAATACAAAATATATACAAAATTCCCTAGACAAATGATATATCCATGATTTTAAAAATAACTAATGCTCCAGTATTTGTATCTAATTTTGATGCGAGTTCTGCGGGACATATGCCAGGAAAGCACAATGTCTGCGGGCAGTTAAGTCACAATAGCTTGTATGATGGAAAGCATGTTACTGCAATAAAGTTGATATCTGTAAATGTCAGAATCATTCAGGGTATGCCTCCCTCGTGAAGAAGAAATCTTATCAATTTCAATGCAACAGCTTGATTAATGTTACCAATAAAATTCCCTAGACACAGCTATGAACCAAGAAGAAAATAGGAAAGTCATCTGTCACCTGCACAAGTGGGCGTAAGTCACTGTTTTTTTACAAAATATATACAAAATTCCCTAGACAAATGATATATCCATGATTTTAAAACCTGGATGCAACTAATGCTCCAGTATTTGTATCTAATTTTGATACATATGCCAGGGAAAGCACAAGTAAGTCACAATAGCTTGTTTTCAGTGTGTACCTGATAAATTTATCAAGATGGAAAGAGGATGAACATCAGGTAAACACCCTGTTCTTTTTCAAAAGTGTTCAGATAACCAGGCAGGGGGTGTAACTCCTACCATCGGGACTAACGGCATCGGTGAGTGCCACCCAACCATTGGCCACTTTTCACAAAGGTCGGGTGGGGGAGAAGGTGTGATGCAGAAGACAAACCTCTCCGCTTGACGTCAGCGTATATCGTTCTGCATATCTGTGGAAAAATTGCTGATTAATTCGCAGTTGGACTCGATCCTAGGACCTCCAGCATCTCAGTCGTATGCTCAGCCGACTGAGCTACCTACCTCTGTTCATGGTTTAATTCTAGTTGCTTTCTTAAAGGTATAAGAAAAGCCAGAGAGATTTGCAGTATCATTTCCAATTAAAGGAATATTCCCGTGAATTTTCATTTCCATATACACTATATTATAGAGGACTATTAAAGAAACATTTTAGTTTAAAATCAGGTTGATATCTTTTCCTATTTAGGAGCTATTTCATTTCAAAGATTACACCTGTGTGTTGAAAAGTGTAAAGTGTGATGTCATTTAGGTAGATCCAAAACAATTTTCGCGTATTTCTATAAAAACAAAACTTTACTTACTGAGTGTAAAATTCATGAGCAGATGGGCAAAGTGTGTTCTTATTAATAAAAAAAATGTTATACCTCATCTCAATAAACAACAAAAACAATCCTTCCAGCAATTTAGGAAGAGGCAATTCATTTTCAAAGTAATACACAAAAATTGTCTTGGATTTACCTTTATGACATCACACTGTACACTGTGAGGTCACTTTCCAAGACACTCACGCAATCTTTGAAATGCAATAACTCCTAAACGGAAAAAGATATCAACATTTTTTTCCTCCTAAATTGTTCTTTCATATCCCTCTATCATGAAAATGAGAATAAAAATCCACGGGAACATTTCTTAAAGAAAGAATATTAAATCCCAAGTAGAAAATCTATTAATTATGAAAATAGCACAACTAGTTCAAGTTATCCCTGACCAAAGTTTGCAAAACAAATTTATGCTTCAAATTTTGTGACAGCCTTTGAAAATAAGAATGTTAGCTCCATCTAGAATAAGGGCTATGGCTATAAAGATCCCCAACTTGAATCAGCTACTCTCCTGTTACAGAATAAGATTAAAAAAACAATGAATTTATGTATGCAAATAAGGTGGTCTGCCCTTTCATAACATCAGACATTTGCATACGAATTTGCAAAGAGCTAAAGCCGTAAAATGGTAAATTTGTAACTGGTGTTGCGAAGAATATTGCTATTTGTTTTTGCTGGAGTTTAAAGCCATTAAGCTGAAGTTTTAGAGGTGCTGTGGCTCAGTGGTTAAGTAGTCATGTCGTATTCGAGAGGTACTGAGTTCGATTCTCGTCGTGAGTGCTGCATTGTGTCCTTGAGCAAAGCACTTTACTGTACTTGCTTTAGTCCATTCAGCTGTAAAATAAGTACCAGCACTGCTGGGGAGTTAATCTCTTAATAATTAGTTAATAATTAGCGCCCTCACTTTTCAGTCTAGTGCTCCTTTAAATGTGAACACATTGATTGAAAGTGACTTGAATCAAGTTCCAAGAAAATAGTAGGACTCTTACCTTCATTTTGATCATAATTTATACTATACTGTGAATCGTCTAGAATTGTATCCATGTCCACCTAAAAAAACAAACAGAAAATTATGATCAAATACCAAAGCAAGTAAAACGAGCAACGAAATATTTCAAGAAGTGACGGGTTAATCTTGTAACAAATTGTTTTTTGCAAACTGGTCATTTTTCTTTTGTTTCTCATAGTTTAAACTTTTCCTTTGGAAAAATGACTGCAGGTACCATTCCTGTCTGTTGGATAGGGTTCAACACTGGCAAATCTTGGCACATCCAAGAGCATAGGATATCTATTCATTTTCTCAGGCCTGAAATTCAAATACTTTTTATAAAGGTATTAAGATTCTTGTGAGAGATGACACTGTACATCCATAGACCCTAAACGACTTTTTCTCCTTTCAATCCGCAAACTAAAAATCACAAGTGAATAAGTCCATAATTAAGTGGTATATCCAATATCTTCCATTCAATCCCCTTCACAACTGCAATGCATAACCACATATGATTTACTTTGTCTGCTGCAGGGAAGGGGGGAGGGGGAGGGGGGTACCTTGACAACATTATTATTTTTATAAGTAGGGAAACGGTTTGCCCCTTGCCCTCCACCACTTTTAGAAACGTAAGATCAACATTTGTCTGTATGGCCTGGATAGCTTTTCATGGTTTTTAAAAGTGTATGGACAGCTACACAAACAAATTATCTTCTTTCCCATTAAAAAGTTTAAAATAATTATGAAAAGACAGCCTTTTAAATTATGAAAATTGTGTGACTAGTTTTAAAGTTTGAGAGTTTTCATCATATGCAAAAATTGTGAAAAGTAGGAACAGGAAGCTGGCTAAAAATCTTTAAGCAATTATTTATGTTTTCCCCTTACTTTGAATATTTCAAAGTGAATAGAATGTCCTCTCCACCGAGATGTTTCTTGGGGGTATGGCTAAGCACCAGAACCTTTTCATTAGAATTGGCTAATCCCCGGCAAAAAAACTGAGGTACATGATTAAAAACAAAGAACTTCTCTTTCTAAAGACCCAGATCACTTGGTAATGCATCACACATTTTGCATACAAATTTATGTATTGATGCCTGAAAACTAAAAAACATGCAAACTGAACAATATTTAACCAATATTGAAAGAAATCTTGCTATTTCATGTTTCTTACTAAATTTTCAAGCTATTATTTAATTCTCATGTTGTATCTTCATGTCCATATACCTTTATTTGACCTTTTAAAATCTGAACTGGCAATTTCTGAAAAACTATTTTAAATATCACATGGCTGAGATTCACGTGTCCATAATGGACCAATCGTATACTGCGGGAATCTTATTGACCAATCAATTACTGGGGAAATCTCGGCCGTCTGCTCACTCCACACATAATATGAGACCAAGCGTATGAAAAAAATGTTTAAGTGCACATATCATATGTGCGTTATACATGAGAGTAATACGAGCGCGTATTGCTGCTTACAATAGTTTTCTCAAAACTGTACCTGATTAGTTGGGAAACAAAGGAAAAGTTCCCCAAGCATTTGATTGGTCGAAATCACGTTCAGCTATGCTCTGTTTCAAAAGGTCTATGCAAGCTAGCTGCTGTTGTTTCTATCTGTCCATACATCTTTCAAACACTTTATCTCATATTAATTTTATCCACGACCAATCACATATTACTATTATATAAAAAAAAAAACTCACAGATGCATCAACTGTTTTAATATTTGCTCCATGAATGCTGACTTTGAATGTTTCGAAAAGTAGATACGATGTCCCTGTGGGTCGACCAATCAAACATTTGTATACTTTGCCATCATGGTCAGAGGAGAGATTTATGTACCATTCCTGCCAAGAAAAATACAAAAATATCATCAGGCATCATATTTTCAAGAATGTTGATGTACCAAATTTTGATTAATCAATATGATATACAGATTAATATCAATAGCTTGATCACAAAATTTTGATATATTGTTCAATCTTAACTCTTTTCAAGTTCTTAAAACCTGAAATTGATTATTGTTGTTGAAAAATATTGAAAGTCATTCGTGGACAATTTTTGAATATAATTGTCTGTGCAAAAAATGACTTTATTCTTTCAGATTTCTTTTTAATTGTAGTTCTTGAAAGTTGTAAATCAAAGGAATGGATGGGGCCTGGAGTTCCCAATTGCTTTCTGGCTTCCTACAGTAGTTCTTTGATACAGACTTGGGTGTATGTGATGATATCAAGAATAAACATTAGGAAGCCTGCCTTAAAGTACTAACCATCAGATCTCACAATTATATGAATTTAAAGTTTTCCATGCTTCTGTAGTGCTCTCATTTGAAAATGTAATAAATAGCATTCTAATCCAAAACATAGAAATGTTCAAAAAGGATGTACTATTATAAATCAAAGCAAAAGATAGAGGCCTCCGTGGCAGTGCAGTAAAGCTTCAGCTTTCTAATCTAGCGTCCAGGGTTTAATTCCCGGTGGGTGTCCAACCAGTACTCCATGAGGAGCTAATAAAACAGCCGTGAGAGTCTTGACGTAAATACTCCAATGAAGGTCTGTTGGGATGTTATAAACTTTGGTAAACCAACCACCCAATATATAGACAGTAGTTAACATGCAGCTGGGTGGACACCGAAATGGCAAACTCATTATAAACTTTATGAAAGGTAGGAATGGGAACCTTTACAAGTGGAACAGTAACTTGGAGCACATACAGGTGAAGGGAACCATTATGAGCTTATAAACAATTGACCACTCTGAATTATTTGATTGACAGCTTTTTCAACTAATCTGCATAACTAAGTGGGACAAAAATCCTATACGGTACTGGTACAGTACAGCTAACTAGCAGTGCGCGCTCATGTAGTCAGTGCAATATACTGCACAAACCAAATTTCTGCACACACAAACTGATTGACGACAAGATGGTGAATACAAATTGTGCCTACGGGCCCTGCTACTGGCTTTGTAAATCCGATTCCTGTTACCCACAATGGCTAGCAAACATAATTTTTTTTATTCCTTTTGTTAAAATCTCTAAAAATCTGAAGAAGTGCCATGAATAGATCAAAGCTTGTGGCAGGCCACATGAACATCTAAATGTCAATGCATAGGTCATGCATCATTGTGGATTTAAGGTTTGTTTGCCCCACCTAGTTACAGCATTGCTATGGTGGGTGTGGCCTATTCCCTTACTTAGAGAGGTCAATTATTTGTATGTCCTTTAAATGAGTTTGTTCTTCAAATGAGTTTGTTACAAGCAAGCTCATTCAAGTTTGTAACGGTTACCACAAATCTTTGTGAATGTGTGATGGTACAAGCAAACGTCAAGCTACGAGTTATTTACATGTACAATTACATACATCTGAGTGCATTTTGATGTGTACATTTTTTAAATTGATGGTGGTCAAAGGGCAATACCACAAGCCTATTAATTCCTGTGTGAATACTTTACCTCATTGGTACCTCCTTGAGCAGCGTAGAGGAAGTGACACTCAAATGGACCCTGCAAAGATCAAGAATATTTAACTTAAAATGGTGATATTCTCGAAAGTAACTGTCACTGTTTCTTGAAAGACAACTCTAGAAGTATTACAATAAGGTGAGACACCTCACACAAACACAGCAAAAAATGCCCTCAGAATCAATTAAAAATTGACCACTTAAAAGCTTTTTAGTAGTAGTGGTGGTAGTAGTAGTCCGTTGTCCGTCGTCGTCATAGTAGTAGTCCGTCGTCGTCATAGTAGTAGTCCGTCGTCGTCATAGTAGTAGTCCGTCGTCGTCATAGTAGTAGTCCGTCGTCGTCAGTAGTAGTCCGCCGCCGTCATAGTAGTAGTCCGTCGTCGTCATAGTAGTAGTCCGTCGTCGTCATAGTAGTAGTCCGTCGTCGTCATAGTAGTAGTCCGTCGTCCTCATAGTAGTAGTCCGTCGTCCTCATAGTAGTAGTCCGTCGTCCTCATAGTAGTAGTCCGTCGTCCTCATAGTAGTAGTCCGTCGTCCTCATAGTAGTAGTCCGTCGTCCTCATAGTAGTAGTCCGTCGTCCTCATAGTAGTAGTCCGTCGTCGTCATAGTAGTAGTCCGTCGTCGTCATAGTAGTAGTCCGTCGTCGTCATAGTAGTAGTCCGTCGTCGTCATAGTAGTAGTCCGTCGTCGTCCGTAGTAGTAGTCCGTCGTCGTCCGTAGTAGTAGTCCGTCGTCCGTAGCAGTAGTAGTAGTACAGTAGTAGTAATAGATGAAAAGGAGGAATCAAAGTAGTGAGAAGTTGTTGATGGCTGACAGAGATTAAAAGATGATGAAGAACACAAGCAACAACCAGAGTGATAACATGCAATAAGATCTGACAGGTATACTAGAGCTAAACCATGAATAGAGTGGTAGAATGGGTGATAACATGAAATAGTATCTGACAGGAACACCGAGCTAAACCATGAATAGAGCGGTAGAATGGGTGATAACGTGAAATAAGATCTGACAGGTATACTGGAGCTAAACCATGAATTGAGCGGTAGAATGGGTGATAACGTGAATTAAAATCTGACAGGAATACTAGAGCTAAACCATGAATAGAGCGGTAGAATGGGTGATAATGTGAAATAAGATCTGACAGGAACACTGAGCTAAACCATGAATAGAGCGGTAGAATGGGTGATAACGTGAAATAAGATCTGACAGGTATACTGGAGCTAAACCATCAATTGAGCGGTAGAATGGGTGATAACGTGAATTAAAATCTGACAGGAATACTAGAGCTAAACCATGAATAGAGCGGTAGAATGGGTGATAATGTGAAATAAGATCTGACAGGTATACTGGAGCTAAACCATGAATTGAGCGGTAGAATGGGTGATAACGTGAAATATGATCTGACAGGTATACTGGAGCTAAACCATGAATAGAGCGGTAGAATGGGTGATAACGTGAAATAAGATTTGACAGGTATACTGGAGCTAAACCATGAATAGAGCAGTAGGTGAGTAGGAGGATTTTGAAAGACATGCGGTGCTGTATGTGAAGCCAGTAAAACGTTTCTAGACCTAATTTCCGTGTCTAATTTTCTAAGGGAAAATGTGCGTTTGTGAAGTTATCCACTGAATATCTCTCTGTCTCCTTATGAAATTTTACAATCATCTGTAACAGTTGTTAAAGGAAAGTAGCCAATTTTGACAAAATCTTCAAAAACTAATTGGCCATATCTTTACAAGAGACATTCTAAAAGTCATCAATGGACCATCTGAAGAACAAAACAGATATACAGCACAGCTTCGAATTCGACGTAATAAATGCCTGAGGTGCTTACAAAAATAGAATAGCGCCACTTTTTAGCCCTGAAGTTTCTTCCTAATAAGGGTCGTGTACAGTGGGCCTATACTATTCGAACTGCTTTGTTTGAACTGGTTCTATAACCTACTAGTTCCACAATAACAACCACAAAAACATCTGAGCGTGAGACACAATATCAGCAAATAATGAAACAAAACTTGATTTAAATTTTTAAATTTATCAAATAGATTATCTTAGCAGTCAAAAAATGTTGGGTGGCCCTTACTAGAGCGAGGCGCTTACTAAAGCAGGGGCGCTTACTAGAGCAGGGGCGCTTACTAGAGTAGGAGCGCTTACTAGAGTAGGGGCACTTACTAGAGCAGGGGCGCTTAATACGCAATTACATAAAGATCTATGGGCTGCTTTCGATGTAATTCTTCACAGCTTTTGCACACAGCACATTGATTAAATACTGAAATCAAATTGAAAATAAATGAGTAAATGTGACTCTTCTCAGATTAGTAATAAGGGGGACACAGCCTCACATGGAGGCAGAGGTTAAGCCAGGTTACAACCAACATACTTTCTTGACAAATATGGGTCAAAGGCCACTAATGAAATTTCATCATAAAATATGACATAATGTAACCCTTCTGAATTAACACAGGAATACTGTTATATCCATGATTGTTTGTTTGTTTGATGAGGGCTTAATGGTAAGCTTAGCAGCTGCATCAGCCCTCTTATTGCCAGGAATGCCAACATGGCTGGGCATCCAGAAGGAAAGAATACTTTTTCTGCAGAGGGTGGGAGAAAGAAGTTTACAGAGAAGGTGGGATGTGGAGTTATCCCATTTAAGATTGGGTAAAGAAGTAAGGACAGCCTTGGAGTCGGAGAAGATGGCAAAGTGGCTGAGCGGTGAGTACTCAATAAAGTTGAGGGCGAGGAGGATGGCCTTAACCTCGGTGAAAATTATTCTATTACAGAAGTCACGTTGCTCTCAACATATCGGAGATATCCATAATTAACTACAGTACTATGCCAATGCAGATGAAGAGGGGACATACTTTACATCCAATTTCCCAAATTTTAAAATTGGTATTAATACAAAGAATCAATTTTACCAGGAGGCTTATACGATGTCTTTTGGCTGACATTTTAATTGGTGGCATCATACCCTGTCCTGTTTATATCAGGAAATATATTTCCTTTCAATATATTCTGGTATTTTGCAGTATTGTATTTTGTTTCTCTTTTGCTTTTTGTTTCAATTTTTACACAGTACGTATTAACAATCACATTA
Source organism: Chiridota heheva (assembly GCA_020152595.1). Taxonomy (NCBI): domain Eukaryota; kingdom Metazoa; phylum Echinodermata; class Holothuroidea; order Apodida; family Chiridotidae; genus Chiridota; species Chiridota heheva. The sequence continues at coordinate 3,128,675 of JAIGNY010002361.1, forward strand.
TGTACTGTATTATCAATTCACATTCAGTTAAGTCAAAGTAATTAAGCAATTAATTAGTCAACCATATGTACCTTCATAAATCACATTATGGTTGACTGTGTGTCAAAATGGTGGCCTACTGGGAAACGGTTTCAAAAAATGATACCCCAATACAAATGGAACAAGCATTTTAAATGTTTTTTGATGAGGGCTTAACAGCACCATGACAGCGAGGGTCAAATAAATTGTGCCTGAGAGTTAGATCATTCCAGAGGTAGGAAGAAAAGAAAGTAGGCGGAGTCTGAGAGAAGTTCCTGGGATAACAGCCAGGAAGCTGGGATCGAGAGAGGAAGTGCAGGGGTGCTAAAAAAGCCAAAAGTAAGTAGAGGTGGGTGGGAGAGGAGGACTAAATATGGTTGTAGAGGGAGGTACAATGAAGGAAGGAGATAATTATATCCGAAGGTTTTTTTTGAAGAGCTTGGCTATGGCATTGTGAGGGGTGAGGGAAGCTTTGGGGAGGTTGTACAGGAGGCAGGCAAAGAGGACGTGGTGGACTGTGAGGGGGAAATGGCAGTTAATGCAAAGGGGTGAGGGGAGCCAGTAAGGAAGTGGGAGAGAGTGAGGTGGATGTGACCTACTGTATTCTAAGGCGGGTAATGTGGACGTTGTCGATACGAGAGAGATTGTGGATAGTGGGTTTGGTTGGAATGGTGGGCTGGATGTCGTGGAGTTTGTTATTAATTTGGGAGTGCCATGAGGTTTGCCAGTGGTCACGAACAAGGGAAGCGATAAGTGGTTCGATGTCAGAAAGGGTTTTGAGAAAGGGGGTAGGGGAAGGATGAGAGCAAGCTTAGCACTTAAATCAGCTGTCATTGCCGGGATGCCAACATGGCTGGGTATCCAGAGAAAATAATACTTTTCCTGCAAGGGAAAGGGGGTGGGGGCAAAAGGAGTTTATGCAGAAGGAGGTGGGACGTGGGGTTATCCCACTTAAGATTGAGTAAATAAGTAAGGACAGACTTGGGAGTCTGAGAAGATGGCAAAGTGGCTGAGCTGGAACTACTCGATATAGTTGAGGGTGAGTAGGATGGCCTTGGCCTCAGCGGAGAAGATGGACAAGTAGTTGGGAAGCCTGTTACTGACGGTGATGTCTTGGATGACGGCAACAGCAGCTGTCTTGTCAACTTCCTTAGAGCTATCAGAATAGATGGAGGTGTAGTTTGAGAGTTGGTCTTTGATTTGGTTGTGGTGGTTGATGAAGAGGTTGGGGTGGGGTTGGGTTTTGTAATGAGTGGAGAGGCCCAGGTGGATGGAAGGGAGGGGGTGGCCCAGGGAAGAAAAGTGGGCCAGCAGAAGGTACCAATAGTGGCGAGGTTGATGTCGAGATAGTGGAGGTTGGGTTTGATGCGTAAGCTGGAGGGATATGGTTTTTGTCCTATCAAAGAGGGTCGAGAAATTTGGGTACTTAATGAGGTTGTATACAGGATTTTGGGTGTTGGTGAGGGCTCTAAAAGCACAGGAAAGGCTTGAGCTTTCTACACCTTAGCAGAAAGAGGGGTTTTCAATATTGCCGTAGTCGAGCTTGGCACAAATGGCGAGCCTGAAGATTTTGAGGAGAGCGTGGGGGTCCGCACCCCAAGTGGTGTTGGAGAGGAGGCGGAGAAGGTCCAGGGAGCTGTTGCATTTCTGTTTCAGGTTGGTGATGTGTTGCTTGTAGGAGAGCTTGGGTCTAGGGTTAAACCCAGAAACTTAGTGTGATCAACTTTGGGGATGCAATTGCCATTGGGCACTAGGTTTGGGTTAGGGTGAAGGCTGTTGAAATGACAGAAGTGCATTCAGACTGTCTTGTCTTTGGAGAATTTAAAACCATTATTGTTGCATCAGATATGCTGGGGCCAAGATTGTCTGCAATGTTGTTGTTTTTAAATGCAAAATTCACTGGTTAGTTTTGCTTATACTTACTTTTCATTTATCATGTGAAAAGTTTGGGTTTATGTCACCTTTTAAAAATCTAAATTAACAGTCTTGGCACATTTTTTTGTGTTCTGGAAGAAATCTAAGTTCCTAAAAGAACAAGATGAATTGCTCCATTGAGTGCCTAATTCTGCCGAAAGCTTCCACACATGAATTCTTTACCACTCCTGTTTTCAAACAAGTGACAAAGCATAAACATACAGACTTTTTCGACCTTTAATATTGATTGTCAAAGCAGGTGAAAATGTTTACTGCTTGAGGCCGGCAAGCAACGGCCTCCTTCACATTTATTGCTTCCGCAACTGTAATAGAATACTTGGAAAGGAAACACGAATATGAGTTGTTAAAGTTGTGTAGTCTTAATGTTGAAAAATGCACAAATTTAACAAATAATTCCCATTTAACTGGAAATTGTAAATTTTAGTATATTGAAGGATTCGTTTGTTCCTTCAAACCCAGCCTTCATATTAAAGGAAAGTATAAAAAAACTAGACATTTGCAGTAAGTCTCACCTGGCATACATGTGTTTTGTTTTTATTTTTTAATTTCACAGTTAGTAACAAATCAACAATTGTTTTAAAAGTAACAAAGATGAGCATGAAGTGTTAAGACTTGTATGGCCATGGTCAGCAATTGTTAGTATCAACCCTGGTAATTGATATGAAAGCACAGCCCCCAACCATACATATCTGACCTCAGGCTAAACATGTTCCACAAAGATGCAAATCACAAAATAAATATGAACACACATCACATCCTCATTACTTTAAGAAATAGGGCCTATATAAACAAGTATTTCAATTGTTATGCAAATATGCTAATCAAAATAAACACAGAACTCCCACTACTCAACCATAAGGTCCAACACCTTCAATACCTGCACCAGTAGATTTGTGAATGTATGTGTAGAGCATTCCTAACTTAGTAATGAGCAGAGGTCTAACATTCTACATGAAATTTTTTTATGCAAATTATAACCTGCTTAAATATGCACACATCACCTTACCATTCAGTGTGAACTTCACATATACAGTATCATTTGTATAGGTAACATCACCACACCCACCCTAATTTAAGAGAGACCAAAGAAACATTTATTTCTTATATTTCCATTGTCTTGCAATTAGGTTAATTAGCATGCACCCTCCCCCCCCCTCCCATGAATCATGCTAAACTGAACAGTTTCAATGCCTTTTAGCCCTGTGCCAAGTAACATAAATATATACTACTTATAACTTCTGTAACAATACATTCATGCAAAATGTTTCACCCGAGACAACTTAAAGCAGACCTAAAGTTTGACAATGCTTATATCATATAACCTAATTGAAATTAACAAATGTACTGACCAAGTTTCATACCCCCTTAAGCAATCTAACACATTTTTGTGTAATTTTTAAAACCTTTATTACTACGACTTAATGGGAGCTGCCATTTTGATTTCAAAACATGTGGAATAGGATGTCATCAGCCTAGCATGCAGGATGTTGGAATGCTTTGTATTTCTTTATAATCTACCTCAAGTTTTTTAGCTGATGAAAAATTGTTTTTCTTTCGTGAGGGTCAAGGAAATTTTTGTGCGCACATGAAATTATAAAAACATGCTGTTAAAACTTTGTGTCACATCATTTTGGAGTAAAAACTTTAATCACATTTATAGAGAAATACATTATAATCCTTGTCCCTATTGGGAAAATTATGTCATCATGCACAATATTTCAATACAGAATTGAACAAAATGGCAGCCCTCATGTGTCGATTTCAAACATGAATAACTTGAGATAGATATAAGATTTTGATTTGCTGTGTTTGGCAGTTGGTTAAGATTTGTATCCTCTTATCATATGAAATAATGATTGTATCAGACTTTATGTCTCCCTAAGTTGTTTTCTCTGGTTAAACATTTTGCATGAATGTATTGTTACACAAATAAACAACTAACTATTACTGTACGCCAGTACGCCACCCATCTACAACATTAACTGACACTGATTTTGCAGATGACATTGCGCTGCTGTCAGACAACATTGCTGATGCTGAACATCTATTACACAGAGTTGAACAAGCTGCCAAAGAGGTTGGTCTGACAATAAATAGTCAAAAGACTGAGTACATGATGTACAACCATCCACAAGCTAGCCTCAAGAACATTAACAGTACCACTTTAAAGCAAGTCACCAACTTTCAGTGTCTTGGTTCGTGGGTAGAATCCACCAAGAAAGACATAGATGTCCGAATTGGAAAAACATGGACTGCCTGTTCCAAGCTGAGCAACATATGGCGTAGTGATCTCTCCAGAGATCTTAAAATCAATTTCTTCAAGGCAGCTGTTGAAAGTGTGCTGTTGTATGGATCTGAGGGATGGACTATGACAAATGCACTTCCAAGGAGACTGGATGGTACGTACACAAAATTGCTGAGATTTGCCCTTAGTGTGTCATGGCAACAGCACCTCCCTAACAGCCAACTTTATGGAAACTTGCAGCCCATTTCTAAAGTCAGCCAGGCAAGGCGCCTTAAATTTGCTGGCCACTGTTGGAGGAGCAGAGATGAAGTCATACATCAGACACTTCTCTAGGACCCAAAACATGGAAAAAGAAGTCGTTGTAGGCCAGCAATAACCTACATTGATGTTCTTGAGAAGGACACTGGAATTGAAAGAGCTGTCATGCCAGGTGCCATGGATGATCACAAGCAGTGGAGAATCTTTGTCGGCAGTGCCCGAGTTCGCTCGATATGATGATGATGATTACTGTACATTAGTGTGAACAATGGTCTTCACATATATGATCATTTGTGCAAATAACATTACCATCAGGCATACTGTACCTTTCTTAATTTAAGACATAGAAAGAAATATTTATATTGTTATGCAAGTAAGCTGATTATTATACATTAACAAACAATCATGCTCATCTAAATAGTACCAATGTCCTCTACCCTTGTGCTAAGTTACGTGAATGATTATATATTTATAACGTCATTACATTATTAGGTGTTTGAATAGTCATTACATTATTAGGTGTTTGAATAGTCATTACATTATTAGGTGTTTGAATAGTCATTACATTATTAGGTGTTTGAATAGTCATTACATTATTAGGTGTTTGAATAGTCATTACATTATTAGGTGTTTGAATAGTCATTACATTATTAGGTGTTTGAATAGTCATTACATTATTAGGTGTTTGAATAGTCATTACATTATTAGGTGGTGTTTGAATAGTCATTACATTATTAGGTGTTTGAATAGTCATTACATTATTAGGTGTTTTAGGTTTTTTGAATAGTCAGGTGTTTTACATTATTAGGTGTTTGAATAGTCATTACATTATTAGGTGTTTGAATAGTCATTACATTATTAGGTGTTTGAATAGTCATTACATTATTAGGTGTTTGAATAGTCATTACATTATTAGGTGTTTGAATAGTCATTACATTATTAGGTGTTTGAATAGGTGTTTGTCATTACATTAGGTGTTTGAATAGTCATTACATTATTAGGTGTTTGAATAGTCATTACATTATTAGGTGTTTGAATAGTCATTACATTATTAGGTGTTTGAATAGTCATTACATTATTAGGTGTTTGAATAGTCATTACATTATTAGGTGTTTGAATAGTCATTACATTATTAGGTGTTTGAATAGTCATTACATTATTAGGTGTTTGAATAGTCATTACATTATTAGGTGTTTGAATAGTCATTACATTATTAGGTGTTTGAATAGTCATTACATTATTAGGTGTTTGGTGTTTGAATAGTCATTACATTATTAGGTGTTTGAATAGTCATTACATTATTAGGTGTTTGAATAGTCATTACATTATTAGGTGTTTGAATAGTCATTACATTATTAGGTGTTTGAATAGTCATTTACATTATTAGGTGTTTGAATAGTCATTACATTATTAGGTGTCATTTTAATAGTCATTACATTATTAGGTGTTTGAATAGTCATTACATTATTAGGTGTTTGAATAGTCATTACATTATTAGGTGTTTGAATAGTCATTACATTATTAGGTGTTTGAATAGTCATTACATTATTAGGTGTTTGAATAGTCATTACATTATTAGGTGTTTGAATAGTCATTACATTATTAGGTGTTTGAATAGTCATTACATTATTAGGTGTTTGAATAGTCATTACATTATTAGGTGTTTGAATAGTCATTACATTATTAGGTGTTTGAATAGTCATTACATTATTAGGTGTTTACATTATTAGGTGTTTGAATAGTCATTACATTATTAGGTGTTTGAATAGTCATTACATTATTAGGTGTTTTGAATTATTAGTGTTTGAATTAGTCATTATTAGGTGTTTGAATAGTCATTACATTATTAGGTGTTTGAATAGTCATTACATTATTAGGTGTTTGAATAGTCATTACATTATTAGGTGTTTGAATAGTCATTACATTATTAGTGTTTTAGTCATTAGGTGTTTGAATAGTCATTACATTATTAGGTGTTTGAATAGTCATTACATTATTAGGTGTTTGAATAGTCATTACATTATTAGGTGTTTGAATAGTCATTACATTATTAGGTGTTTGAATAGTCATTACATTATTAGGTGTTTGAATAGTCATTACATTATTAGGTGTTTGAATAGTCATTACATTATTAGGTGTTTGAATAGTCATTACATTATTAGGTGTTTGAATAGTCATTACATTATTAGGTGTTTGAATAGTCATTACATTATTAGGTGTTTGAATAGCCATTACATTATTAGGTGTTTGAATAGTCATTACATTATTAGGTGTTTGAATAGTCATTACATTATTAGGTGTTTGAATAGTCATTACATTATTAGGTGTTTGAATAGTCATTACATTATTAGGTGTTTGAATAGTCATTACATTATTAGGTGTTTGAATAGTCATTACATTATTAGGTGTTTGTCATTAATTATTAGGTGTTTGAATAGTCATTACATTATTAGGTGTTTAAATGAATAGTCATTACATTATTAGGTGTTTTACATTATTAGGTGTTTGAATAGTCATTACATTATTATTGAATAGTGTTTGAATAGTCATTACATTATTAGGTGTTTGAATAGTCATTACATTATTAGGTGTTTGAATAGTCATTACATTATTAGGTGTTTGAATAGTCATTACATTATTAGGTGTTTGAATAGTCATTACATTATTAGGTGTTTGAATAGTCATTACATTATTAGGTGTTTGAATAGTCATTACATTATTAGGTGTTTGAATAGTCATTACATTATTAGGTGTTTGAATAGTTTGAATAGTCATTACATTATTAGGTGTTTGAATAGTCATTACATTATTAGGTGTTTGAATAGTCATTACATTATTAGGTGTTTGAATAGTCATTACATTATTGGGTGTTTGAATAGTCATTACATTATTAGGTGTTTGAATAGTCATTACATTATTAGGTGTTTTTTTACATTATTAGGTGTTTGAATAGTCATTACATTATTAGGTGTTTGAATAGTCATTACATTATTAGGTGTTTGAATAGTCATTACATTATTAGGTGTTTGAATAGTCATTACATTATTAGGTGTTTTTGAATTAGTTTTAGTCATTATTAGGTGTTTGAATAGTCATTACATTATTAGGTGTTTGAATAGTCATTACATTATTAGGTGTTTTGTCAACATTATTAGGTGTTTGAATAGTCATTACATTATTAGGTGTTTGAATAGTCATTACATTATTAGGTGTTTGAATAGTCATTACATTATTAGGTGTTTGAATAGTCATTACATTATTGGGTGTTTGAATTCATTATTAGGTGTTTGAATAGTCATTACATTATTAGGTGTTTGAATAGTCATTACATTATTAGGTGTTTGAATAGTCATTACATTATTAGGTGTTTGAATAGTCATTACATTATTAGGTGTTTGAATAGTCATTACATTATTAGGTGTTTGAATAGTCATTACATTATTAGGTGTTTGAATAGTCATTACATTATTAGGTGTTTAAATAGTCATTACATTATTAGGTGTTTGAATAGTCATTACATTATTAGGTGTTTGAATAGTCATTACATTATTAGGTGTTTGAATAGTCATTACATTATTAGGTGTTTGAATAGTCATTACATTATTAGGTGTTTGAATAGTCATTACATTAGGTGTTTGAATAGTCATTACATTATTAGGTGTTTGAATAGTCATTACAGGTGTTTGAATAGTCATTACATTATTAGGTGTTTGAATAGTCATTACATTATTAGGTGTTTGAATAGTCATTACATTATTAGGTGTTTGAATAGTCATTACATTATTAGGTGTTTGAATAGTCATTACATTATTAGGTGTTTGAATAGTCATTACATTATTAGGTGTTTGAATAGTCATTACATTATTAGGTGTTTGAATAGTCATTACATTATTAGGTGTTTGAATAGTCATTACATTATTAGGTGTTTGAATAGTCATTACATTATTAGGTGTTTGAATAGTCATTACATTATTAGGTGTTTGAATAGTCATTACATTATTAGGTGTTTGAATAGTCATTACATTATTAGGTGTTTGAATAGTCATTACATTATTAGGTGTTTGAATAGTCATTACATTATTAGGTGTTTGAATAGTCATTACATTATTAGGTGTTTGAATAGTCATTACATTATTAGGTGTTTGAATAGTCATTACATTATTAGGTGTTTGAATAGTCATTACATTATTAGGTGTTTGAATAGTCATTACATTATTAGGTGTTTAAATAGTCATTACATTATTAGGTGTTTGAATAGTCATTACATTATTAGGTGTTTGAATAGTCATTACATTATTAGGTGTTTGAATAGTCATTACATTATTAGGTGTTTGAATAGTCATTACATTATTAGGTGTTTGAATAGTCATTACATTATTAGGTGTTTGAATAGTCATTACATTATTAGGTGTTTGAATAGTCATTACATTATTAGGTGTTTGAATAGTCATTACATTATTAGGTGTTTGAATAGTCATTACATTATTAGGTGTTTGAATAGTCATTACATTATTAGGTGTTTGAATAGTCATTACATTATTAGGTGTTTGAATAGTCATTACATTATTAGGTGTTTGAATAGTCATTACATTATTAGGTGTTTGAATAGTCATTACATTATTAGGTGTTTGAATAGTCATTACATTATTAGGTGTTTGAATAGTCATTACATTATTAGGTGTTTGAATAGAAGGTGTTTGAATAGTCATTACATTATTAGGTGTTTGAATAGTCATTACATTATTAGGTGTTTGAATAGTCATTACATTATTAGGTGTTTGAATAGTCATTACATTGGTAGGTTTGAATAGTCATTACATTATTAGGTGTTTGAATAGTCATTACATTATTAGGTGTTTGAATAGTCATTACATTATTAGGTGTTTGAATAGTCATTACATTATTAGGTGTTTGAATAGTCATTACATTATTAGGTGTTTGAATAGTCATTACATTATTAGGTGTTTGAATAGTCATTACATTATTAGGTGTTTGAATAGTCATTACATTATTAGGTGTTTGAATAGTCATTACATTATTAGGTGTTTGAATAGTCATTACAGGTGTTTGAATAGTCATTACATTATTAGTGTTTGAATAGTTACATTAGGTGTTTGAATAGTCATTACATTATTAGGTGTTTGAATAGTCATTACATTATTAGGTGTTTGAATAGTCATTACATTATTAGGTGTTTGAATAGTCATTACATTATTAGGTGTTTGAATAGTCATTACATTATTAGGTGTTTGAATAGTCATTACATTATTAGGTGTTTGAATAGTCATTACATTATTAGGTGTTTGAATAGTCATTACATTATTAGGTGTTTGAATAGTCATTACATTATTAGGTGTTTGAATAGTCATTACATTATTAGGTGTTTGAATAGTCATTACATTATTAGGTGTTTGAATAGTCATTATTGGGTGTTTGAATAGTCATTACATTATTAGTGTTTGAATAGTCATTATTAGGTGTTTGAATAGTCATTACATTATTAGGTGTTTGAATAGTCATTACATTATTAGGTGTTTGAATAGTCATTACATTATTAGGTGTTTGAATAGTCATTACATTATTGTTTGAATAGTCATTACATTATTAGGTGTTTGAATAGTCATTACATTATTAGGTGTTTGAATAGTCATTACATTATTAGGTGTTTGAATAGTCATTACATTATTAGGTGTTTGAATAGTCATTACATTATTGGGTGTTTGAATAGTTTACATTATTAGGTGTTTGAATAGTCATTACATTATTAGGTGTTTGAATAGTCATTACATTATTAGGTGTTTGAATAGTCATTACATTATTAGGTGTTTGAATAGTCATTACATTATTAGGTGTTTAGGTGTTTGAATAGTCATTACATTATTAGGTGTTTGAATAGTCATTACATTATTACATTATTAGGTGTTTGAATAGTCATTACATTAGGTGTTTGAACAGTGTTTGAATAGTCATTACATTATTAGGTGTTTGAATAGTCATTACATTATTAGGTGTTTGAATAGTCATTACATTATTAGGGTTTGAATAGTCATTACATTATTAGGTGTTTGAATAGTCATTACATTATTAGGTGTTTGAATAGTCATTACATTATTAGGTGTTTGAATAGTCATTAGGTTAGGTGTTTTACATTATTAGGTGTTTGAATAGTCATTACATTATTAGGTGTTTGAATAGTCATTACATTATTAGGTGTTTGAATAGTCATTACATTATTAGGTGTTTGAATAGTCATTACATTATTAGGTGTTTGAATAGTCATTACATTATTAGGTGTTTGAATAGTCATTACATTATTAGGTGTTTGAATAGTCATTATTATTAGGTGTTTTATTATTAGGTGTTTGAATAGTCATTACATTATTAGGTGTTTGAATAGTCATTACATTATTAGGTGTTTGAATAGTTATTATTAGGTGTTTGAATAGTGTTTGAGGTGTTTGAATAGTCATTACATTATTAGGTGTTTGAATAGTCATTACATTATTAGGTGTTTGAATAGTCATTACATTATTAGGTGTTTGAATAGTCATTACATTATTAGGTGTTTGAATAGTCATTACATTATTAGGTGTTTGAATAGTCATTACATTATTAGGTGTTTGAATAGTCATTACATTATTAGGTGTTTGAATAGTCATTACATTATTAGGTGTTTGAATAGTCATTACATTATTAGGTGTTTGAATAGTCATTCACATTATTAGGTGTTTGAATAGTCATTACATTATTAGGTGTTTGAATAGTCATTACATTATTAGGTGTTTGAATAGTCATTACATTATTAGGTGTTTGAATAGTCATTACATTATTAGGTGTTTGAATAGTCATTACATTATTAGGTGTTTGAATAGTCATTACATTATTAGGTGTTTGAATAGTCATTACATTATGAGGTGTTTGAATAGTCATTACATTATTAGGTGTTTGAATAGTCATTACATTATTAGGTGTTTGAATAGTCATTACATTATTAGGTGTTTGAATAGTCATTACATTATTAGGTGTTTGAATAGTCATTACATTATTAGGTTATTAGGTGTTTGAATAGTCATTACATTATTAGGTGTTTGAATAGTCATTACATTATTAGGTGTTTGAATAGTCATTACATTATTAGGTGTTTGAATAGTCATTACATTATTAGGTGTTTGAATAGTCATTACATTATTAGGGTGTTTGAATAGTCATTACATTATTAGGTGTTTGAATAGTCATTACATTATTAGGTGTTTGAATAGTCATTACATTATTAGGTGTTTGAATAGTCATTACATTATTAGGTGTTTGAATAGTCATTACATTATTAGGTGTTTGAATAGTCATTACATTATTAGGTGTTTGAATAGTCATTACATTATTAGGTGTTTGAATAGTCATTACATTATTAGGTGTTTGAATAGTCATTACATTATTAGGTGTTTGAATAGTCATTACATTATTAGGTGTTTGAATAGTCATTACATTATTAGGTGTTTGAATAGTCATTACATTATTAGGTGTTTGAATAGTCATTACATTATTAGGTGTTTGAATAGTCATTACATTATTAGGTGTTTGAATAGTCATTACATTATTAGGTGTTTGAATAGTCATTACATTATTAGGTGTTTGAATAGTCATTACATTATTAGGTGTTTGAATAGTCATTACATTATTAGGTGTTTGAATAGTCATTACATTATTAGGTGTTTGAATAGTCATTACATTATTAGGTGTTTGAATAGTCATTACATTATTAGGTGTTTGAATAGTCATTACATTATTAGGTGTTTGAATAGTCATTACATTATTAGGTGTTTGAATAGTCATTACATTATTAGGTGTTTGTGTTTGTTTGAATAGTCATTACATTATTAGGTGTTTGAATAGTCATTACATTATTAGGTGTTTGAATAGTCATTACATTATTAGGTGTTTGAATAGTCATTACATTATTAGGTGTTTGAATAGTCATTACATTATTAGGTGTTTGAATAGTCATTACATTATTTGGTTTTTAGTCATTACATTAGGTGTTTAAATAGTCATTACATTATTAGGTGTTTGAATAGTCATTACATTATTAGGTGTTTGAATAGTCATTACATTATTAGGTGTTTGAATAGTCATTACATTATTAGGTGTTTGAATAGTCATTACATTATTAGGTGTTTGAATAGTCATTACATTATTAGGTGTTTGAATAGTCATTACATTATTAGGTGTTTGAATAGTCATTACATTATTAGGTGTTTGAATAGTCATTACATTATTAGGTGTTTGAATAGAATAGTCATTACATTATTGGGTGTTTAAATAGTCATTACATTATTAGGTGTTTGAATAGTCATTACATTATTAGGTGTTTAAACAGTTTATTACATTATTGGGATTAAGTCACTGAATGATCACTTTGCATGCGCTTTGTAGTAAAATTCAAACTTATGATAGAGGAGTATTGAACGAACAAATTGTTGTAAAAATCATGTCTTGTTTTAGAGTAAGTACATTTCAAAGATTTAAAGGAATATTCAAATTCATTTCGTAAGCTTTCATAAGAAAGAGAAATTTTTTAGAAACAATTTAGTAGAATAATCATGTTGATATGTTATTTCTACCTGGAGATATTCAAATTTCAACGTTTATAAAAAATGCCAATAAACGAATAGGAAAAGGCTCAGTATGACATCACAGCAACACATTTTCCCACAAAGTTAATGTATTTCATTCAAATCTATCATCTTTTTTGTTAGTAAAACCTGCTAGAAAAATTAATTGACAAAAGTTAGGTATTTATATACATTGCCAAATATACCCTACTTCAATAACTTTTAGAAAATTGTTTTTAATCATACAGAAACAACCAATTAACATTCAAAGAAATACAATACATAAACAAATGCAATGGAATTGCCTCTATGACATCATCAAACACAATTCATCATACTGTACAAAAACTTTAAATGCAATTGGGAAATCTTAATAAATCTGTATCTCCTGAACGGAATATGATATCAACCTGATTTTTGTACCAAATTGGCTCTAAAAGTATGCTCTTTCAGATAAAATTTTACAAAAACCATTGGATTATTCCTTTAACCAGTGTGACCATTCATTTTACAGTTTGATGTCATAAAGCAAATCCAAGACTAATTTTGATGTATTTCTTTGAAAGTTATTGCCTCTTTCTAAATTATTGGAAATATCTTGTTTAATTGTTGAGATGAGGTATACCATGCACTTCACAAGAATGTGTTTTTCCCATCTATTCGCATACCTTAGCCTCTAAGTCAAAGAAAAAACAAAATGAATACACAAACAATTATAGTTTGATTTAACTTGATTTGGTTAATAAAAAAACAAAATGAATTTCATTTCATTTTTAAGGCACATGAAGTGTCCTCCAAAAGATGGATACTTTTTGAATTATTTTTTGCAGAGAATGGATTGTTAATTGTCACCCCTGCCTTGTTTTCTGAACACTATTTAAGAAGAGAAGCAGCAAATGTGGTGTTTTTTCTATACTTTACTGTACTGGTTTGAAAAGTCAAGTTCCGTTCTCGAGTCCCCTGTCGATGTTTGAATTGTAAATCTCAATTTGGACATCGATTTGGAAGGCTGGATGCAAAATTCAAACTCTCCCCAATTGTATCTATGTACAATCACCATTCCAAAAACTATTAAGAATCTCTATATATTACTCTTCATTTGTCTCCCCTTTTGCATTATGCTATGTATTAGAAATGGCAGAGTCTGAATTCTCTCAGGGTGGCAGTTATGTACAACTATATTATGGAAGAGGGGAGAGTTAGCTTGTTAATCCTGTCAAAAATAGTCTTTTTGATTCCCTTTAGGACAGGTTTCAAAAATTAAAATTAAACATAATTATATATATTAATCATCCCTTAAAATATTAAGAATCTCTATATATTACTCTTTATTTTCTCCCCATTTGCATAATTACGCTATGTATTAGAAAGGGGAGAGAAGTGTGGGAACTCCCCCCAGCTATGTACAACTATATATGGAAGAAGGGAAAGTGTGCACTCTCCCCTCAAAAATCAAATAAGTCTGCTATATTAAAAAATATAATTCCACCTTCCCCGTCTTTTTTCAATAGGCTGCATTAGCCTTCTTTAGCTTGTAATCCTTTCTCGAAATAATCTTTTTTGATCCCTTCGGGACAGGTTTTAAAAGTTACAATTCTAAATATTTATGAATATTAATCAGCCTCAAAAAAAAGAAAAAGAATATCTCTATATATATAAATATATATATATATATATATATATATATATAATATATATATATATATATATATATATATATATATATATATATATATATATATCTATATCTATATATATATGTATGTATATATATATATATATATATATATATAACCCTTCATTTTCTCCACTTTTTGCGATATACATATATATTCATATATATATATATATATTACCCTTCATTTTCTCCACTTTTTGATATATACATATATATTCATATATATATATATATATATATATATTACCTTCATTTTCTCCACTTTTTTATATATATATATATATATATATATATATATATATATATATATATATATATATATATATATATAACCCTTCATTTTTCCACTTTTTGCATTATGCTATTTATTAGATAAGGGAGAGTGCGCACTCTCCCCTTTCTAATAAATAGCATTACTATAAAGAAGAGAAAATGAAATGAAGAGTGAGAGATTCTTAATATTTTTTGAGATGATTAATATAAATATGGAGAATATAAATTTTTGAAATCTGTCCTGAAGAGATCAAAAAAGATTATTATGGACAAGATTAACAAGCTAAAGAAGGCTGGCAAGGCCTATTAAAAAAAGAAGGGAATGCAAGAGTGCACACTCTCTCCTCTTTCATATATAGCTGTGCACACTCTCTCCTCTTCTATATATAGATGTACATACAGTAACTGAAGACAGTTCCAACTCTCCCCTTCTCCATACATAGTGTAATACAAAAAGGGAGAAAGGGAAGAGTAAGGCTGGCATGGCCTGTATTGAAAATCACTGCTCTAGGAAAAAGATGCGGTAGTAAAGCTAAATATCAAAATTTAATTTCAACTTAAACATTTATTCTATAATTGCTATTACAATTTGTTATATTCCATAATTGAGATTTCTTTAAATTTTTGAATAAATATAATTACGGAATAAATTTCAATTTGGGAATTAATTTTTAAAAGCAAACCAGTGTTTAATTATCTAATAATCATGTAGAACTTTGTAAAGAAATATTCTCCAACATTCCAAATCAAGATTTATTCCATAAATACTATTTCAAATTGAGATTTATTATTTAAAATTACAGAATACATGAAAATCTTAATTATGGAATAAATTTCAATTTGAAATCAAATTATAAAAGTTAAAACAGTGTTTAATACTCATGTAGGCCAAGACTTTTCCGAAGAAGTATTATTGCAAGTATCCAAATTGAGATTGATTCCAAAATAAAGGTGGTAATCGATTTTCCATTTAATTGTTTGTTTGTTTGATGATGGCTTAACGGCACCACAACAACGAAGGTCAAATTGTGCCTGAGAGGTCAGATCATTCTAGAGGTAGGAAGTAAAGAAAACAAGAGGAGAATGAGAGAAATTTAAGAACAAAAGGTCAGAAAGCTGTGATTGTGAGGGGAGGTGCATGGTTGAAACAAAAACAAAGTAGAGAGGGGGTGGAAGAGGAGAATTAAATATGGTTGTAGAGGGAGGCATGATAAAGGAAGGAGATAATTTTATCCGGAGGATTTTTCTGGAAGAACTCAGCAATTGAGCTGTAGGAAGCGAGGGAAGCTCTGGGAAGGTTGTACAAGGGGCAAGCAAGGAGAACGTGATGGATGTGAGGGTGCAATGACAATTTTTGCAGAGGGGTTGGGGAGGAGCCAATAAGGAGGTGGGAGTGAGTAAGATGGGTGTGACCAATTCTAAGACGAGTAATATGAACGTTGTCATTACAAGAGAGGTTGTTGATGGTGGCTTTGATCGGAATTGTAGGCTGGATGACATAGAGTTTGTTATCAATTTGGGACTTCCATGAGGTTTGCCAGCGGTCCCGAACAAGGGGAGCGATAAGCGGTTTGATGTCAGAGAGAGTTTTGGAAAAAGGGGCAGGGAGGAAGGTGAGGGCAAGCTTAGCAGCTGCATAAGCCCTGTCATTACCCAGGATGCCAACATGGCTGGGTATCCAGAAGAAACGAATACTTTTCCTGCAGAGGGTGGGGGAAAGGAATTTGCAGAGGAGGAGGTGGCATGTGAGGTTATCCCATTTATGATTGAGTAAAGAAGTAAGAACAGCCTTTGAGTCGGAGAAAATAACAAAGTGGCTGAGCGGGGAGTACTCAATAAAGTTGAGGGCAAGGAGAATGGCCTTAGCCTTGGCTGAAAAGATGGATGAGTAGTCCGGAAGTCTGCTACTGAGGGTGATGTCTAGCTTTCATACTTCCATTTATGAACCTTTCAACGGAAAAAAAAATTAAAAATTAAACGGTCAGTGTCAAAGATCTACAGATACAAACTGTCAAAGTGAAAGGTGGGCATAAAAATTGTGCATTTTGTCAGTTACTGTACCGGTCTTGTCATAAATTATCTGTTCCTCAGTGGGGAGATATGGAAAATATTGGCAATAATTGCTATATAGAGTTTAAAGTTGTACCAGCAGCGTGAGAAATTGTGGCAGTCGCCGGAAGTGAATTCGATGCTGTTGAAAGTTGGAATGCATAATTCGAGTATTCGGTCATCTTGAACAACCATGACTCTTTGTCGGTAAAAAGGTGTTACAATTTGTGCACAAGTGAACACCACGCTTAATTCTACATACGCATGATAGCCTACATATATTTCAAACTTCAAAGTAATATTTTCTACAATATTTCCCTCACATTTGCAACAATTTCCTGCAAAATTTCTAAAGCGAACGTTTTGTTTTCACCGACAAATTGGTTTTCAGATTTACTGTACGCATGTTATTGTGACGTCATCCAGAATACTCGAATGCACTTGCACAGTTGCAGTGCATTGAGTGCCTAGGTCAACATTATTCTCCAGGTCGGATATCCGGGAATAATGTGGTGCACGGCGATGTAACAATGCTTTTTTGATGATCTCAAACTTCAATCAAAGGGGAAAACAAACAGTTAGTTATCATTGCAGTCAATGGGAGAAAAACATATTTTTTGTCATTTTTCACCAAAACTGCACATAATTTATTTTTCTTCAAATATGATGTGTAGACTATTACATTAGTATTACTAAGTTTAATTATGAGTACCATGAATTTTTGCTGACTGACTGAGGCGACACAAGTTTTCATAAAAAAATATCCCATTGACTGTAAATCATTACTAGGCCTAAATGATAAAGTTTCCCCTCCAGCTTGGCAAAACCGTACTGAGCTCGTGCACGGTCAATTAAACTGACCCCTGGTTGCCATTTTACATTCAAGTGTACTTTAGTCCAGGATAGGCCTAGTAACTGACCAAAGCTTACCAAGGATCGAGAGATGATATGTTTATCTCCACCCGGCTGGACATTAAATGCGAATGAATCAACCACATCTTCTGCTGCGGTAAACAACGTTGGGTATGGATTCACCAGACTCAAGAAAACAGCAGGGATGACCCACTTCCACAACATTATGATAAATTGTCAACAAATTTGTGTCAGGCGTGAAAAAAGTCAGTAAGACACTGATGGGTTGAAGTAATGTATTCTCAGCTGACTTTCCTTGTCCACTTTTTTCTTTCTGGAAGTAAATATGGATCGAATACGGACAACGTGAGGCAACACTCTGCCTACTGTAGCCTGTCACTAAACTAAACGTTGAAGCAGAGAGCGTGACGTCATTCGCCCTATACAACGTGTAGGCCGAAGGCCGAGAGTCGAAACTCCTATATACCTCAGTGCGTGTTACTTTTTGGTTCGTCCTCCACCGTACAAAATTGGTTCCAAGAGAGGGCAGTAGATATGTTGGTACATCGAAAATTGGAGTCCATAAAAAAGAATAAACAAACTGCAAATTTAAGCTAAAAAATAAAAATTGAAATTCTTTATTTTTAAATATTATTTATGTTTATATTAGTTTTAATCATAACTTGTCTTTCTAACTAAGATTAAAGTTCATATTATTTCTAACAAGAACACAAAACCAACGATTTCTTTTTACAGTACATGCAGGTCGACAATCCTTTAGCGCAGCGTTAGATTGTAGACAAGCATGTATCGCTTAGGCCTAACTGATATTATGATAATATCATGATAAGTATATTTTAAGAAAAATACTATGCGAACAACCTTTCTAATAAGGGATAAATGATTATAACTAGTAGATTTCTTTAACAATTTCGGTAAACCTAAAATAATGTGCTATCTTAATTGTGCCAGATGTTGTTGCTCTTTGGTCGGCAGTCTGAAGCTAACTAAAGCCGTAGGCGTATGTGCACCGTTAGTTTAATCGACGTAAACGCTGACAAATATGGGCAATAATTTCAGTTTTATTTAGGAACAAGAATAAGTTGCTTATCAAATTCTATTTTTTCAGACATGTATGTAGCGATTGATTGCTTTCAAAAAGCGTCACCCGGGTAATCATAGGTCATTGCGTTGTCTAGCCAGGCTACAGTAACGTTAGTGTAACTTAGGCCCCCTTGTGTGAAACCACTTGCAATTTGGTACGATGGTAGCACAACATTAGCGCTATGTACAATACCATTTTATTGACTTGAGAAAGCTTCAAGCCTCCAGGTTCCTCATCAATTTGTTAATTATAATTTGTAACAACATACCCATGTCAAGCTTAAGTTATAATATTACTTTTCATTTCGTTGCAATTTGTTGTTTACTTTTGCTGTTTCGTTATTGAGGGATCATCTCCATTTTTCCACAGACTCAAGAAAGATGGTCTTTAGATCATGTATACTTGTTATAGTATATTGGGGTGGGGTTAATTATCAGTCACTGTACACGCGCATTTACTATGGGACATTTGTTATTTGTACACTAATAACTTTTACTGGATTGGAATACATTGTACAGTAGGGCCTATGTGTATCAATAAAGGTCAGCAGTCCTTTAAAATGCTTTAACCTTTCAATCTGCCATGTTCAGACGTAAAACAATGAGTAATAAACGCATTGGCATCGTACCATACCGGTTTCGCGAAAAGTATCTGCACTATGTGCATGGTTTGTCACTTTTTTCGCACATGATCCATGGATGACGTCAAAATAAAGTTTGTTATATTAATGACTTATAAAATTATTGGTTTATTGAACTAAAAGTGCACAAAAAGTAACGATAAAATTAAATCGGGTGTAAAAATGTTTTAAATCAACAATGTCCCTAGAACATTTAATTTACACATCTCTTTGGTAGGCCTATGTTCTATTTTTGCTTGACTCTCTACTGCCCTCACTTGGAACCAACATGGATGGGTGACTTTAAAAAGTATCACGATTTTGTAACACTAGGTATAGAAGTTTCGACTCTCAGCCTTCGGCCTATACGTAGTATAAGGCGAATGACGTCACGCTTTCTGGTTCAACTTGTAAACTACGGCCAGGTGACGACGACGACGAGTGAACACACAATTACAATGACGGGGTCGTCGCCTGCGTATTCGGTTATGATAGTAACAATGCTATCACGAAACGCTTAACACGACCCGGACGAGAACACAGGTACGACGTACGGACAAACATAACATCGACAATCAAGTCAATGTCCACGGCCTTTGATAACCAGTTGTGGTGCACTGGCGTGTCTACCCAACCCAGGCTTAAATCCAGGGCTTCGTGGTCTGTAGACAAGGTATGATAACCGCTACACCATGGTACCACAGTTAGACTAGTAGACAACGTGTTTGAGATTACACTTTTTGTAGAAGTAGTACTATACTAATTATGGTTTATGTTGAACCCTATGTTTTTCTCTGAAATTTGTATTGGATATTTTTCATATATATTACTATATCACGCCCTCGGTTGAAAAAAAGATGTTTTATTTCCTTTTCACAGTTTACCACTTGCGAGGGTCTTGTGGACAAGCGAGCTACAAAAGTTTCCTGTTTACTTACACATAAAAAACAATTAAGAAGCTAATGTAATCGGACTCATAAGTCTATTGACCTTCGTTCCACTCAAGGGGCGTCGCTGGTCGAAATTCCCGACAAATTGTAGGCTATGCAGGTTAGCTGACGCCAGAGGCGTGCGAGTGCGAAGCTTAGTGGCGTGTGGTTCTAGGGGCCCGCCTAAGGGCCCAAAGTGGGTCCAGGGGTGACTTCCCCGGAAGCTTTGCGATTTTAGGCATTTGGAGGGGTAAATTTCGATCAGAATTAGCATAGAATCTTCGTTCTTGAGTTATCTTTGTGGAAAGAACTATGCCCATCTTTCTCGCAAGAGATTATTGAAGTTCAACTGCATATCATCGGCGTAGGAAGATATTTGACATTGCGGGATTTTATCATTTGTCCCAACAAACTTAACAAAATAATACATGAGTTTCTTATCACGGTCCAAAAAAAAATTTGTAAAGGAGGGGTCGTAAAAGTATTAGAAAATTGGGAACATATTCCGAAAATGAAGGAAATTAAAGAAAATGAAGGAAATGTTTACGAAAATAGAAGAAAATTGATAAAAACTTTTCAAAAAATGAAGAAATTTTCTCAAAAACGAAGGAAATTGCACGAAAATTGCAGCAAAGTTTACAAAAATGAAGAAAATCTTACAATAATTGAAGGGTAGAGTTCACGAAAATTGAAGTTTTTCGCAAAAAAAGAAACCATGCGTGGAATCTGACTTCAAAATCGCCAATTTATCGATACATGCAAAATTCTCTTCTCTTTTTTCTTTCTTCCTTTCTTCCCCTTTTCTTTCCTTTTTTACTCTTTCTTCATTTTCTTTTCCATTGTACCCACAAGTATGTTCAATATGCCGACGACCACAATGTTTGGGGTGCGGCACACACACACACGTACTCCCTTTGGCTACGCCCCCTGGTTCCACTGTTCACCTTAGCTACTAAATGAAAGCGCAGAACATTTTTTCAATGCGTATTTTTTCCACAAAAGCAAAATTGTTAGCAATCACTGTATGGATGTAATGTCTGCATTTTTGAACAGTTAAAATAAGTTCAGTTCAGTTGATGGAGGTGTGACCCCGTGCCCCTCCCGTAGCGCCGCCACTGCTTCCAACATACACAGTCTCCTTGAAAGTGACATTTTCTATTGATTGCCTGTTTTCAGACATTTATAGGGAAAACTTGCTCCAATTTCATACTCTGATAGATCATATTAGCTAAAGGCTATACACTTCCGTTCATACGGAGGGGTGTGGGGAGGGGGATTTCCCCGCGAGATCGCTTGCCCTCACTTGCCCCCAATCAATTTTTTATACTTACATATATATATTTTGTCCGATTTATAGGCTTTTGTACCAACATCAAAATCCTGCCGCCGCCACTGAGTATGGGAGAAGATGTACACATGTAAGTTGGAGTCCCTTATCAAAAGATGATGAGTTACTTCGGCATTTCTATGTATACTAAATTTATCATGCTTACATTTTTGGAACATAATATGCTTGCTTATAAACATTTGTATTTATGACCAAACCACTTTCATATAGGAAGGATTTAACCCCCATTGTATGATCAGTTGGTGAGGAGAGGGGGAAGCTGACTCCCCCCCCCCCCTCCCCCTCCGGCTTACACTCCTATGTATATTGTTAGGCATTTGGTGTTCACGCTAATGCTTCTTTTGGATCCTATATGTTATTAGGATTTTGTACAATCACCTCAAATTTGTACTGCTTTAAATTATTACATAAAAATGAAAATTACAAGACATTTTCATGCAAAGTGTCTAATACTCCACTTAATCTGATAATCAGATAATGCATGTCACGTGCGACTATATAATTTTAGGCCTTCTATACTCCGTTGTTCAAGAAAGACACCCAATTAACGCGGGAGCCGAACGAAATTTAAGTGCATCACGTTTTACTGCATCTTGTTTGCCATGTTCGTTTTTTTCTAAAACTCATTTCCCTGACTTTGGAGAAGTCTTTACATCTACGACATTTATTCTTCAAACGAGCATCATTTTAATCATGATTATATGTATGTATGTATGTACCATATAAATATATATATATATATATATATATATATATATATATATATATATATATATATATATATATCTATATATATATATATATATATATATATATATATATATATATATATATATATATATATATATATATATATATATATATATATATATATATATATATATATATATATATATATATATATATATATATATGTATATATATATATATATATATATATATATATATATATATATATATATATGTATATATATATATATATATATATATATATATATATATATATATATATATATATATATGTATATATATATATATATATATATATATATATATATATATATATATATATATATATATATATGTATATATATATATATATATATATATATATATATATATATATATATATATATATATATATATATATATATATATATATATATATATATATATATATACATATATATATATATATATATATATATATATATATATATATATATATATATATATATATATATATATATATATACATATATATATATAGATATATATATAGATATACATATATATATATATATATATATATATATATATATATATATATATATATATATATATATATATATATATATATATATATATATATATATATATATATATATATATATATATATATATATATATATATATATATATATATATATATATATATATATATATATATATATATATACATACATATATATACATATATATATATATATATATATATATATATATATATATATATATATATACATATTCATATATATATATATATATATATATATACATTATATATATATATATATATATATATATATATATATATATATATATATATATATATATATATATATATATATATATATATATATATATATATATATATATATATATATATATATATATATATATATATATATATATATATATATATATATATATATATATATATATATATATACATATATATATATATATATATATATATATATATATATATATATATATATATATATATATATATATATATATATATATATATATATATATATATATATATATATATATATATATATATATATATATATATATATATATATTTATATATTACCTCACGTTATACAATAGCACGTCCCACTCATGCACGCATCTGGTTTCGCTGAGCATTATTAGACAGCAAGATTTAGAGAGGCAAATCAATCTTAAGATATCGAGAAATTCTGTCAAATGCATCTGAGCAGGGATTTGTTTTCAATCCCCGATCTGAGAAAATAAATGACCTAAAAATAAACGCGGGTATAAGTTCGGTTGAGTTTTTGCATCCTACTTAAATCTACATTGGTTAGTTAATTGTGTAGACATGTCAACAAACCGAAAGAATCCAAAGAAGAGCACAAAGTGAACAAAGCAGAGGAGATATATCACAAATCAATCTTTGTGACTAATGGGAGGAATGAAACTAATCAGATGATGGATGTATCATTTTTCTGTGGAGGAGGGGGGAGGGCTGAAAGCTCAAACCTCCAGGAGGCTTCAATCTCCATGCACCCAGTCTCCATTTCTAACAACTATGTATCAATAAAGACAACATTGTTCGAATACCATGATCACGATCCTTTTTTATTGATCCTCTTTGCGAATTACCGAAAATGCGAAAAAAGGTCCTTTTTATTTTAGAGCCAATTTTGCTTCAAAAGGAGCAAACTTTGACCGAATAATTGTATAAAGAGTGAGCAAGTAGGCATATGCCCAATTTGTTCGAATATTTTGACAGCGGGAAAATATTTCCCTGCCCCCTTTGGGTACGAATACGATATTGCTAACATTTACTATTCATTTTACGACGAAAATAAAAAAGGTGATAAGTATTTGCAATGACTAACATACTAAATAAAAGTGATGAGGTGATATGATCATAGACGGTGATCCCGGGTAGGGGGAAATAATGTTGATGGACGAGACGAAAAGCTCATGTCTCCCAATAAATTACTCTATAAGATATGATACGTCATGGGATCAAAAAAAAATCATAGTTTCGCCACTGTGGACTTCTGATACATACACATTCAGAATTATAAATGTGCGCATTTAGGATCTGCAGAACAAATATCATATGCGCATTGTTTTATGCCCTTTTCAAATTACGGCAATTTATTCTTACACTTTATCAGTTTATTGAGAGCCACTCTATCTATTTTTGACAGTTAAATCAAAGAGCTTCTACACAAGCTCTTTGGTTAAATGCAAGAAGACTTTACACACTGCAACCGAAGAAATGGAACCTGGTTTTAAGTTCCCTTGGTGTTTAGCGAATGACCCTGTGATGTTTCAGTGAAGCTTGAACAGTTGATTTGTGGTAGTTGAGATGTTTGCTTGCCATGGCAACGTATGTTCTCATATCTGGACATATTTCTACCTTTATAGATGTCTGACAGCTGCGTTTTTTTTTTAAGAAACATAAAAGGTTACTATGCCCTTTAACAGAACCAAAGGCAAAAGAGTTAACGATCGAATATCGATTAAATTTTTTTGGAACAGTGTTTTTTAAGTCAAATCAATTAATTCAATCAATTGATTATCAACTTAGAAAATCGTATTAGCCCCCAGTAATTTCCATGATCTCCACTCCAAATACTAACATAACTTATAATCCCTAAACTTTTCAAAACATGAACGAAAATATGTTTTTAAAAGATGAGATTTGAGGTTTTTAAGAGCCAAGAAATATTAGGATGTTAAGTTTTAATCACCATCCTCAAGTTGTTATCACCTGCCATTTAGGAAAAGCAGTTTAACTGTTAAAAGAACTTAAAATATCATTAGAATAATAACTTCATTTTGTCGCTCCTTTCGCATGGCTGTATTTAGTTCAAAACGACATGCACACACCTCATAAAATGAACGTTAAGTATTTTTTGCATCTGTCGAGCATGTCAATAACAAGAAGTAGAAATCAGTTATACAAGGGGCCACCATCTTTTCTGAATCAGACTAGACCAATAGTCAGACTGTCAGATTGATTGTATTTTTATTTGAGAAAAAAAAAACAAGCCGGAAAGCATATACACAATTTTGTATTAGTTTGGGGAGAAAGTTCAGTCTGCGTTTTAATTTTGTCGAGGCTCCAGAAAATTAAGAGTAATGATTTAGAGGGTCATTTAGCGTAAAAACCCTGGAAAGGATATATTCTCACAAATGAAGTTATGCAAACAAAGTTTTATGACGATAGGAAAGTCTGAACCCAGCCTTACGCAAAAATGTAATACAAATGTTAACCCATGCTAATTTGCATATTAATCTGCCACTTTGCATATTAGTAAGGTGGATAGAATACTGGGGTCAAACATGTATCATCTGATCATTAAAAAGCTCTTTCACAGTTCTATGGGCTGGTACAGTTTTTATTTACATTTATTGCTTTCTTTAAAGGAAAATTTTCGTAAATGTAAAATTATGCTAATATTCATGCCAATAATTAGCATAAGTTTACAAGAGGTGTAAATAATATGAATTGTTTATCAAATAAAGCTACACATCTAAATAGCAACTATACCAGTCCTATAGAACCTTGAGTGAGCGTTCCAGAGATACATGTTTCACCCCCGCAGCCCACTCTTAAATGGATTTATTGTTTTTCTTAATTAAAATCATTCAATATGCAAAGTATAATAATTCATAGGCAAATTAGCATTTTCATTGTATTTTTTTTTATGTACGGTTGGGTTCAGACTTGGTTTCCATCATAAAAGTTTGCTTCTATGACTTCATTTAAAAAAATACATACAGGGTAAATTACCCCTTTAAAGGATTAGTTCAGTGGTTGACGTACCTTTGTCCTACATGAAAAAAAGACTAATAGAAACAAAATGGTCAAAAAGCTTTTTCAAGATCTTACTTCGTTAAGGAGATATTCAAATCTAAAGTTCTTTCTATAACGTCATCATTGATTAATGTCATAATTACGTCATCATTGCTTAATGTCATAATTACGTCATCATTGCTTAATGTCATAATTACGTCATCATTGGTTAATGTCATAATAAGATAATTGGTTATACACTATTTTGGGGGGGAACAGAACAGCGGGCATATTATTGAAATACATTCTTAATAACACTCCTTTCAAGACACATTTGTAAGCTTAAACTATGTTATGCAATGAAATATCTGTTTTTTCATATTACCT
The DNA here is from genome assembly GCA_020152595.1 of Chiridota heheva. Classification (NCBI taxonomy): domain Eukaryota; kingdom Metazoa; phylum Echinodermata; class Holothuroidea; order Apodida; family Chiridotidae; genus Chiridota; species Chiridota heheva. The sequence goes on from JAIGNY010002361.1 coordinate 3,155,550, forward strand.
CTTGTAATTTAATCATTTTTATCATTAAGAGGCAAGCCGAGTCGGTGTTAGGAGATTTGGTTTACCCAGATTTCGCTGGGCAAACAAATATAATGATACAAATAAAAAATTAAAAAACGATAAAGATTGCCGGAGAAATACTCCCCAAGCATTCGCGGTAGCATTATTATGTTCTTCTTCCACATGCATGTTCAGCCCCACTTTCCAGCTTTCAGAAGTGGCTCTCCATCTTCTATATCATACTATAATCTACATTATGTCATATCTATCTTTATAACACTATATAGACTACAAAACGCATTACCGGTAGTAAGCTTAAGCTTGTTTTCATTTGAGCATTAATCACTCAAATCTATAATCCTGTGTGTCGTGATTTGCTGGGAGGTGCAATGCAGGTTATTATCAGATTATACTTAAAACTTTGGTGAATTATAGATCCAGACTAATATTCGTTAACGTTCGACCAATAACCATAGGTTTCATTATGCTCTGACAGCCTCATTCATCTGCCCCTGGCCTATATTACAAGTGAATGCTTTTTCATGGAAATAAATAGGCCGAATTAGGGTTATTCTTTAATGACGTGTGAAATATTTGCAATCAACTAAATTAATGTCTTACATCGGTGTAAAGAAACATGGTGTTATAACAATTATAGGATATCGTTTCGTTGTGGTTGATATAGGCCTATGCAAAATTATTATAATGTAGACCTATGCAAAATTAGTAATGTAGGCCTATCATGTAGAGAATGCAGCTGAAATTCATGCATATGTATTTTGCCACTTGTATTCATTTTGTTTTAATTGAGATTGAGGCAGCTTCAGACATAATCTTTTTTCCGCTTTATTATTTGACATTTTGCTTTTAGTTAAACAAATCTTTATCAGAGTTTCTTGCTGTCACTGTTTTATTTGGAAAAGTTTATGACTTCTTGCAGGTAGTAATTTGGTCAATTTTGCCGATTTGCAGGGCCTAAGGTTATAAAATCGGTCAAAAATTCAACTTTTCGTGTTACATTGTTAGGACGACATGGGTTTTTTTCCTGATGACTTAATATAACCTAGAATACCAACAGTTACATAATATATTTGGAACACAACAATATAAAAGCGACAGTTATTTTAAAATAAAGCGACTTTTATTATTCCTTATCATTGGAGTCAAGAGGGAAAACGATTTTGGGGACTCTCAAAATACATGTTGGCTTCACTCATCGATCGACCTCGGAATTCTCAGTAATATAATTCTATGGACAAACGTGATGAACATGACATGATGGTGTTGCTCTGGCGTTGCTTGCACAGTCCTGACGAAAGGTCTCTACTGGCCTCTTTGAGTACTTGCACAGCTTTTTGATTTACTTTATTAAACAATGGAAGCTGTTACAAAATAGATTACCGGAACCGTTTCATTAAAGGGCGTCTCGTTCGCCGCTTTGTCTGCAACGCCATTGTCTATAACAGGTTTGCCAGATGCAATTTATTTGTGGTTGCCAAATTACATGAATTATCAACGAAAAGATGCCAAACCACAGCTGTCAGGCTGTCGAGTGCTTTCGAGTTATGCCATATTACCAAAGTTAGTCAACACGAAAATCGAGTGCTTTCGTGTTATGCCATATTTCCAAAGTAAGTCGACACGAAACATATATCCTATATGGATTCGGTCCCAATTTGATAACAAGATTGCCAAACAGCCAAATAGCAGCCTGGCCCTGGTGACTGCCTATTTGCATTCACGACCACGTTTGTTCTCATCTGGTATCTACCGACGATCAAAAAAGTGCGTAAACGAAGCAATCTCCTGTTTTAAAAAAATCTGTTTTGATAACAATTGTCAAAAACGAAATATGGTTAACTTTGCCCATGATATACCGGATAATATATTCAAATTTGACCACATTATGGTGAAATTTGTTGTCAAATTTGACCCGTTGACCATAGTTAGATCGTTACATGATAGACCATGTCATGACCAAATTTTATCATTGCTTTTTTTTAAATGTATCCGAGAATAAAGTCGAGCTACGCTATAGGCACGTGATAATGGCCTAGATACAGTCGTACTCGTCATCATAGACCATCAAACAAATGTTTGCGAAAAGCACAGCTCTTATCAAAAAGAAAGGGAAAAAAATCTTAGATCCTCGACATAAGTGGTTCACGCCTTTAATTTTAACATGTTTATCGTGGTTTCTATCCCCAACATACACACCCGGATCCTAAATTACCATTTCTACATAATTCAGTATAGTTGCATCCAGGTCAAGGTACCTTTTTAAGCTGGTTAGTGGGTTCTGAGTCATAAGAAGATAAAAGGGAAAATTAGAGATAAGACTAAAATGACATCCAAAACATACGCTTAATTTCAAAACCCCGGCTGGCGTGAATAGCCCTTGTATGCACAAGTGACGCATTCGAGCATTTACTCAATGATTCACACCTACAGGAGATAACATAGTCAGATAGTCAGATAGTCAAGTGGCGTTCATCTTTATCATATCGGAAAGAAGCGACACCAGAACAAATATAAAAGGACAGTAAAAGGCGGAATTTTTCTTGAGGAAACAACAGGGGTTGAATTTCTAATCTATGTTTACGATAAGCGTTAATTATGACAAAGTGTGGTTATCTTGAACCTTTTGGGATTTAGGAATCATGATCACAAAGCAGCTTATCTGAGGGACGGGGAATAAAGATGTTCAAAATACCGTATTCGACGTACAAATTTCCCACTTGCGAAAATATACCACTTTTTTGGCCCGAAATTCATTCCTTACATATAAGGGCCGCGAACAGTGTGTTATTTGAAGTGCAATGTCCATATATGTGAACTGAGCCCCACAATAATACTTCGCAAGCGTCAGAAACAAAATAAGCAAAGAGTAAAATAAAACTTGAATATTTTAAGTCTTCAATCTTCAAATTAATCAAATGAATTATGTTATCAGTCAAACAATGTTGGGTGGGCGCTTATTAGAGCGAGGGTGCTTAATACGTCAAATATGGGAGGTATGAAGCCTTGTCATATCTACACATTTAACGAGGGAAACAATAACACATACCCAGATGATAGTTTTAAGATTTGAGTGGCTTTATATCATCAAGGTAAGTCTACAAGGAGACATATATCAGTATGGGAGGGAATGAAGACAATACTCTGAGCAAGGTATTTAATATGTCTAATGTGACACTTTGTTTGTACCTAAGTGGGCCGTGAGGGATTTAATTTTAGTGTCCATGAACATTCTAAACTCGTCATTTATGAAAAATATATATTTTATGTAGGTTTAACTAATTACTGGATTAGTAAAACCCAGACACAACATTAACCAGAATAAAATTTGTGAAACTTGATTAAACCAGTTTTAAAAGAAAGAGAAAAACGTCCGCTTCTAATTGCGATAAATTGTGAATAGATAATTGTCAAGTTCTACTGAGGCGCTGAAATAACGTGTTACTAGTTCGCTATATTCTCATATTTCTTGCAGGATTTATACTTTGTCATCATACACTTTGTTAAAATTAGGATTTTTCCTGCAAAGAATAGAACAGTAACGTTTTTGTTTAATTTCTGTTTAAATACAGGATGTGAATATACTTATAAAATATGAAAAATGCAAAAAAGTAATTTTTGGAAACTCTCATTACAATCATTCAGTATTTAAATGTTGGCAAGCAGATCTGACCGAAAAACAGACATGCATGAGTTAAAACAAAATTATGCATAACCACTAGCACGTAGCGGTAAACATTAACAAAACTTCAAAACTGTCAAATCTTATTTAACATTTGGTTTTTTTTGCTGCTTATCATTCAACCCGATACAACGTGACGATGGAAACGTAGTCAAGTAATGAGTTTAAATGCCAAACTAAAATGCAGATTTGCTTACAAAAATGTCGTCTTCATGTAAAGTTTGGCTCATTTCTTGATCTTTATGATGTTTATCACGTGTACAGACTTGTTTGTAACTGTCTTTTGTTTACAAATTTGCCTACAATCATGCCTAAAGTGCCTATTACTAAGGCAGCAATGAACACAGGCAAGCAATAGATGTTAAACTTCTGTAAACAACCATGACTTTTGTATATATACAACTTAGCCGGAGACAAACGCGCCGGCAAATTAGGTAAGTTGAGTATGATGACAAAGTGAATACAAACTGTACCGTAAAGGTCTGAAAGTAAAGGATACTGGAACGTTTAAATCTCGTCATAATTATATCCAATGAGGTATTCCATAACTTTGCAAGTTTAAACTATCATGCCGTGCCTTTTGTTTATGTCTAATATTTTAAATTAATTGCTTTTACAAATACTTTGTGAAAGTAAGACAAACATTGCTAGCAAAGAGATCGGAATGATAACAATTTCCGATTTTGTATTATAATTTCCTTGTTGCCTATTGCTACACAACAGCAATAACCTTATTTCTTATATATGTATATATGTCACAGCCTACTCTCTAAAAATGGAATTGCCAAATTTTAAGCACAACATGGTCAACTCTGCACCGAACCAACTTTGGTCAAATTGAAGAACTCAGTAATTTGACCACAATATGGTCAAATTTGTCCATAATTATCATATTATGGTTAATTTTTGCCAGAATAGTCGTTTAATTTTGACCAACATTGGTTTGGTGCACAGTTGACCATGTAATGGTCAAATCTGACCTTTTTTGTTTTTAGAGTGTAGATACCTAGATATTGAAACACTGTAATTGCCATCCATCTGTGTTTAAAAGCATTATTCACAACAAAGCAATATTCACAACAGAAAATCATTTCTTCAAAGCCATTCGTTTTTTGAATGAGATCAACGAAGAAGACATCATATGACAAATGACAAATGTTTGGTAGTTAATAATGATAATTTTAGGCGGTAGATCTAAAGATGAAAAAAATTACACGAAGAAAGTACCTGGAAAATTGTTTTGATATTTGGATTGTTTGAATGACTTTCATATCAAATATTTTGTTTTAGAAAAGCAAAAATCAGCGAAATATCACAAAACAATACATCATCTGTCTAATATTGCAATGATTATCATTACATAGTCATTATCATTACGATTACATAGTCTTGCTAAATATGAAAATGTGCTACTACATCTGAATAAAGAAATATCGTGATGTGATAGGCCTATATTTTCTTTATTTACGATCATTAATTCCTGAGGTTAATTACCATACCATTAAGAACTCAATCGCGGCTATTAAAATTGATAAGATTATCATTCATTCGCAACGATTTGGAAGCAAAATTATCAGCAAATATCTGAAAATTCAGATAGCTTTTCATTTTATCAGCGTGGTGCGACGCATCGTTAAGTTGCATGCCATAGGAAAGATTTATAACACAAATGTAAATTTCGGATATAAACTGTCGTGATTTCATTAAGTAGCTTTTTGATGCACTTATTACAAAAGATGTCGTGTTCATTAAAACGAAAAACGACGTTCCTAAAAGGACGCTTTCGAACACTAAAGGTCTAATACATATAAATTTCAATAATAATTTTAGAAAATCAATTACTGTACTTGCAATGCCTGTTCTGGTCTTTCATCTTTTCCTAATTCAAATTGAATATTGATTCATATATAGCAGATAAACAAGAAGCAGAATGTGAATGGAAAAAAAAAAAAGTAATTTCATTTCTTGAATCCTGAATTAGATTCAACAAAGTAATCTTGTCTACAGTTGATTAAAAGTATAAGTTTAATTATTAAATAATGCAATATAGTACATGTAGCGGGGAGGGGGAGGGGGCAAGTGAAATGATTGGGAGGCCATGCATGTGGTTTCAACTGTTTCAACCGCAGAGCTTGCTATGAGACTGGGGCGGAGCAAGGATAAAATGTCAGGCGGAAGAGGAGGAAGAAGGGGGGGGGGGGGGCAAGCCAAACCAGGGATTACGTGATCTGGTAATAACTTCTTTTATGAGCAGTTTTTTTATTAATATTTAAAAAAATGGTATTGGTATAAGGGTGCAGAGTCAGCAGGGAGAAAGATACTCCTCTGAAAGATTTTCTTTGGATTGGGAACTTTTTGACACAAAATTATTAGAAGGTTTGGTAAAATTTGGCAACTTTTCTCGATAATTGATGGAAATTTAATTGATAGAAATTTACCGAAAATCGAGGGAAAATTGCCCCAACAATGAAAAAAATGTTCCGAAAATTAAAAACATGGCAAGAAAATGAAAGAAATTTTACAAAAACTGAAAGAGATATCTTAAAACATTGAAACATATTTCACAAAAATTGAAAAGGCTTTACTAAAATCGAAGAAAAATTGCCCCAAAAATGAAGACAATTTTCAAAACATTGAAGAAATTTAAGCGAAATTAACATTTTTTACCAAAAATTGATCAAAATTGCTCCAAAATAAGTGAAATTTTTCCGAAAATGGAAGAAATTTCCTTGATACTTAAGAAAATTTAAAAATTGAAAAGCCATTTCCCTAAAATTGAAGAAAATGTACCGAAAATTGAAAAAATTGATCGGCAATCGAAGAAAAATTGCCCCAAAATGAGGGAAATTTTCCGAAAATTAAACTAGAATGAAAGGAATTTCCGAACGATCGAAAAAGATTTCCCTAAAAAGTGAATAGAATTTCCCAAAAATTGAAGAAAATTTACATAAACCTTATTATGTAAATTCAGGTGTGTTCAGTAACTGTGAAAATTATAGGGCTATTACAAATTGTTATGGACGTTATACTTTTTTTGCTAACATGAATTGGGGGGGGGGGGGAAGGGGGCATACTTTTTTTGGGGGAGGGGACATAATTTTTTGGAGGTGTTGGGGGAATTGTCCCCCTCCCCTTAGCTACGGGTCTAGCATGTATTTGTCCTTCGCCACTTTTATTTATAATGTTTGGTGGTTTAGACATTATATTCGCGAGTTTTTGAACACTATCAAAAACTATTTTTTCGGCAAATACATTATATAGTACAATGCATTTTCAACATTTTATTTATCTTTTGATCAGGCCACATCATATATAATATAATATCATATCATATCATATCGTAGGATGTATACATTATAACTGACGGCTACTAAATATACTAAATGTATGGACCAATGATGCAAACTTGAATATAGGTTAATAAATGGCCACTTTCTAAATTAATTTATGAAAATTTTGTAATTGTCGACCAACAAAGACTAAACCTCATAATAAATGGAATGCATTAGACAAACTCGCCACAAAATCAAATCTTAAATCAGTTGCGATGGTTCTCATTCATGAAGTAAATAAAGATGAAACTGCAGTTATTTAAAAATTGGAAGTAAACAACTGCGTAAGTAGGTTAATAATTGTGCCTTCGGTATTCTCATGATCAACAATAGCATTATAAAATAAAAAGCAACCACGGCGATTCCAATAAGGTGGGAAAGGAAAATATTGACTTCGACTGAGAGATGGGTTAAATCGGAATTTGATGTTCATCATGTGAGGCTAAATATCCATAGTCGAACAGGGTGATTATACTAAACGATGTTTTCATTCGCTATGGAAGACAAAATATAGCTCGCACGTAATAGACAAGCCGGAGGGTAATAAAATCACTTCTTTTTTTTATCAATCTGGGGAAACCTTAATTTAAAGAATCTTTCTTCTAGAGATTCTAGCACAAAGATTTTTTTAAAGGAAAAGCATCGTCGCACAAATAAATTCAGAAGTGAACGCCGCCGTGATGGTACCGTTATTTCCGGTTTTCAATTTTCTTTATTGATTGCGAGAAATCTGTGATGTTATCGACAGCGTATGCAGGATCCTATGTTCGATCCAGCGTAAGTGTGATCGATAGTATCGCAGATTTCTCGCTAATCAATAGGGAAAATTGAAAAACGGAAGTGACGTTAGCAGCACAAGGGCGTTTGATTATGAATGTTTTTATGAGACGATACCTTTCCTTTAAGACCTACTTTTGTAAGGTTTACAATGCAAGACTGAAACATCAAAACAACAATATCGACTATCGATATCGATTCACATTGAAATAGCAAAACGAGAATGAAACTTTTGTCACCACGGAAGATAGTAAAATTTAATTAGAAAGTTCTGTTTCAATTGCTACACAGGAAGATTCTCTGGAAGACCTTTAAATCTTGATTATCATTAGTGAAATGGTATTTGATTTACAGTAATTATTTTAGCGTTCAGGCAAAAATTATGACGAAGATAAGCAAATTTAGGAGAAACTCTTCATTGTTATTTCTGGCCGTCATTGTTTTATGATTTACTAATGAATTCACAATGTTTGAAAGATAAACATTGTTTTGATTAGAAATTCACCAACAATTAACCGGGAATAATTACAGGCAATCAGTAGATAAGCTTGATCGATAGTTTAGTTTAAACCCTCAATCGCTTTAAAAAAAAAATTTTTTTTATGGAGAACGCCATTAAGGATTGCTTCCCATTATGCAATGCAAACCTAACACAGACTATTAATGGTGCATCATTTTGTGGTTCGGGAATTTTTTCCTAATTCAGTCCTCATAATTATTCTCACAAATTATTCAGACCCTTTTTGAAATCTACCAATCCGAATTTTAGATAGTGATGGAAAACTGAAATTATGTAGACTAATTTTTGGCGGAAATGGGTATCTTAAAATATGAAGATCATTAAATGGGCATGTAAGGTTCAAACTCTTCTCATTGAGTCACATAAAGCTTTGGAAACCAATATATGCTTCTATAGAACATGATATCGAATTGAACCAGATTATATGAGAAGCATATAAAAGATAAAGTGAGAATCTGAAAGGCGGTAGCGTCTTCTGTAAAAATGAAAACTATTTTCACTGTGATATAAAACTAACACAGCAATCTTCACCTGCATACGTTCTGACGTTCCTTTATCTGTTACAACAGATAAAACTTAAAAGAGACATTATCGGTTTTCCTATTGTCGAAATCATCAATTGGAATTTATAAACTATCAGTTGAAATAAATCTTTCATCCACCTTAAGAAATGAGCTAGCTCTCATACGCTGTATGTCTGAGATATATAACTTGGAAACATCATCTTACAAGATCAGAAGTCATGGAAGTAGATCATATCTACTTGATACACGCAGAAGTATCGCTTCATTATCACCTAATCTAAAAGATGTCTCGATTGAACGGATTTAATTTGCTTTCTGATAGCACCAGAACACTTAATAGGGGGAATTCAAGGAGTTGTTCTTTGTTTGAAATAAAATGGTGGAAATTAGAAGAGGTGACATGCATTTGAAAGGATATGATTAATTTAAATCATTCCGATTTTCCAAATCAACATTTAACGCTCATTTGTTCATTCGCAACGAATCCGCGTCCGGTGGTTGATTAGCTAAATAGAAAAGATGAAGAATAATCAACTGCATGAAATTGCATATAAATTTTGAACAGAAAATTGAAGCAGTTAATGATATTCCTCATTGAATAAAAATCTCAAAATTAAATTGCGTCTCATTCAGTTTGAAAGTGAGTGGACAAAATTAACTCTTTGAGCTCATGTGCTTTAATGTAACACGTTCATGAAGATAAAAAACATGTAAGGTGATATGGGCTCCCAATTTTCCCAAATGCACGGGCGGCCATAAAATTTGAAGAAGAAAAAAAACCTTGGGATTTTGAAATCTTACTAAAAACATTTTGGCTCTTTTTTAACCATACACAGATATAGATAAATTCAAATCAACTTTATTTGTTATCTAATGATATATACAGATAGTGGGGAGTTACTGCACGCAAATACAAATTAAATGGCAAACGTATTTGGTCGACCATGATAGTCCGTACTTCATTAACATTTTAACATTAATTAACATATTATTTGTGAAAGCCCAATAACGATAAGTTCATGGATGGCATCCCATTCATGTGTCAATTGGTTTTATTTAAAATGTTTCAACTCTCGTCTATCACGATCAGTCCGGCTCGTACCCCCAATCGGGAGAACAGCTTTGTTTTCTAGATCGTGGGATCCTTTACGGAAGTATCCCACAATGCATCTATCAAAATTCAAAGTTTGTATAGGAATCACATAAGAATCAGACATATTTCGAGCGCGGGGAACTCAACCACTGTTAAGGGATACATTTTTCTTCACGATATGAAATAATGGCCAATGAATTATCTTTTCGCCGTGCGCTTTTAAAATTCACAGTGCGGTTTTCGAGAAATTTGTAAAAAAGTGATGAATTCTTATTATGTGTTACCGTTTGGCAGTCGCGCTTTAACGAGGTTTTCTGAAAATATGAGAAATAACTTGAAATGAAACTATTGCGAAATTGAACATGAACAAAGCAAACTTTGTTTCAAACCTCCAACAAAACGACCGGTAAGTGTCTATGACTAAAACTTCACAATAGAAATAGCGGCTTTCATATATCACTCTTAGCTCAGTGCGCATGCTTGAGTCTCTCGATCGGGGGATTAATTGAGTCCCCTGATTAACGGTATAAACTGAACTGACGATGGGAAAGTCTGTCTATATGTCAGAATTAGATATAACTATATTCCTTCTCAACGAAAGCAAATTATTTCTTCTATCTAATGAATGTTCAGTGAGTTTTTACATTTGAAAACTTTTGAAAGCTGTCAAAAAAACTTTCCGTCACTTTATATGACAATAAAAATCCAAGTCTTTATTTGCACACAACGCAAGTGGTATGTTAGTTCCATGTATCTGGCCACTACCTAGCGATTGTATAACGGTGAGTTTCGACAATACGTGTCATAATGACAATGTGGAACTCATCACACATCTTACGCGATAACAAAACTGAAAAGACAGGAATTACAAGAAAATATTGCGGTAATCCAACAAACATCTGATCATAAGTAAATAAAGTGAACAGCTGACAGATGATGTAGAACTGTTTTCAAGTGACGATTAATATGTCTTTACTGCACATATGAACATGTGTTTACATATGACAGAGGGTCTTGAAATTTCAAGCTTTATAGCTATGGGAGGACAAGTGCAGGGTGTTTAGGCTATTGACCTTGTGGAATTTCGCATATTTAGACGAGGTATTTTTATCGTGAGATTTATATGCCAGCTGATAAAATGAAAAGCCTTCTTCAGTCACCACAACCGTCTTCGTAGGGTCTATTGGTCTACACTGGTAAACTATAAAATTTCCCAACACAAGTTGGATTTCAATTGAATACACGTTTAAACGGAGTAAAAGAATCTTATAATTTTATGGCCTGTGTAAATGTAATGTATCTTTATAATATTCCTAAAACCATTTGCGTTCTCAAGGTCAAACTTAAAGCTTATCTTAGCTGTAAATAATGTTTGTTGTTCGAGCATGGCAGTACTACACAATTACTGTGTAATAGTTCCTTGGTTCGAGTAACCAATAATGAGATATTTGTTTAAAAGTCAAAAAATCATTGAAATTCAAATATTCCTTACGTTTAGGAATTCTGCACAAAGGGATATGGTGATAACCAATATCTTAACAGTTTTGATGATAATGCATTACAAACCCATAAATGCCTTGTTTTAGCAGGTTTGGCTAGCAACACAAATGCAAAACACATAAGTATAAGCAAATCGACCTGAGTGCAATAATTACAAAATATTATAAATTGATAATTGCCTTATTTGACTTATTTCGGTCACAATCAACCTCTTTTATACACTTGCTCACATGTGCCAGTTAATAACATGTTCACACGATTCGATAACAAGTCGGCACCACTCGATAACCAGCCGGCACCACTCGATAGCCAGTCAGCATCACTCGATAACCAGTCGCTACGACTCGATAACTAGTCGTATGCTATGGAATCGGCACCACTTGTTAACCTGTCTGTACCATTTTAAAACCTGTCCGCATCATTAAAATACATGTTCACACCTCTTGCAAACTCAATGCAGTGTTATCCTATCTTAAATTGTACAAACTTCATACAAATTGTTCTTAGAAAGATTTGGACTTCAAAGACTTCATTTTGAATTATTAATTGAATCGATATTAGGTTAGTTCGAAATTGCAATCGAAATCTTCCATGAATGGATTGCAGAACAGTTCAGAACCTCAATATCTAGCCTGAAACCCAACGGGATTCACTTCAAGTCGTGTGTAAACATTTTTGGCGAGCTTGTCATGCTTTATCGCCAGAAGTTAAAAAGGATGAATCTATACGAGTTGCTTCAACGTTTCATGTGAAGCTTTACCACTAATCAGACTAATGTTGGATCCAGAATGTGACGTAACTAGGGCAAAAAGGTGTGTGGGGAGTGGTCTAACCGCGCTTTTAAAAATAATTCGGCTAATTATGTCTATATTGTAACGAACCGAGCGTAGGCTGCATGATTGGGTCGTGGTTTCCCATCATTGTGGGACTCGTGAGACAATGAAGGACACATAACGTTTACTCCAAATGAAAATGCTGATGTATTCTGTCTTACTCTTCTTGGTGTTGGGTTTAGCAAGCTGGCAGCTTAGATCCCATCGCCTTAGCCAAGCTTATTCTGATACATTTAGGCTGGCTAGGCTTCTGGCTGATCACTGCAACTGTCAGTCTGAATTCCAAGTATCACTGTCCAGATTGTTTTGAAACTACAACTTACTGATTTCTAATTAACCACTCCGTAGTGTGACATGATCAACTATAACCAATATAATTTGCACAACTAGTGTCCGCTAAGCTCAATTACATACCGGATGCCTAACAGTTAATTTCATTTACATACTTGATCTTCAAAAAGAACCCAAAAGAAATACAAACAATTGTCTATAGCTCCTTAATCACCAGAGCCACTAACAAGAAACTTAAAATACTTGATTACATAACATTATCACTGCCTTGTGATAAACAAGGATGAATTTCAAAGAGACTTAAAGAACCATGGGGATAACTCTGAGCAAAACCTGGGTAGGAGAAAACAGTGTCGTTACAATATTACTTAGTACACAAATATGAATCAGAAGGCTGCATTGGCAAATTGGTTCATACAAATTATATCGAGTATTTAAACCCACCCCATATCTAACATAAGGTGAATTCTTGTGATCCTGGTTTGAATAAAATATTTGAACATTCGTGGTTTAAAAGAATACCACACAATTATCATAAAAACCACACTAAACGGAAGATGTATATACAGAATTTGTTTTTTTGCTTGATTACAAAATCAGAAAAATATCGTTTTTCTTAATACATTCATTGATTCTAAGGTTTATTTCCATATTATGTCATTTTCTCTTGATATGAATAGGGTCGTGGGTACTCTGCTAAGGTTATGAATACCCTGTTTCAGTAAATTAGCTTTTAAGTATTCTGAACCTTACGACGTTACGAAGATTGCTTATCTGGACTCAAACCCATCGGGACGCACTTCCAGTTGTGTGTGAAAAATTGTGACAGGTTTGACACACATTCAAAACATCAACTTCAAAAGGTCGACTTAAGTCGAAGCAAACTCTCGAGAGATTGCAACTGGATTGTAAATTACCTTTTACGACTTATACTGTAGAATGATGACCACAAAACAAAGGAGATTAATACCCGCACTATCTATGTCAAGAATATTTGTTAAAAGTCCGGTTTGTACCCCAATCGAAACTGTTCTCCCGATCGGGGGATCCTTTACGGAAGTATCCCACAATGCATAGATCGAAATTCAAACTTTGCATAGGAATCACATAAGAATTAGACACATTTCGAGCGCGGGGAACTCAACCACTGTGAAGAGTTCAAATTTTTCTTCACGATTTGAAATAATGGCCTATGAATTATCTTTTCACCGTGCGCTTTTAAAATTCACAGTGCGGTTTTCAAGAAATTTGAAGAAAAGTGATGAAATCTTAATATGTGTTACCGTTTGGCAGTCGCGCTTTAACAAGGTTTTCTGAAATTATAAGAAATAACTTGGGGATTAGTGAAAATTATTTAGCAATAACTGCGTGATAGTAACGAAATTGTTTTACTTTCGCGAAATTGAACATGAACAAAGCAAGTGTGTTACAAACGTTTAATGAAACGACTAATAAGCGTCTATGACTGAAACTTCACAATAAAAATGGCGGCTTCCATATATCACTGTAAGCTCAGTGCGCATGCTTGAATCTTCCGATCGGGGAACTTATTGAGTCTCCTGATCGGCGGTACGAACCGAACTGGTTAACGAGTATCTTGTCTTCACTGTTATGGATTAACTGCTTTCAAAGCTTCTCATCAACACAAATGATGTTACATTGATACCCTGCTTCTGATCTTCGTTAACCTTTGACACAAAAGGTTGAAAAAATTAACACTGCTTCCCAGGGTATTGAACTATAATTATGACACCACTTTTGTTGTCTGAGAAAATTAGTAACCTTGAAAACGAAGGACTCACTTTAAAAAAATTCAATGAATCTTTTTGAGGCGAATTTTTGAGTTGTTTTCTTACTTATTTTCGTATCATGTCTCGGTTTGTCTAATAAGCGTGTATAATTTGCTTGTGTAATATCTTAATGACAGTATGATGTGCTGTTCTAAAGTGCAACCTAAAAGTTTGCATTGTATCCTTTGCTTTACATTACATTTTTGCACATATTTTTATTTCAATGTTGCAATGTTTTGTAATATTTGTTTGCTGTTAGCTGCATTTAAATGGCATTGTGCTTTGTATGTTGTGATGCATCGTGTGCTTTATTATCACTGTATGTTGTTGTGGATTGTAAGTTGTGATTGTATTTTCTGTTAGGAATTGAATTGATTTGTTCACGGAAGTTGCCTATGCCCTAGTAGTTGTATTTCGAATATGTTTTTATGCTTTGCTTCGTTTGTTCTTTGGTCTCACTTTCAAACTGTACAACTTTCGTGCGTTTCTAATCCACTTCATTCCTTTTTGTACCTGATTATAATTTAAGATTTATTCCAAGCAGCTTATGTAACGTGGGTTTTTCAGACGAAACGCATGATTTCTGCATATAATTGTCATGCTTTTTTGAAAGCAATTTCAGATTGAGCATTACGGACATAGTGTGTTTGTTTACTTTCTTAATTATTATTACATAAAGTGTGGATGAAAAGTGTTTTTTTTTTACCCCCATCACAGTCTACCTTCAAATTCAACAACAATTAAATTTAAAAAGACCAATTGCTCTTTTTAATTTAAAAGCATACGTTTAAAAACATTGCACATAGCACCGCTTGCTTTCAAATGTTCTCCGCCAAACGCAAATCCATGTCAATCAGAAACGCTGCAAAATCCAACACATTTTGAAATCTGGATCAGTTGAATCTAAGTTGATATCTGAGCTGTTATTTTTAAAACTTCAAATGAATAGTTCCTGGCGAGAAAATATTTACTTCCATTTCAAACGACATTCTAATAGATGTAAATCGATCCCACTAACAGACTAATCTGTTACCATTTTGGGGATTTGTCATGAATTTCAACGTCCCGAAGCACCCATTTTAATCGCTCTGCGCTTATTAACCAACATAAAACTCATGACTCACAGAAAAACGGAGCAAAGATGAAATTTGTTGCAAGGAAATTCAATAAATAAGATGAGTGCGTGAGGGAAGTATTGTTTAAAGGTTGACATTCATAAGAGAGCATATAGATTTCAGAGGAAGTATGAACATTTTTGACAGTTTCTGAGGTTAAAAGTGTTAACCTTTTCTTGAATTAAATTTGTTGTTTTCGTAGAAGTATGTCAAGAATG
Organism: Chiridota heheva; assembly: GCA_020152595.1. Lineage (NCBI taxonomy): Eukaryota > Metazoa > Echinodermata > Holothuroidea > Apodida > Chiridotidae > Chiridota > Chiridota heheva. The sequence goes on from JAIGNY010002361.1 coordinate 3,171,243, forward strand.
AGAGTGGATAGGCATGATCAGTGTTTAAAAAAAATATATATTGAAATGTACAATACCGGATATGAAGTGAAGCTTTTTAAGTCTTAAAACCAGAAAAGTGCTCGCTCCTTCAGCTTTATGGAAATGGACGAGAAAGAGCGAGAGGGAGAGGTGGGTTGGGGGAGGAGGGGGAGTGCATAATGTCGTCGAAGATGGATCGGATGTATGATGTAATATTAAATTGTTGATTATATTAAATCATCTTACGAACAGTGCATGCAGCTAAGAGTTGGTAAGTCTCTTCGATATATTTGCATTTCATGGAATAAACTGATAAAGGCAACGTAGTACGTTCACGCTCATTGACCATATGACCAGACACATTCCATACTCACGTAGTGAAAACGTGTGAAGATAATTCTTATTGCAAGAAAAATCTTTTCTGTCATTTATGATGATCAGTCTTGTTGCCAAATAATTTTCACATGAAAAGAACCTGATATGCTAAGAAGAATTCAAAGCAAAAACAAAAACACAGTCACATTCTTGACGATCTGGTAAGTATGATTTACTTTCGCTTTAAATAAAATGGCTTCTTTTCAAAGACGTATATCAATAGGTCATTCACCCACATGTATTTAGAAGCCAAATGTACCCTAATTTTAATATGATAGCTGACTTTGTTGAGCACCTATGATCACTTTGACGCAAAATGTTGTCTTGCAAAGTTATTTACACGCCAATTCATATTCATTGCAAGTTGATTTAAAAACGAGAATTTTAATGCAATCCAACAACTATAAGAATACAATTCAGTTTATTTTAAGCATGACAGTGCATTTGACATCCATAAAAATGTTCAAACTAATACTTAAGAAATAAACTGCAATTGCGGGCCCATTGTTCGCCGAGCCAAATATAGTTCAAATTATTTGGGCGAGCCGGTTATTACCAACAATGGCAAGCAAGAGCAGTTATATCTTTTCTATCACCAAATGTATTAAATAACTCTAAAAAAATAAAGAAAATCTGATCAAATTCAGATGGAGAGACATAAAAAACATTATACACCGTACCGCACATGCATCAATCCAGCTTATTAGCATATGACGATACAGAGAGAATCCGCCAATTTGTACTTTTGTCCAACGAACAAAACTTGATCCTGTAAATGACTCGGGAATTCATCAATTTAGAAAGGTAATGTAAGTATTTTGCAGTACAAAAGCAATATTTTAGAAGAAACACATTCTGGCTTATCCTTAAAGAAAAAAATATCTTCGTTAACATAGCGATAAACAATACACAAAGGTCAAAATTATGTCAGTGTCGTGTCACTACACACTCGTACCGGTACCGTACCGACGGTTAAGGCTAGCTGTAAACATGTGCAGTTGACGATCTGTTTGGCTTAAACACACGGTCGTGTCCCGTCAAAGTGCGAAGAATACTGAAAAACGGTAACTCTTTTAGGCCTAGTTGTTATTGGAACAGAAACTACTGTTATTTAAGATTATCAAATTTGTCAGAATAGGAAGGATTGAACAGTTTTGAAGTTGTTGAACATAACGTTTTGGTCTGGCCTGGGCTATGAACTGCTAGGCTAGGTTAACGACAGTACTGCGTAGCTTGTAGGTGCGTGCAATTCAATTGTGTTGTGTTTAAAAGCTTAGACCCTAATGTTACAAATAAGACTAATGATTCTAGAAAAAAGTTAAGTAGGCAGTGGCACGTTTCATTCTTAGTGATATACTTGTTTGGTACAAATACTAAACAATTATAGCCCTGTTGAACTTGTATTAACGTTAGCATGAACTTGTAGGCCTAACTTTTAAATTTTTACATTTTGCTTTAGTTTTTTTATGTACTGCAATTTGCATATTCTATTTTATGCTGTGCACATTGGACTATGTTCTTGCTCAGTTTAAATCTGCCATAATCAGATTGTCAGTAAAAAGTTTGTTTCTGCTGAAACTGAAATTGAGTATTTTCGGCATACTTTATTTTTGTGCATATAATTATTATTGAAGGGGTAATCCGTGGTTGCTAGGGTGGTTGCCATGATTAATGTAGGAGTTACCCAACATTAGAAACTGTCAATCTAATGAATATGTAACTGCCCGCTTATTAACTGGGAGTGCTGTCATTTGTCATTTATCACCTACGTTCGTTGAGTAATAACCGGCAGTAGGATTAGGCTAATGAGGCTTGCCAGCCAATCAGGTAGCTTGAAATGAATAACTGGACACTAGTGGTGATAGAATGTACACTTGAATAATAACCGGACAGTAGGATTATGCAAATGAGGCTTGCCAGCCAATCAGGTAGCTTGAAATGAATAACCGGACACTAGTGGTGATAGAATGTACACTTAATATCTCAGGAATAGAACATTTATCTAAGATGCAGTTTTCATCTGTTGTTTTCTTGTTATTTTTGCTGTTGTTTTATAACCAAGTTGATATATTTAAATTTTAAAAGTTTTTGGGTCCCCTGAGGGATATTGCAAAAAAAACACGGAACATTAGTATTTGTTTACAACAGGAGTTAATGTCTCAAGTCCAATTTGCACACGATACCATTACTCCTGTGTAAACACAATGCAATCAATTTCTATTCGAGCTAATTCATGTCTATTACCTACAAACGATAAATAATGGGAATTCACAAAACATGAAAGCCTACATTTTTCTTGCAAAATAGCATTGAAAAAAGTACGTTTGGGCGCATTGGATGAAACTAAAATTGTTTCCAACGTACGTGTTGTTTCTGCTGTGAGTATAGACCTTTTTAAAGCGAGTTTAGCCAAACGTGATTTCTTCAGTACTTCGACCAATAAAATGCTGGGGGAACTTTTCCTTTGTTTCCTTACCAATCAGGTGCAGGTTTGAGGAAAAAAATTTAAGCAGCAATACGCGCGCGTCTTCCTTCATGCATATGATATGATACGTATGATACGTGCGCTTGAAAACATTTTTTCATACGCCTGGTCCCATACCGTGCCACTGCCAGTGCGAGAATTATGCAGACGGTCAAGAATCCTCCAGCATTTTATTGGGCAATAAGATTCCTCCAGTATCCGATTGGTCCATTATGGACGCAAGAATCTCGGCCATGTGACATTATTTAAATTAGTTATCCGGAAATTTCCGATTCAGTTTGAATAGGTCAATACGTAAAGAATTTACTCAAACAACTTGAATTTATTCAAGCAAGATATTCCACTGAGGGCTGAATAAGACAGAATCGCTTATTAATTACTCTGTAATTCCCCAAGGAATCAACTGACAATTGCGAATGCCCAGTTATTGCTGTAATTACTCTGTAATCCTGATTGCATATATTCCGCGATAGGAACGGAATGTAGTGATCCGTACTACTCGATTATGAAGCTAATGTGATCGTATAAAGACCCACGACATTATGCTAAAGTTAAACCAAAATGAATTCCGGCAAACTTCGTTCGACTTCCTAGATATTATTTTCTAAAACCAATTTTCAGCACTTTATCTCATTCATTAAATCAACATGTACATGATAGAGAAATTGGTGCAGATTGTAAAATAACATTGAGGAAGACTTAAGTATGTGCACGTTGGAATAAACGTTGGTTTCCAACGTACGTGTTGTTTCTGTTGTAAGTAAAGAACTTAATCAAGTAATATATTTCACTGAGTGCTGAATAAGACAGAATAGCTTAATAACCACTTTTGTATTCTCCAAGGATTCAACTGACAATTAGGAATGCTTCGCTATTGCTGTAATTACTCTTTAATTTTGGTTGCAACGTTTTCCACGATAGGAACAGAACGTAATGAATGATTAGTATACTATTCGATTATGAAACTAGTCTGATGTAATAAAGAACTCTGACAGTATGCTAAAGGTTTGCTCGAACTGAATTCCGAGAAAATTCGTTTGACTTTCTAGATAAGCCTGATTAGCTAAACCAATTTTTAGTACTTTATCTAATTTGTTGAACTAACATGGAAATAATAAGGAAATTGGTGCAGGTAGACTTAATAAGTAACTTACTTTTATTTTTTATTGAGCAGTCAGTACCGTACCCCAGCTCTCTCGTGTTGTGATCAAATAAGAAGCTCTTCGATGCTGTTAAACAGATAATGCAAAGAGATACTCCCTAATTAATGTTTTTTTTTTTTATCTGAACAGGCAACAGAAAAAATAATATCTATTGTTATTTTCTAATTACTGTTATTTTTCTCATTTTTGATTAAACCAAAGCCCTGAGTTGATCTTGTTTTGACATTAAAAAGCTAAAGTATATCACTCCAGTGTAATTAAAGCAGGGAGCTACTACATCCCCCTTATTGTGAAATTGCTGTTAAAGTAGGAAGCTGCTACACAACTTGGTTGAAGTTGACGACAACATTGAAGTTGCGATTGATACATGTCTCTGGTATGTCTGATGACAACAGAAGCACAATATGATATTATAATTGTCAATTACTGTTAGCTTCTGGTTAAAACAACGCCCAGGTCTCTCTTGTTCTGACAATTATAAGGTTACTATGTCCAGAGATTTGTTATGTCACTCTAGTGTTATTTTAGCAGGAAGCTTCGCACCTTCGTTGTCTGGCTGCTTGATAAAGTTGCAACAAGAAAACTATATTGATTATATTATATTATATTGAAATGTTTTAAAAGCTGTTACCTTCTTTAGCTTTCTACCGTGGTCCTCAGATAATAACATGCTTGAAATCCGACATATGTTAATTTAGAAATATATAAAAAAAATGATCTTATGAACACAACTTAAGTTGAGTTGTATGCACCAGAACTTACATGTTGAAGTTTATAAATGTATAATTAAAGTCAACAATATTGAATACGAAATTTATGGCGTGTTGTATTTTGCCAAAATGATTCAAACGTTGGCAACCGAAATGTCATCAGTCCGGGAGCATGCTTATTAATAGAAACATTCATAACACACGAGAATATTGAAGTCATGCAGCCATATTGTTCAGATGTTGCGATAGAATGTCATGGTTTCTAATTTATGTACTTAAAATATAAAAAATCACTGTGTTGAAAAATATTTGAATTTTCAAAATGGCCGTTTCAAGTCGAAAAGCCTAGCTCTATTGTTATTACTTCTAATATTTCGAAAACGGCGTGGTGAACATATCAAATGGGAGTAGAAAAGTTTTACCCATGACAGTAATAAAGGCATTTTCATGAGTTTTAAATTTCCCTTAGCAATTTTTTTTTTCCCAGAGGTATTTCAAATTTGAAATATGTAACATTGCATAAGACTTTAATGTTAGGATAGCAAAGGATCATAGGACATATTACAAAATGGTGGCTTCCATGTAGCAAAATGTTCCCATTTTAGGAACATTTATGTTCCTATTAATAGGCATGCTGCCGGACTGGTCATGTTCCAATCCAAAAAAATTAAAAGCCACTTCTAAATCGTGATATGTGAGGATCTATTGTGTTGTCATTTTGGTTGATTCAGAAACATAACAAAAAAAGACTCATAACCACAACATGTTTCTTGAATGTTAAAAGAGAATCAAAGAGAATAACAGTAATGACAAATTAAAATGAACGAGGTTCCCTAGGGAGGATTTACACTTTCGCAATGTCTTTTTTCTGTTTATTCTGATAATTAACTGTTATAAATGTTGATCGGCGCTTGATTTAATTCTTTCAGAACAGTTCATGCAAATAAATGTTGATCCATTGTTTTGTTTAAAAGCAGCAAGGAGCAATGCTAACATTCTGATCATAGGATTTAGGCCGTTACTGAGTGTGTTTGTCAAGACCAGATACCGATGCTTGCACGAGAAAACGGCAAGGATCAAAACTTGAGAAGGGCGAAACTAAAATTAGGTAATTTCTGTGACGTCACATGAGTACCGCCACTGTGAGAAATATTCGAGATCGTTTCAACATATGTACGTGGCATGGTGGGGCGAATTAATGAGAAATGACACTTTTAGTGACCAAGCTATCGGTTTTTATAACATAAACAGGGGTCGGAGTAAAGCAACCTATCTATTGCTATAGCCAGGAGCGTATAAAACGCTTTTAAAAAAGGAATGAAAAAAAACGCTAAGAGCAATTCTTTCCCGTTGTTGCCTTAGTTATTTTACAGTAGGTGTGGCACAAGAATGATCTCTGTGATTTTTTAAATGCATGTGTAAAAACTATTAACATATTTTGTAGTATCTAGTAAAGATCCGTATAACAGTTACCGAAAAATGCAGAAAAATAACAGAATTTGAAGTAAGGATCGTCAAAAGATTGCGACAGAAGTAAGTCGATATTGAGAATTGATCATCATGATAGTTTTTCAAATATGTTTGTAGAAGAAAATATTTAAGCAAATGAGTTCATAAAGTTCAAACTATTTATCACCCAACCTTTCTTAGTGACGCTTACATACGGCAAGTGCAAATGAATCTCACTTGTCATAGGCCTACAATTTTTAATGGAGTTCTTCGTTAACAGATTATGCCTTTCGTTGCTTGTTATATCCTTGATTAGAATATTATTTTGCAGGTATTAAAACTGGGATTTAAGAACAAGTAACATTAGATTTGCATTAGGACTTTCCCTTTTAAACAAGGACAATGATTTTTAGTCGATATTGTAGAGAGGTGGGTTAAAAGCGGAAAACGTAAAGATATAGTGCTTCTTGACAACCTTAAAATGCATACTGTATATTCTGTATATTTAGAACTGATGACCGTGTGTTTGCGTTTCATACACGAAACAAAATTTGTCGCAATTCAATGGCTGAAATTGATAAGATATTGTTTTCTTTAAATTATTGGTTTTTGAGATGAGGAAACAATCATATTTGTTTCCGCTATAGAAAATATATTGGGGCGATATATTGCCGCCCATGATAAACGTGATTCTTAATACCCCTCGTGTATGGAACGCCAAAATGGACCACATGTGATGTAAGTGTCAACTTATTTCATGAAGGTATCAACTTATATCATGAAGCTATCAACTTATTATCATGAAGGTATCAACATATATCATGAAGGTATCAACTTATTTTATGAAGGTATCAACTTATATCATGAAGGTATCAACTTATTTCATAAAGGCTTCATCTTATATGATGAAGGTATCAACTTATATCATGAAGGTATTAACTTATATCATGAAGGTATCAACTTATTATCATGAAGGGATCAACATATATGATGAAGGTATCAACTTATATCCTGAAGGTATCAACTTATATCCTGAAGGTATCAACTTATTATTATGAAGGTATCAACTTATTTGTCAATTTATTTGATGATGGTATCAACTGATTTGATTGTTATGTCATTGTCATATCACTTTGTAACAGATGTATGCTTCCACACCAGATGTATGCTTCCACACCAGATGTATATGCTTCATCAAACGTGGTCCGTTTGGCGACCTCAGACAACAATATGTGAAGCTCCAGATATTCATGAGTCGAATATGTTAATTTTGGACCGACAACCAATCTTAAAAACAAAATCAAAAATAGTGATTGGATAGTTCGGAACTATTGAATATGAGTAATATCATGTGGACAACATGCAATTGGTCTATAGGATATGACTCATGAATTTACGAAACCATCACATATAGTGAGTTCGCCGAATTGATTGTGGTGTAGAAGCAATATCTTCATGAAATAAGTTGAAACCTTCACCCTTCACCATTTAAGTTGATACCAACATGAAATAAGGTGACACCTCCATCACATGTGGTTCTTTTTGCGTTCCACACTCGTAAACTTGTGCCATTAATGTGGCATCAATATCTTATGGAAAGGTGTATCAAAATATTCGCATTATGACGTTGTTAACCTCTCTCGTTATAAGAACACTGATCAAATCAACTAAAAGCAACATTTGTTTTTTCAATCCACCAAATGTTGTTTCAGGATGCTGAAGATGTGTATGTGTATATGTGTGTGTGGGAAGAGGGGAGGGGGCACTCTCATGATGCGTCATGTGAACGTATAGCATGCTCAATCACTTGATGTCTTGATGTAAGAATGTATGTATACATATATCCGTGGTTGATATAATGGAGAAACAACATATTCTACAAGTATATATATATATATATATATATATATATATATATATATATATATATATATATATATATATATATATATATATATATATATATATATATATATATATATATATATATATATATATATATATATATATATATATATATATATATATATATATATATATATATATATATATATTATATATATATATATATATATATATATATATATATATATATATATATATATATATGTACATATTTATTTATATATATATATATATATATATATATATATATATATATATATATATATATATATTTATATATATATATATATATATATATATATTATATATATATATATATATATATATATATATATATATATATATATATATATATATATATATATATATATATATATATATATATATATATATATATATATATATATATATATATATATATATATATATATATATATATATATATATATATATATATATATATATATATATATATATATATATATATATATATATATATATATATATATATATATATATATATATATATATATATTTATATATATATATATATATATTTATATATATATATATATATATATATATATATATATATATATATATATATATATATATATATGTATATATATATATATATATATATATATATATATATATATATATATATATATATATATATATATATATATATATATATATATATATATATATATATATATATATATATATATATATATATATATATGTCTTTCTTGATTACCTCATAAAAGTCGTCTTCTGGTTTTGTATGAGTAATTGCCATTAAGTTTTAAAGAAAACCAACAAACTTTCAAGAATAGCTTGTTCTGCGCTATAGAACTATTATAAAACTTTCTTATAAATATAACTAGTGCTTTCAAGTCAAGGGGGAAAGTAATCAAAACCTAGTATCTAAAGATAATCTTATTTTAGACTGTTGTAAATAGACCATTTTCCTTTCACTGTTTTCCATTGTCAGCCTCATTTCCATTTCTATTTTTAAGATTTTCATTACATAAAGAGACGAACAAAGCTCATAACGACACAAAGTTCACATCTTTGTGCGTACATAAAGACTCTCAAAAAGTTTATGTTGTCAAAGCTCAAGCATCCTGTTCAATATACTTGAACAAGCCTTAATCCTTTTAAGTAAAACATAGATCAATCCCATTGCTTCATTATCAAATGTTTTTGTATTGATGTATATAGTTTATGACTAACAAAACAGAACAGATGCTGTTACGGTCTGTTAAAAACATGCTAGTTTGAGAGAAAATATTACCTAAAATCTATTTAGGTGAAACTCCATTCATGAATGTAATTTACACTTGAAGCAATGATATACAGTCCAAATGTCTTATGACTTCTTTTCTAATCTTAAATACCATTATTGATTTGATTATGGACCTATCGTTATTAATGATTCGAGACATTTATCATTGTTTCTGTTATTATTGATCTATTGTATGCATATATCATTAATGAAGTAATGGTAATGATTGAACTATAATTTAGATTTAATTATCGATGAATTAGTATGCATATCATTATCATCTATTATTTTAGGTATCCCTATTTATTACGATACAGATATCATTATTGGTCCATGATTATTGATATCATACATGATCTGTGACTATGATTGATCTACAATTATCATTATATCAGCAGCTTCTTGTTCTGGAACAGCAAATGAACATTTTGTTTATGGCCATTTTGAAAAATATCTTTTTTCTAACGTTAAAGCCTTATACAATGGAAAATTTGAAAAACTCTGGGAAAAAATCTTTTTAAGGAAAATTAAAACTCATGAAACAATCATGGCTAAAACTTTTCCATTCTCATTTGACATGTTCACCACGCTGTTTTCGAAATATTAGAAATAATAGACAACAGAGCTAAGCTTTTAGGCGGAAAACGGCCATTTTGAAAATTCAAATATTTTTCAACACAATGATTTTTGATATTTCAAGAACATAAAATAGAAACTATGACATTTTATTGCAACATCCGAACAACATGGCTGCATGACTTCAATATTCTCGTGTGTTATAAATGTTCCTATTGATATGCATGCTTTCGGACTGATTATCAACGTAATGTCATACGTCGTTTTAATGATTGTAGATGCTGATTAGTGATATACAATTTTATATCATTATTAATTGATGACTATAAATATCATGATTGATCTAGCAATATAGGAAATATTATGTTCATGATCTCCAAATTACCTCAATTGTGAGACATTGCCTGTTTGGCCTTCTTGCTGAAACATCATATAGCATGTATGTTGCTAACATACACAGGTCTAGAACTTTAATTAATGGCTTAGTCACGACAAGCCTCCCCTCCTCACTTCTGACAGGGGCGGACTGTACCGTCAAACGACTGGGCCGCTGGCGCCCGAAGGGGGCCGAATCCGGCCAGGCCGTCACATTGGGCTTGTGTTCAGCTTCTAGGGCTGCAGCAGCCGGCCTAGTGGTTGTTGGTAGCCAGACGGCCTACAACAGGGCCTATAGATGTTCAGGGCATATGGATTTCTGAGGCAAATTTATCAACTCAGAAATGCAGCATAATTCAGAGCTAAATAGCGTCTAGTAGCGGCTATTATCTCGTCACATAATCTGTAATACAGCAGGGACCGCTGAGCAATTTGTGAAGTTGTGGGAGGGGGTAAGAAGTAAACGGCGAAAATAAAAGGCGCCATCACATTCATATTAAGCCCAATGCACTAACTCCATATTGGTACACAAAGTTAGGCAGGGTCGTAGGAAGGGTCACATCTCAGGGAGGGAGAGGGGACAAGAACCTCAACAATTTCCCGGTCATAAGTGGGACAATTGCTCTGCTAAATTAAGTTCCATCACTGACTTTGCTGTAATCGGAAAATATCTTTTAATTTTGTGGAAATTAGCTTCAATTTTTGGAACATTTCGTTCATTTTCGGGCACATTCTTTAAAAAATCGGTGAATATTTTAGGTTAGACAATTTGAGAAAATTTTTTCATTTTTTGGCGATTTTCTTCAATTTTCTCCATTTTAGGTAATTCTCTTCGATATTGATAATTTTTTCTTCTTCAATTTTCGAAAAATTTGATGACAAATTCCATGTAATTTGACCAAATTGTTCCAAATTTATGTAAATAATTTCCCAATTTTACCTCCCAGCCGGAAAAACATGCAGGAAGGCGAAATCCTCTCAGGTTATTTTTGTTTTGCACAGCATGAAAGAAACTTGTTCAAGCTGCTGAATAATCCCTTGTATATAAGTCTTATATTGTATATATTTGTTTTATATATTGTACTCTTTTATTTCCATGCAGTTGTAATCAAGTTCGTGCTAAGTGGTCACCAGTCACTGATGGTCTGTTGACAGCATTATATGCCATCACCCAACTGTAGTAACGAAAAATGGATAAAAGGTTTTCAGAAATCTTCACTCATCTAAGATTAAATAACTAATTTCCTATAATAGATTCATCTCTTTTCTTATTTAGTGAGCTTTGCGTATAAATAGGTTAAGAAGAATGGTTAGATAAATTTTGCAAAAATTGTACCAAGGTCTATATCAACCGTATCTAGAATCTAGAAGTTATAGATATTCATACGCTGGAAGTAATTAACGAAGATCCTATAAATGTTTACAAAAAGATGTGGCTAACTGGCTAAAGGAAATTCAATTCAATTAACCTCACTGAGTTAGATGATTGACAGCTTTTTTAACCAATCACTGAATAAATTTGCCTAGCAACAAAAATCTGCGTTGCTAAGTGGGGAAAAAATCCTACGCGTTACTGGTACAGTAACAGCTAGTTAGCGACGCGCGCTATGCAATCAATTCAATATACTACACAAAACAAATTGCTGCACACACATACCGAATGACGACAAAATGGTGAACAAAACTTGCGCCTACGAACCCGTTACGGGCTTTGTTAATCCAATCCCGATTCCCGTTACCTAGAATGGTTAGCAAATTTGGGCCCTGGCCCTTCTTTCCTAGAAAATTTCAAGACAATAACTTTTCCCCCTTTTGCATGAAAAAGCCCTTCTTCTACCTTCTCAGTAAATCTCAATGCCGTTTTGCGTAAGGCACGTTTTTTTTCTTTAGTGTATCCCGATGGGTACTGCCCATTTCGAAGAAAATATTCAATTTATTTTTCACCGAAGTGCTTACTGGAGCCATTTTCTGTTCGTGGGCAAATTCTACAAGTACAACGGCGCTGTATTCCGTACATAAATATTACTGGTTTCGGTTTTAGCTTATCACTTTAGTGCACACAATTAATTAAAAGAGCCGTACAGACACACCAGTAAATAACCTTGTAAAATCAGTCCGGAGTGGACCAAATTCACTAGACATTCCTTAGGAAATAAGGACTGGGGGGCCCAAATTTACGGGGAGCAAAATTTACTATCACACCGGCCGGGCTTAAGGCTTGTTTGCCCACCTAATTACCGTGTTGCTATGGTGGGTGTGGCTTATTTCGTAACTCAGAGACATTACTTGATTTGCAACCAATGTCCAGGTGGAAGGAGTGGGCGATTTAACAAGGAATTGCAACTTTCAGAGTCTGGAGACAAGCTTGGTTAGACTGTTAGAATACTCTTTATATTCCTTTTACTTTTAAAGCAATCGAAGATGCTCTTGGGCTACAAAACGTGATAAAAACCACACATGGTTGTTCACTCCAGTGTTTATTTATGCGAAACCCAAAATAATCAACTGAAAAATCAATCTAAGAACAGATGGTTACAATTCAAACGTGCTGGCACTTCATATGATATTACAGTACGACATGAAGTGTTAGACTGTACATGGCGTCTTTCATGGTTAATATGTCTCTCAATGAACAATTTTTATGGAGTCTCTCAATGAACAGATGAACGATCTTTACGGCGCCGGTACAAAAATATAAAACGACTGTTGACGAAGAAAGTCATGGTTATTCTTGAAAACGTCGTTGTAAGTAAAATACTTTCTTTTAAATTTCTGTCTGACAAAATTTAAGATCTTAAGATCTCTAAGATATCTTTGCATGTTAAGTATAAAAAGATTAACAAATCACAAATAATTTAATATCATATTTCAATAATATATTTCAAGAATCATTTCCAAAATTCCTAAATCAAAATCTGCAATATTCGATAGAAATACTATTTAATTAGTAATTCTCTTCTTTTACAGCATTTTCTCAAATAATTTTTTTGTTAAATAGGAACCAATTGTTTGCTTTTATAAAAAGAAGCTCTATCAAATGAAGCAAATAAGAGCAAATCGTTAATCATAAAACCGCCGGAATTGAAGCAATGCTAAGAAAATATATGTACTTAGTAATAGTATAAAAATTACAAATTTCTTAACCGGGTTTGCTTTTGAGTTTGGAGCAACTGGGGAGACTAATCAGCAAGACTTGTTAGGCCTAACTAGGTACAAAAAATAGAAAACAAAATGAAGAACTTCCCTGAATTTTTAGTTCAAATTAACTGAGCAACTACTACCTTTTCTCATATGGCAAATATATATAAATCTGCATTGTAAAAATCTGTTCAGGGTAAAGTGTTGTTTATAATCAGAGATATTAAAGTCAGATAAGATCTTTTTTCAAAATTTAGATTTAATCAATGCTGTCGTTTTACCTTTTTTTAAATGAGATTTTAAAAATGTAATCAAATGACCTTTAAGAGATATATTCTGAACTAGTAAAAAGTGAAATTTGTTCCGTTTGAATTTGTGTGGTCTGGTTTGTAAGCTATTGCACTTGCTCAATTACACCATACTTTTTCTTTAAGGAATATTTAATCACTATTGTCAAATTGCATGGAACGCCAAACGGACCACATGTGATGGAGGTGTCAACTTATTTCATGAGGGTATCGACCTATATGGTGAAGGTATCAACTTATATCATGGATGTATCAACTTATATCATGAAGGTATCAACTTATATCATGGATGTATCAACTTATATCATGAAGGTATCAACTTTTATCATGAAGGTATCAACTTATATTATGAAGGTATCAACTTATATCATAAAGGCATCAACTTGTTTGTCAATTTATTTGATGTTGGTATCACCTGATTTGATTGCTATGTCATTATTTTCATATCACTTCGTAATAGATGTATGCTTCCACACCATCATGAAATGTGGTCCTTTTGGCAACCTCAGACAACAGTATGTGAAGCTCCAAATATTCATGAGTCAATTATGTTAATTTCGGACCGACTACCAAAACGAAAATACTAATTGGCTACTTCGGAACTATTGAATATGTATAATATTATGAGGACAACAGGCAATTGGTCTATAGGATATGACTCATGAATATATGAAACCATCACATATAGTGAATTTGCCGAGAAGACCACATTTGATTGTGGTGTGAAAGCACTCTACTAATACCTTCATGAATTAAGTGACACCTTTATCAAATAAGTTGATACCTTCACCTTATAAGTTGATACCTTTACCATATAAGTTGATACCTTCATGAAATGTGTTGACGCCTTCATCAAATAAGTTGATACCTTCAACATATAAGTTGCTACCATTATGAAATAAGTTAACACCTCCATCACATGTGGTCCTTTTGGCGTTCCATACTATTGCTCATTCAATCACCCCATGCTTCAGCAGTTCATTAAGATTATAAATGGGAAACAACTTCAGCTTCATACAAGTCAAAATATGTAACCTCGAGAGAATCCCCAGCTATAAAACCATAAGCACATAAATCTAAGACTGGAGTCTCCAAACTTTTTCATGTGAATCCATTGCACACTAATCTTCTTCCTAAACCGTACGCACATATATCCAACACGTTTCTACCGACCCCAGTAGTTAAATGTATTGAACCGTGCAGTCGCACCCAGTTATCAAACCTAGCCTGCTTTTTCTCTTACAAAACTTCTGTATGGATCAAAACGCAAATATAATTTTGATCAAAACTATGATTTTATACGTATTTTCAATCTTTCCGCGTTTTCCTACCCCCAACTATGAGGCCCCTTTGAAAAGTACCTTTGAAGTGACACAATCAAAGGATGTATTTATTGTAAATCTATAAATTTATATTATTAGAACATATTTAGCACACTCTAATGTCCCTTGATAAAATGAAAGAGGGAAAGGAAAGGGTAGAAAGACTTCTTCAATATTACTTAGATAATTGTTATTAACCCCTCAATAATAGAACATTATAACAAAGCATTCAGTCGACATCGTTAGCGACAACAAGAAGCGTTATTCCAAATGTATGTGGTGAATTTTAATTCATCGTTTCTCAACCTGTCAACCTCGAGCCATTTTAAGAATGAAATTGTATGTAATTGCTTGATGTAGAATTTTTGCCAAATGTCTTTTATCAATTTGATACAAATAGCCTGGAAACCTGACAAGCATAGAAATTCAGATCATTTGAAAACAATTGTTCATTTCTCCCTTTGTATTGTGATTATCAAATGGGTGACCATATTTCTTGTAAACTTTGTATTCAGACAAATTTTCAATGCATTGGGATTATCTAACACAATTCTGATAAAAGGTTACCCTGTATTAATTTGCTGAAAAGTAATTTCTATAGATAGAGGTCAGACTGAGTTTTTGACCAAATTAGCATTTGACCAACTTTTGAAAGTTGGGACAAGTGTATACTAGAAGGCATTTCAACGAAATGGATTCTTCTGACAAACAAATTTCTTTCAAAATTGATCCAGGAAGGGCAATTTTTAATGTCAGAGCATACAATTTGTATTAGATATCTATGGACAGGCGGACGGACACATTAAAATTATTTTAAAATGAGCCATTCAATTATTGTAAATTTTCAAGTGTTTATGGGCAAATTCTATGGACATTAATGATGTATGGGATAACCTCTCCTTACTGTTTTTTTTTTCTTCATGTGAATCCATTGCACGTTAATCTTCTGCCTAAACCAGTTCGGTTCGTACCGCCGATCGAGGGACTCAATAAGTCTCCCGATCGGGAGGCCAAAGCATGCGCACTGAGCTTACAGTGATATTGGAAACCGCCATTTGTATTGTAAAGTTTCAGTCATAGACGCTTATCAGTCGTTATTGAAGGTTTGAAACATAGTTTGCTTTGTTCATGTTCAATTTCGCGAAAGTTAAACAACTTATCAGTCGTTTCATTGGAAGTTTAAAACAAAGTTTGCTTTGTTCATGTTCAATTTCGCGAAAGTAAAACAACTTCGTTACTATCACGCAGTTATTGCTAAAAAAAATAACAATTCCCCAAGTTATTTCTCATAATTTCAGAAAATCTCGTTAAAGTGCGACTGCCAAACGGTAACACATAATAAGATTTAATCACTTTTCTTCAAATTTCTCGAAAACCTTCACGGTGAATTTTAAAAGCGCACGGTGAAAAGATAATTCATAGGGCATTATTTCAAATCGTGAATAAACATGTGAACCCTTCGCAGTGCTTGATTTCCCCGCGCTCGAAATGTGTCTGATTCTTATGGTATTCCTATACAAACTTTGAATTTGGATAGATACATTGTGGGGGACTTATGTAAAAGATCCTCCGATCGGTAGAACAAAACTGTTCACCCGATCGGGGGACCGAACCGGACTGTAAACCTTTGGTACAAAGCATTCAAGGATAACAGTCTGACAAAACTAGGAACACAACTAATAACCAAGTAGAAAGGGCAATCTTATTTCCAAAAGAAGGAAAAGAATGTAAAGAATTTTGAGTTCTTGACTTGTCTAGCCTTTCGTAATCACATATCTTCCATGCCA
Source organism: Chiridota heheva (assembly GCA_020152595.1). Taxonomy (NCBI): domain Eukaryota; kingdom Metazoa; phylum Echinodermata; class Holothuroidea; order Apodida; family Chiridotidae; genus Chiridota; species Chiridota heheva. The sequence goes on from JAIGNY010002361.1 coordinate 3,188,127, forward strand.
GCCTTCACTCTATATACCTATACACCGCTCTACTCGGAATGTTTTGCTTTTTTTCAAAGAGGTATTTAAACAGTTCAATATTGAGCCGTTAATCTAGCATTAACTATTAAATAAAAATTGTTAATTAAACCACCTAAATTATGAGTCATAATTGATATCAATTATTAGATTGAAATATCAAGAAACATTCGATGCTGTTATTAGAGTTGGACTGCATTGAGGATGAGCAGGAGGTAAAGTATCCCAGCATTCCAGTCTTCTTGGCAGACTGTTCGAGGTCCTAGACACGAGACCCTCCTTAGAGATACCGTCTTGGGAAGCATTGCAACTTCGATTGGGTATATCTGCTGATAAAGCGGAACTCCTAGAGAGGTTACTATCAGATCCTCCCACGTGACAAATAGCAAATGCTGTCCATGTATTTATTTCACGGTTGTAGTTTACTTTGAAGTCAGAACTTTGTGCATCGCTGCGTGAAAGACTATCTAAGCTACGCAAATCACCCAAAGAAGGGCATAACTGATCTGGTCTTTTAAGTGGTTTATGTTGTTCAAGTAATTCGGGAGATATATCAAGTTCGGAAAATAATTCATCTACTGTCTTCCCTAGTCCATAATAAGGGGAATCTGAAGTTATAGAACCATCGCTCCATATATAGCTGTCTGATGATACGCTTCCGGTTTTCTTTTTGTCTTTCGAAAACGCACATGGAAATGGTGCTGATTCCTCAAAGTCTAAACTTTTGCATAAATCTGAGCCATGTGCTCCATGTTTTATATAATCTCGATTCATATCCGAAATGCCGGCGCAAGGATCTTGGTAAAGAGAAAACATGAACGAATGTTCCCATTCAAATCCTTCAAGCATGCCATCAGAAAACATTTCAGTTTCTGATGGGCAAGGCCGGTTAGAATCATCTGAAAACATAGATTCAGAAGAGCCTAGTATACCGGGTTTACATTTAATGTTAGAATTAATATCAAGCTGAGGAAGACTAGTTTCGTTGAAAAATACGTTATCACTGAATGTTAAAGACTCTTTCGATCCTACTGAAGAGACTGTTAATTTCCCAAGAGAACCAAAACCAGACTGCTGGATTCGTATTTTCTCATCAAGCTCCTTCATGAACTCTTGAACCTCTGGATCAGCCTCAAAGTCAGTTGAAAAGTGTTCTTCGTTACTTCCCGTCGAATCAAGAGTCAGCACATCTGATAAGTTTGAAGGACTATTAGGATGAGAATTCAAGCTGAGAACATCCCATTCGTCACTCAGAGATCGATCCTCATGTTGAATACGGCCAGCAGATTCACAACTGTTTGAAAACATGGATGAATTGAAAGACATTTTTGGATTGATTTCGTGTCCTTCTAGTTCTTTGTGCAATTCTGTTTCAGAGCCAGAGAGTCGAGATACTGAACATTGTGCATTTCGTAGGTCAGGATTTGATCTCGTAATTGTTGGTCGCATTTTGATCAACGTTGGACACTTTAATTCTTCATCGAGTGAGTGTAGTCGTTTTTGTAATTTGTCACTTGCTCTTCCAATTTTACTGGTTTCCTTACATAACATGTGTGGGCTTCTTGATACATATTTGTCGGTCGTCCTTTTGTTTCTATGACAGGTTTCTTGTAATTTCAGTTTATTTGCATAAAACATTAATTCTTCCGGCAAATTTCCCATAAGAGAAAATTCTAGTTCGTTTTCTGTATCTGCAATTCCCGATTCCATATACGAAAGAGCTCTACCGATAGAAATTGGCGAATTCAAATCCGATTCTTCGTCATCCTCAGCCTCAAAAGCGCTTGTTAAGAGTTCAATTCCAAATTGACTACAATCTGTTTCACTCTCATACGTATAAATTCGATTTCTGAGATATTTTTTCAAAGAGTCACTAATGTCATCACTTAATGTATTTGATTCGGACACATTTTCATCTGACACTGTATTTTGTTTAACCCAAATACTGTTGCTATGATTTGATGATTGTGGAGTATCTCGTAACACATCATCACCTTGTGTTTCAGCTTCCCGAATGATATACTTTGGTGCTAGGGACATGTCCTGTTCATAATCGAAGATAGCAATTTCTGCAAAGTTGATTAAATCTATAGATGCACTTTTGAAAGATAAATCTGATGGAAATTGAGTTGAGTCCATTATCTCCAAATTGTGCGTTTCATTATGAGAAGAAGAACTAAGCTGGTCTATGTTATTATTATTCAGGCCCATCTCACTCACAGTCTCTGCTTGTGGTGTGTATGACGTTCTTGGTTTTTGCAAAGAGAGATCAATCTGACAGACACCAGGTACTCTGTGCTTGGTTTTGTGTTTATTGGGACCTTTCTTTCTATTTCCCATACTTTGGTGAGAACCACTAGAGCTTGATTTCTTACGGTCGGAAGAACCTGAACTATAGCGAGAACGTTTTGCACGTTCAACCTTTATGGCGGCAGGTTTGTCCGCGGTGCACCTGGTTAGCATTTCCCCATCCCATACAGGTGAAACGACACCATTTCCAGATCGAAGCACCCAAGAATTATTTATTGGTGGTTGATCATTTGCATACACACTATGTATAAAATCTCCATCACAGGAATACATACTATGGGCCCTAATACAACAAAATTTATGTAGAAATGCCTTTTTGTTCCGACGAAGGCGAACCCCAGAATTACCATCAGATTGTTTCGATGCTGTGATAATAGTACCTGATTTTTGACTTGTGTTTCTAGTTTCACCCTCAGATTTTGAACGTTTTAGTGGTTTTGTATTTTCAATCTTGCCATTCGAATGATTTGAAACTATAGAACGACATTTTTCATTACGAACAACTCGAGGCGTGTTATGTCTACAAGCAGAATTACTAATGTTATTACCATTTACTATATCTATATCTTGTGGGAGTTTCCAAAGCGAAGAACTTCCTGCAGAAGATGAGTTTGAACAAGACGTGGAGGATGCGGCGTCACTACTCTTACACGACTCCCTAGATATATGTGATCCATTATGGAAAGATAATACACGTAGACCATTTTCATCAGTTTGTACACATTTGTCTACTGTTGAATCATAACATATATTGTCATCCAAACAGGCTGTGACGCGATCAATCTGAGCTAAAACCCCGTTTAACTCTTCCATGACGGTATTTAATTCCGAAACAACAATTTCCAGATTGTGCACGACCACACTTATTTGTCGCCGAACAAGGTCTTGCTTTATACATTGTTCACTTTCCTCCATTGCTAATTCCTTTTGATACGCAACGATAACACATTGTGTACTATCAAAACTTTCCGCCGGTGAACTCGGCGGCGTCAATGCCTCTGACATTTTGTTTACAATTTTACGCAAACCGCACCATGAGAAATGTTATCAAGTCGTTAAGTTTGTTGATACTCCAATAGTTCCATACCTATAAATCTTGATCCATGGCAAATGTTCCACATTCTAATCGACAGTAAGTTGACGCGAATATATACCTCGCGTTTACACATATGTGCCACTCCGCATCAAGAGCTTGGTGTGATAGTGTTTAAATGAGTTGTGGGCGATCTCAATTAGATATGTGTTACAGGAATCACATAAATCGCTTGGGAATACATAAACCACATGTTAACACGTATTGTAATTCATGACCAATAGAAGTGAATAAAATTGATGCACGACAAAACTTTACAACATTAAAATCCTTTTAGATAAATGGCATAGTATCATAAACATTTGTTTGAAAGGAAATTCACGAATTATGGCAATCGATTTTCAATCCAAAAATGTTCTCACATGGAACTAGAGTTGGAAATCTATGACATAATGAAAAAGTCCCTTTTCCTTTCACACAAACTTCAACATTCGCAAATTTTAGATATAGTCAGTTCAAATAAATTCCACCTTGTAAGCAAATTCATCTGCACAGATTCTCTTTAAAGATATTCCCAACAAGTAAATTTCCAAATCAAGCTTGTGCAGCAATATTCAGCCGCAAACATTTCACTTCACACTACTGAAGCAAATGAAATAAGTTATGCAGTAGCTTAGAGAAGACACGGGTTTTGGAAGTAATAAATAAACGCTCGTCCGCAATGCAATCAAGTTGCTCATCACATCCTCTGTGCTTGGTAAGAGGAAGAAAAAACGTGAGTGGAATCTCCAATTCAATTCAAGTGATGTTATCGGTGTTTGATATTTGGCTCAATATGAATGTGTCATAAATACATGTTTCTCTTTCCTTTTGGCATATGGTATTTGTAGGTAAAATTCTAAGCTAGAAAAAGATTGCTGACATAATTCTAACAAACCTTGTTATAATGCATTCGATAAACGTACTTTAATCTGAGTTTACGTGTGGAGAGAGAGATTTATTATTCATTTTCAATTCTGCTTGAAGGTATACAATAGCTTAACTGCTTAATAGAGGAACAAATCCGTGGTCGTCGTTACCATCATCAAATGCTAATGCAAATATCTCATTCAAAAACCTTTCGGAATGTAATTCTGTTCCATTCAAACTTAAGCGCGAAATTTAAATTCCGAAACAGAATCACTTATAATAAATGCGGTAGATTCTTACTAGTAAAAACAAGTTTAAAATTCTCAACATTATAATGCCACTGACTGCATGCTTCAGTACATGTTTTAAGATCTCTAGAAAGTTAACGAAATCTTGTTTACATTAACAATCTATTATAATCGACACACAAATTAAAAGAATATTCCTTGCAAATAATATCGATTTCAAGTAATACTTCTTACTGGTATTGTAATGTAAGCGCGATTCTAAAACAACTCCATACGCTAAGAAGGTCAAGAATAAAGTACGTGTTTGATTATTGCTGGTTGGATTACATTTGTTCAGGCTTCATTTGAATCAAAGATTTGTTGCTATCAATTTTATCTAATCACAGATCCAAAGTGACCTTTTGCGATAAACGTTAAACTCTGGCAAAGCGACGAACATGTAGGAACTCTTTCGCCAAATTGATACTGTCAGTGGAAACGTATAAAACACTTTACCTCGAGCATGTATACGTTTTGGCACACAATATTCCTATATTGAGTGATGTTGGCAGTTACCTCGAGAAACGTAAATCAATATTGATCTGCTGCTATTAGTTGCTCTCGCCAGACACGAAGATCGTGTTCTTGTGATTTAGTTACTCTATTAAGTATTTACGAAGATATCTCTCTCGAATATGAATTCTAACTCCTTTCAATTGGGATTGCATCCCAAAGAAGTTGATTATCAAAAAAAGTCACGAAAGGAAATATTTAGGATAATATTTCTCACGCGGAAAAATGTTAAAATCTTCCAAAAGAACATTACTCTTGTCATTAGTTTGATTTAAAGCATGTTCACTGCTTTGTATTATTTAAGATGTTTACTTGTAAAACTAAATGTTAATCAATAAAGTGTTGAACGTATCACATCGAAAACAGCAGACTGAGATAAAAATTATTGTAGTATTCATCATGCTTGATTAAATCCGATACTCCTTTTGCGCTACAAACCAACAAATGGATTGCTGACATATTCGCATATCAGCGAAGGTTTTGGTTTCTTTTACCGCACGAATTTTTTATTCCCCACATCCAAGTTGAACATTTCATGTAAAATGATTACAGTATTAACACATATCCCCTCTGGCTCATCCACTGTATCAGTATGTTTGCCTCAGCATCGATTCCATCATTCACAATCTAATCCACTGAGGCAGAATAATAAATCCTTCAATATGATCGGGTTATACCTCTCAGAATGCTAGCGAAAATTAATCTTGCACTTCAGTTGAATTGGAGGCAGAAATTGATTGGCATAGATAATGTTCATCTCATTGGTAAAAGGACTGAAAGAGGTTTTTCAATTGATGTATTTTTTCTATCTCTTTAAGATTTGATAGATGTGGCATTATTTCAGGTTTGTACTTAAAACTTTAAACTCCGATTGGCCACCAACCAAGTAAACGTCAATAACATAATTTCCTTGAATCATAATCCTGCGAATTCTTTTCAATTTTTATCTATGATTCAATTAATCAGAAATAAGCATATAGAGACATCCTTCATTCGTATTTCATCTCGAAACAGTCAACATTTTGAAAACTTACGCTTTCGAAATGTTTATTGAATCCCTGCAAATTGGAAACTGTTTTGTCGATATTAGCAGCACATGCAGGTTGTAGTGATATATAGACGCAATGCACAAACATGCAAAAGATCCTTTAAGATGATAATGTGTTTGCCAAAAATGTGTAACGATTCCTCTTCTCAGCAATGATTTAACGACCACAAGTTTTGCTTCTGTGAAAAGAAAAAAGAGCAAAAAATATGAATTCAAATAGCTAATGATAGTCGAACGATTAATGATGTAATTCTCTTGGCACAGCAATATTAAGCATAAAACGTTTAGCTCTTTAAAACTATTTCTCCCTCAAAGGATTAGACGGTATGTGATAAAAACCTCTCCAGACGTTTTAAAATTGATGTAGAAAATCCACTTTAACGAATAACGACACACTTACAATTGCGTGTGTACCTTAGTAAAAACATATTATTCTTTATATGATTGGTAAATATATTTATGGCATGTTTTGTTAGAACTTAGAAAACGAGCGTTTTAGATGTCATGTTTAATGGTCAAAGTATGTTCATGGGAGGACAACAAACAATAAAGGGAAAAGAGAGTGTCCAACATTCTTGTTGTTGTATTGATACAAATAATTGATATCAGTGAAAAATTGCATACAATTGTTTACTGCATACAATTCTATGAACCTATGCAGTATGAGCAATTTTTTAAAGTAAAATCTAGTAAAGAACACATTCAAAAAATAAAAGAATGAAACAAATAGAAGCTTCCAATCTGTATTATATTACTCTATGATCAGTTGATGACGTATGCATTTATAACTATGATATCACTTGTTAAGTACACATCCGATACCAGTCATTTCAGAACAAATCTGTGATATTCTTCAAACATGGATACCTTTAGAATCAATCAGGATATAAAGTTAGGTTGTTATAGGAGGGAGCTGTCATTTCAGCTCCCTGCATGAGCATAGTAAGGCGTGTCTTGTTATCTTCAACCGTATGTAAGATGGACATACCTGACCTTTCAGCTAGTCACATTGTACACGAATTACATGAGAATGAATTATGTGTATTCATATCATATATTACATTCAATTACTGATATGTATTCGATATCTGACATTATCTGTATTATTTTACAAACTGACATGTAATTCATTATGTTAGCTTGGATTTACATTTTGGCGAAATAGTTGCTGCAATTTCCTACACATAGTGACAAAGCTACCATATTAAACAAAGAAAACACTGACTCGCTCAAATGGATATTTTTTAGTACTTTTCGGGTATCCTAGCATTAAGCAGTTAATATGTTGTGATACACTGAGGTAAGACACATTTTCATATCCTTCTGAACCAATGAAGGCTAAAATAGATTGCTATTTAATACCGGTTTTCTTGGTGCAAGCGGATGAGAAGACTCCCACTGGACTGGACACCAGTCCATCGCAGACTAACTCCCCAGCAAGCTGGTACTCACTTTACAGCTAAGTAGACTAAAGCAATTTTGCTCAAGAACGTGGTACTCGCCTAAAAGTGTGTCTGTCGTGATTTTGGGATATCCTAATATTGAGATGTTTTGATACATTGGGGTAAAAAACAGTGTCCTCCACACTTGAAACCCATAGTTATTTTATCATTTGGCATAACTTTTTCGAACCTCCGGTTTGGATCACAAATTTTCACATTCAGCAATTAGCATATTAGTCATTTAGCTCATATATTTAACACGTAACAACTACAAAAATAAAAGCAGAGTTGTAATTAGTTAAGTATTATCCAAGTCAAGAATTCAGTAAAATTTAAAGAGATGGGCAACAGTGACGAAGAATTGAAGAAAGAATACATGATTTGGGTGAAAATTATTGCTTATATATGGGATGCAGAGGCGTGTACATGAAATATTTGCATACACAACTAAACCACACGGAAATAAAGAATGACGTGATATTGCATTTTTCTGGACACCAGTCCATCGCAGACTAACTCCCCAGCTAGCTGGTACTCATTTTACAGCTAAGTAGACTGAAGCAATTTTGCTCAAGAACGTGGTACTTGCTTGAAAGTGTGTTTTGCACGAACCAAATTGAAGATGCATAAATGCATTGCATTGAACATGCATAAATGCATTGCATTCAACATGCATAAATGCATTATAGATATAGAATTACAGTCGTTATTGAAGAATATTTATAATGATAAAATTCATTGTTATGTGATACGTTATAACAAGTTTCAACCAAGTGTAAATAACATTCTTTTAATACTGATTTGTGCCTTGGAAACAGTCTTGCTGAAAGTTCTACTATGAGTATTTAGAGATCATGGTTAAAAAGTTAAAGATCGCAGCTTCCTTGAAAGTCGAACATTATGGTAATCCTTTCTCATTCGTCGTTCTATGAATTATATTTAGAATCAGCAACCGATCAGATTTAACCTACATCTGGGTGAAAAAGAGTCACAATTATAACAATCTGTTTCTATGACAATTCGCGGGATCTGTGCTGAGACCAACATATCAGCGGGTTGGGGTGTTAGCTTTTATCTAAAGACACTATAAGGACGTGGAGCTTTCTAGTCTGAAATGTCATCTTTCGATAATCGAATCTTGCATACCTTTAAGGGTATTTGTAGTTTTGTTTGGTAAGTTGATTGTCACTTCTTGTTCTGGTTAAAATTATTGCTAGCCAAAGACGAGGAGTGTTCTCCAGAATCGATGAGCAATGACGTCAGAATGAATGGTCTAGATAAACGGTCTAATCAGTCAGTCAGTGTAGGTGGTAGACTTGTTTCCTAGCAAAATTGATTTTCAGTTTAAACAATCTAATTTCTCGCATAAACATAACATGATGAACTACACAATTCCCAACATAAGGAGCTTTTCATGATATAGAGACAATTTTGTGATATCTGCTACGATCATTTGCTATAGGCTACTAACGTTAAATCCTTATCTATACAATAACTTTCTTGCAATACATATGTGAAAAACACCCGTACCTTCTGCCAAACGTACTTGTCAGTGATAAACTTTCGATATTTTTCATGACTAAACAGGATCATAGGAGACCTTAGATTATTGCAGCGGCAAGCTCTATCCTTCGCTTCATACGGTATTCTTTAGCTTATGCATAAGATATACATATGAATTTACTATATACCACTTTGCAAATTATTAGGAGGAAGCGTGGCCTCTCTGTCCCCATAGGCTCCTACGGCCCTGCTAAATATTATTCTCTCCTTTGTATATATTTACTACCTTAAGCGGTTTTCGAACAGCGAAAGTCAGGCTAAAAACTAGCCTGGTTTTTTGGCGTAAAGCATTGCTTTTACTAACTTGACATTCAAATGTTTGCAAGATATTTATTCTATGTATACTGCGGATTTTTAGGGTGTAAGTTTACATGACATACAGTCAATCACTAATGTATTTCTGCATTCTTGTTGCAAAATATAAGAATCAAATGGCTGCCATACGTCTAATATCAGCTGCTTTACAGGACTGATAGCAAAAGAACTGACATCAGGAGGCAACTATTTAGAAATTTGATAATATGGATTCTGCGAAACAAAGAAAACCTGGATTAATAAACTGCAGGAGAACGTTTTCACTAATATTTTTATTTGTTAGTCTGGGAGAAACATCGATTATAAGGATCACTAAAATGGTTAAGGTTAAGGATTTTTAATGCATGTTCTCATACTGCACCATATACTTTTATTGTGTAGACAAATTTAAAATGATTTTTTTGATACAAAAAATAAACCCGATGGAAATAAAAGAAATGTGTATATTTTAAAGATGATGCAAAAATCGTCAAAAACGAAACATAAATTACTAACTTGAGATACATGTACATAAAATGATAAAATACAAATAATAATTTCAAGGAAAAAGGAATTAAATAGCCAAATCTGTATATACAGCAAAAATCTCTTTTGGTCTTTGTTATCAATCATTTTATATCCAGATCTTGCACAGATGTTATCTGATAATTATACAATTTCTATGGAGTATTTGCATTGTTATGACCCGTGCATTAAACACCGTTAATGCACAAACATTACTCTTTGGTTTAGACTATTCCATTTACAAAACAGGTAATTTTTGTAATAAAGCGATAAAATATATGTAAACTTTTCTCGTTTTTCATTCTTTTTAGTTGTTTTTATGCATTTTAAACAATTTAACACGAACATTTTATTTAAAAATCAATGTTTTGGCATCGTGTATATATGCGTATTTAATGCACTTGCGAATGATCCTTCTAAAGTTGGGTCATTCTACCCTGGCCAAAGTCCTTTGCCCCGTGCATTAAATACGCATATAAACACTCCGCCTCAACATTAATTTTAATTGCTGTGTAAAATTAAGCATTTTTGATCCACATTAAAGGTTCTTATGAGAGCAAAAACTGGTGAAGCATGAAGAACAAGGATTTTCTCACTCAAAGATAGCTTATTTCCCAATACTGTAAAAGATGGAAATCCAAAATTTTAATTATTCTATTTGTCTTGTGGGCGTTTGAAAATAAATTGCATACTTTTAGAAAACTCTTAATTTTGGACTAACAACACCAAGTTTGCTGTGTCAGTTAAACCTAACTAGACGGAGGAATCCCACGTGGTTCCGATGCTCACTTTGAATTAAAAGCAATGTTGTATCGTATAATCTTTAAATGTTGTGTTCTTACACGCTTGGTTTATTTATCATACTGTAACATGCAATTTGCCTTAAGCTAATGATCACAACAACCAATGAAAAATTGTATTTGACTCCGCCTGACATAAGTAATGGCGAAGTCAACAACTCAACATTCTATGGGATCCTGTATGGTCCTTGCTTTTATTAAGAGCAGCGTTTTACCAAGTTTCAGTTAAATCTGACATAGGTTTGTGGAAATATGAGCATAAAAATAATTTCACATTTAGTCCCGCCCTTCTCATTAATATTTATGGAATCAGCACCAAAAAATAGGGATCATCTGCAGATCACAACACACCCAAATACCAAGTATGGCATAAATTCACCTTAATGATCTTGAGATATCGTGTTTAGAAACTTGTTAATAGAATTCTAAATTCAGCCCGCCTACTAATTAATATTTATGATATCAGCACCAAAACTGATAGGGATCGTATACAGACAACAACACATCCATATACCAAGTATGACATATATCCACACAACGGTTCTTGGGATATTGTGTTTACAAGTTTCTGTCACAGACACACATACATACATACACACACATACATGCATACATAAACACACCAGAATGACTACATAGGTTCCTTATGATATCGCATCGGAACCAAAAAGTATAGAGACACCAACAAACTAGAGCTTCCACACAGTTGGAGACACAATCAGTGCAAGGTCAGGTAAAGTATTTGAACTTCTATTGCACATCAAGATAATTGCAAAAATTCCCATGTAAATAATTAAAGGTATACAGGTATAGACGATTTATTAGCTCTTTTTTTTTTTCCTCTCCACTTACTCAAGATTGTATGAAAATGTGATGATATAAATTAAACCGCTTTGCAATTTCTCATACAAAGTTATTACTATTTAATGCAGTGATAAAGTAGTTCCAGGTATATAGCAAAAATACTAAAACAAATGTTTCTTTTCAGCAATACCACTCAATGACGGTTAACAATGACTTTCTGAAAGTCACTAATCATCGAGTATATACATACAAATCAAACTTAATTAAGCTACATAAAAGTGCATGGTCTTCCTTCAACTTATTACATCAATAATATTGCGCCTGATTAAAGACATTATGAAAGTCATAGCTAAAACTGATCCGCTAAAAATAATTTTTACACAATTTTATATCCATTCTAAAAGATTCAAGTCACTAGTACTGATTTACTTAGCTTACCTGTACTAAAGCCGATGAGGAGATATCAAGCAGTTGCGTCAACCAAAAAATGTATACAACTAAAAGAAAATTCAGTATTCATGGTAATTTGGGACTATTTTCTAACAGCGAAATGCTAAACGTGGGATTCCAAGAGCATTATGTAACTTTCTATAAAGCTTCAACTTGTCTTGCAGTGATTTAAAACATCGCACTTATTCACCAAACCACCCTACTATTTACATGGTATATGCCTCCTTTGGATGCGTCTTTATCCCTATTGTATTGATGGCAATGACTCTCTGTGCTTTTGATGATCAATTCGCTTCCAACAGATGGTTCAAAGATCTTAAAAACGACCATAAGATTATAGCCTAGCTAATAATGGACGCTTATAGTCTAGCTAATAATGGAGAAGGTGAATAATACAAAGGAGCATCTTTTCAATACTACAAAGATACCGCCTGTCTAAGAAACTGTCCAAATACTTTTCTACGTATGAAGTCATTTATCACAACTTAACTCCAAATGTTTTCCCAGTCTTTCTCGGTGTTTACCTTTAATCGCAACTTAATTCCAAATGTTCTCAGTCTTTTTAGGTCTTAATCGTTCAAATAAATATAGTTCTGATTCACCCATGCATGTTTTAAATTCTAAGACTGTTCAGATTATCAGACACCGGATGACTGGGACTACTATCATGTGTTCCATTGCTCCCTTTTCGTTTACCTGTTTACGAAAAGATACATCTTTACTAAATAAGCTTTTACGATTAAATCCATTCAAAAAGCCCTCTTTGTGGCCTGATTTTGGACTTTTTGTTTTAGTGCGTGTGAGAGGGGCAGTGTAGGGCTTCAGGAAACACACCCAACGTTGTTCTAAATCTACATTTAATGTTCTTACATATATCGTATTATTATGTTCAGTTTTTTTTAAACATTTTATGTGTGTGTGTGCGTGCGCGCGTGTGTGTGTGTTTTCTTTTCGGTCCTTCGTATTGTAGTGTAATTGCGTACTATTTACTGTATAATTTATCTAGAGTGCACTATACAATGCACGTTGTGTTCTTTAAACATTGCGAAGACCTTTACGCAAGTATGTAGACATCTCTGAATCAGTAGTTGAAAATTTGATGCAATAAAAGAGTAGTCTCTATTTTATTCTGCAATTATTCTTTGCTTTAAATCTTAGTGACATTTCACTTTTATCACCCATGACTTTACTCACCACACTAGGGATTATTGTTGTTATCATAATGGTATCATATTCTATAACTCTACTAAAGGACAGACCAACGACGCAACTAAGTTTACTAAACCACCATATCATATTTTACATGTAAAATCAGTACACCCAACTGCATTTCATCAAAATCTGTTATTTAGAAACAGCAGATTCCTGATTTCTCTGCGGATGTGCGTTCATATATCCTTGATTTCACTTACCTGCTGGAGTTCTGACCGTGTAGTATACCGAGGCTTCAACATTACCCATGGGAGAGGTTCATCCACTACCTGCCGTCAGTGAATGACAATTCAGATTATGCACTGCTTATAAAATGCAAATCATCAGAATATGATCAATATCGAAACTACCGTGGCGACGGCAGAGTATGAGAACAGAACACTTGTTGCGTAATCAAGATGCTTGTTTAAATACTATCTATACAATGTATGTTATGTATCTTTCATATCATACATTTTTCTTTGCATAGATAGTACACCAAAGCAAACGTAATAGTTTGTACTTACTTTACTTTGACAAAGCCCACGTACATGCTCTCTTCAAAATGTCGAAGGAACATTAAATTGATGAGATAATGTCACAATCAAACTGAGAAACTCATGTAGATGAGTACCGTGTGTTTTTTTAGGTCATTTACGTCATAAACGCATCCTACTTCTTACAGACAATATTTGGCAACACATTATTTCAAACTGCGCTTAAGTTAATTTAGAACTCAAAACTAATCAAATTGACAAAAAATCCAGCTTGTGAGTACACACAGCGGTAAGTGTAGTAAAGAAAGTATGTTTTGTTTATATTTTACGGAAGGATCGTCCCAAATGAATAAAAGAAGCGTATTGTAACTGATTAGAGAGTCTGTAAGATTAAAAGTATAAATCATGTTCCGAAATATATTCAAAAACACGAGTGCGAAATTCAAGGCAGGAAATATTTCGCTTGTCGGCACTGCAATATACTGAAAATCTACCGTGTCGTATTTATATTGCAGTATATTGCGGTAATATAGTACCATATTTTTCTCACGTTGGTAATAGCGTTCGGTAGTCGAGTCGGGTCCTATTACAAGAAACGTTTACAGATGTCATACAGCCGTTTATATCTTCAGTTTTTAGATAAATTGGGAGAACGGGTGAGTAATGATCCTTGGTGAACTAAAATGACAGATTTGATAGGTTGCAATTTAAAAGGTATAAAATTTCCCCTGAAAGACAAATCGTTTGAAGAGGTTAAATCTACTGTTTCGCGCCAAAATATTTTGAATGTTTTTCCCGACAATCCCCAGGCTCAAGAAAGACTTGTTAAAAATGCCCTAAAATTTAACTAAGCTCCAAATTTCTCTTTACAGTGGTATTTTCCCACAAATCTTTCATCTTAAAGGCATACACTGAACAAAATTGGAAAGTCTTATATACTGTAGCTCTACAACGCAATATAAACAAATCCACATAGATAAATGTATTAAAGGTTAATAATCTTAACACACTTTTAGCTTTAACTGAACTAATTCAGGAAGAAACTTCGTCTCAGATACTAACACATAAATTTAATTTAGTTTGCGTATTTAAGCGAAACTGCATACGACTATCATGCATGGAATGAAATGACATACAGACATAATGCTTCTTAAAATCTTATCAGAAACTAATGAAGCTTTCGACCCTTGCCTTTGCTTCAATGCAAAAATAGCTGTCTTGCATGCCCCTTTTCACACTGGCGTGTATTTCCATATATTACCATTGTTCGTGCGAACGTGTCGGCTTACACACTCCTGTAGTTTGTGAAACCTGGAAGTACGTCATAAGAACACTTGACAGCCAATTCCGTAGAGTAAAATTTACAGGTTTTTATACAATTTCAAATTTCACTTACCTTTCAAAGATGTGTGAAATATTTCAAGCTTTTAATACTCACTAATTCAAAATTAAAATGCATATGTTAAATGGTGTAAATGGAATGAAAAATTGGCGGGAAATATTGCATGAATGTTATATTATTGCATTAAGTTTGCATGATCATGAACGGTATTTGATAATAACTATATCATAAAGAAACAAATGTTTTGAATTCCTTACAGGTGAGATTCAAATATACCAGTGAATAGAATCGATGCAAACATTTTGTGTAAATCTTTCACATTTCAGTTTGCTAATCTTGCATAGTACAAACTATAATCATCTAAACATAGCTTGTCCTCCACTAACAATTACTGAAATCATTATTGTGTTTTTATTTATTTCCTGATACAATGTAGAGCGTGCTATTTTCAAATGTGGCAATCTTCTCAAATCCTTCCATACCTTTGATTGTTGATTGCGGGCTTCTTTGACTGTTTATGGTCACTAAAACACCCCCGGAAGATTTTTGATACCTGCAGTACAAAATTATATGATTATTAAGACTTGCAATATGAAAATATGATCTTTTAAAAAAGACCTGCAGTATGAGAGCAGGCGCGGATTTAGAGGAGGGGTTTCTGGGGGTTGGACCCCCACCTCCAAAAAATTCCAACAATTTTCATTACTCCAATAATAACTAGGACCCCCTCCTAGTTAATTTCCGTCAATTTTTGGGAAATTTCATGGAAATCTCTTCCAATTTTTGCCAGTAGAAAATTACCTTAATTTTCTGCAATTTTCGGAAAATTTCCCTTATTTTGAGGCAATTTTTTTTCGATTTTTTTTTAATTTTCTGGAAATTTTCTTTAATGTTTGGGAAATTATTTTAATTTTGGCCAATTTCCTTAATCCTCGTGCAATTTTCGGAAAATTTCCTTCATTTTGGGGAAATTTTTCTTCGATTTTCGGTTAATTAACTTGGATTTTCGTGAAATTTCATTCAATTTATGTGGTCAATGTTTGGGAAATTTCCTTCATTTTCGGAAAATTTCCTTCATTTTAAAGCGATTTGTTATCTTCGGTAAATTACTTCAATTTTTGGAAAATTTCATTTAATGTTTGGGAAATTACTTTCAATATTAAAAATTCATTCTCGTGCAATTTTCGGAAAATTTACTTCATTTTGGTAAATTTTCATAAATTTGTGAGAATTTTTTTTT
Source organism: Chiridota heheva (assembly GCA_020152595.1). Lineage (NCBI taxonomy): Eukaryota > Metazoa > Echinodermata > Holothuroidea > Apodida > Chiridotidae > Chiridota > Chiridota heheva. Next base: position 3,204,393 of record JAIGNY010002361.1, read on the forward strand.
CAATGTTTGGGATATCTCTTTCAATATTTAGGAAATTTTCTTCATTTGGGGGGCAAACGATGCAAAATTTTACTAAAAGTTCTAATAATTTTGCCAAATTTTTCTTCAATTTCTTGTTAATAATTTCCTAATTTTCCCAATCGAAAGAAAACTGGCAATAGGGAAGGTGAAATCCTTTTAGAAAGTAGGTTTTTCCTGCTGCCCGCCGCTTACAAGACTGCACCCTTGTCCCAATATGTTCCATTAATCATGACAAAACTGCTCATAAGACACTTTTTTGACTTGGTCCCGTTGACTATTTATCCTGGCTCCCCAAAAAGATGGTTCCAGTGGCGCCATCACGGGGGAGGGGCACGTTCCCCCTATGTCCGAAATGTCCAAATTAATGATTTGTCCAAAATGGCTATTTAAAACTTTTTTTTAGTGGGGGGAGGGGGTAGTCTGTATCATTACAAAATTATATGCTGCTATACTAGCAATCGTAATCATCCAAATTTAGTATTAAAAGCCGTGTATTGCACATATTCAGTCTTTTTGGGTATCTAAAAATTTCACGGGGGCTTCGCTCCCAGGACCCCCACAAAGGGCCCTAAGGCGGGTCCATTGACCCCATGCCGCAAAGGTTTGTGCCGCCCCAATATCAAACCCCTAGGGCGTTACTGCCTGGTTCTGCGGGGTTGGAACCAACCCTTCCGAAAAAGTTCCAACATTTTTTAGTACTTCAATAATAAACACAACCCTTCCTGATTTTCCTACATCCGCCCTGGGAGATTGGATTTTTGATACCTGCACTACGAAAATTCTGAAAAAAGGCTCGGGCGGCACATGTATATATATACCTCACATATGAAAGTTCCCCCTTCTTTCTCCCTCGGTTCGGGCTAAAACGACATAATGCAGTAATGATGACGGATGGATATGGTTGTCGTTACATGTATCAAATGAAAGTCTTTGTAGCATAAATAGAAGTACATAAGCTGATAGTAAGATGCTAGAAGTACTTGATAGACAGATAGAACGCTTTATGAAATCAGATGGCAATATCGCGTACACTTACCGTTCTTCAACTGTTCAACTTTCATTTCCAATCCTATTAAGTATAAATAATTTCTTTCGATAAACCAATGGTAGATGCTTTCGTTTGCTGAATGAAGACTTCTAAATTAGGACTAGACCACTAGTACACCTTATTTACTATATTTACCTAACTACACCTTATTTACTATACTTACCTAATTACAACTTATTTACTAAACTTACCTAACTACAACTTATTTACTAAACTTACCTGACCAAGCTAACATTGCTGTTTAACATAGCTTTTTGTCAATATGCAATTGTTTATAATATTTTGTGATATTGCAACCCGATTTAAATCGCATTATCAGTAATTACTGTAAATAATGATACAAATATGATCTGTAACTACTGACACATATTATAATACGGTAATACATACACAGATACGGTAGCACAGAACTAATTAGGTATTACCACGCCAGCCTAAAAAGAGAACCCAGATAAACAGATAAAGGGCTAATAGAACAATTTTGGAGAGCTCCCATTTCATGGAAGCTTAGAAGTTGAAAATTTCAGGGATTGTAGAGAAGAGAGAGGTCTTGACTGTTGACTTTTCGGTCCGAAATTGACGATATCTTCTCCAGATAAAAAAAAAAATGTTTCATGGGGAACTACACCGTGGGCGCATACTGAACTTGAACTTATTTGATGATGGGGCACAACACCTTTCTACTTCGGCTTAAAAAAGGCCCAAAATATCAGGTGAGCCCCTATCAGTGGCGTAAGAATAGGAGGGAGCATGGACAATTCTGAAACTTGCATAAACATTTTAACAATTTAATCAATGGAAACTAAAAAGTTCTTAATCTGTTAATTGTGGTGAACATTCGTAGAATTTCCAAAACATTCCACCACTTTTTCGAAAATTGCACTCAGCCTTTAAAATGTTTCACTCAATTTTCCAAATAATTCACTCATTTTTCTGAATAAGTATCCGAAAAGGTCACCACAGGAAAGTCTGGTGAAAAAACAAAACAAAAACATTGGAGTCGCAAACGGGGTTTCTTTGAGCCCCCCAAGTCTGCCAAATAAAATATTTGTTTACCTAAAATAGGCGTCTATATGACGAAGTTGATCAACTGTAGTGCAAGTAACTTGTAAGTAAGCCCAATATAGCACGGAATGAATTATTTGTCCCATCAGCTCATTGACTGATTGAAACCTATGATAAAACCTTAAAGTTCGGGGTCTTTTGTATGAAAGAGGAATTATCGGTGACTTTCGCGATGTTTTTTGAGAAGAAAAAATATCATCTTATGGTTCTCGGATGATGGTACCTTTAATTGGGGTTCACCTGAGGTTTTGGCTCTTGTGTAGGCAGAAGTGAATAGGTATTGTGCACCCTCACCGAATGACACAAATTTTGGCATGGTCTATCTATCCATGGAAAAATAGTTCCCCATGAAACTATTTTCTGAAGCAGATCGCGTCAAGCTGTCAAGATTGGACATGCATAGTCAAGACGTGTCCTGTCTCTACCATCTCTAAAAGTTTCAACCTCTAAGCTTACTGGCTCACAAAATGAGAGATCCTCAACATATTCTATATTAGACCTTTCTCATGCAAAGGCTCTCATTTTGGGATAGCGTAGTGCCTTATTTGTTCTGCTTAACTTTTTTATAATTGTGAAAATGTTTTATAATATTATTTTATAGTGTCATAAAAATGTTTTTATAACATTTTTTTCAAAAAAAAAACGTTTTTCAAAAACTTAAAACTGATATAATAAAAAAATTGCATAATTTATATGAAAAATGATATAATAATATTTTTTGACACCACATTTTATATTATTAAAACATAATAACACTAAATGTTATTAAAACGTTTTGTTTTCTGGGATGTCACTAGAATAACTCTTCTTCAATAGTAAACGTATATGCACTGATTTTCATTTATTTGTCAAAGTTTTTAGATGTTAATGACTCTACTACTTCAAATTTCCATCATTAAATGTTTTGCTGAATCGGCGGTATATTACTAAATTACTGATTTGAAAGAACCGTCCCTTAGATTTTGGCATGTAATGATTTTAATTCGTATGTAATAATAAAACCCTCAAAATAATATCAATCTTTTATCTGAGAAATTAAAACTAAATCTTAATTCTCTGTGAGAAATAATAGTCCTCATACCGATTTGCTGTTACCTTTCGTTCGTCTCCCTTGTCATTTACTGAAGTCATTACTGTACAATAACTAATCTTCTGACTGTTGAAGGTATGAACGTGGCAATTGATTAAGAATATTGCCCAGTCAAAGGTAGGGTAATATGTACCGTGTTGTTCAAATAGAAATCAGTGGTTGCCACTTCCTTAATCAATCTTTTGTAGCAGAGTATTGAAGTTTATAACTTATACAGCTGCTATAACTTATAACTTCGCCCACTAAAATTTCATATCCACCCTGCCCTCAAAAAAAAACCCCCCAAAAAAAACATTATTCAAGTTTTGCGAATTTTCATGATTCTTAAGGAAATCTTGGCAAAATCTCCTTCATTTTGGGGAAAATTTCTATCATTTCGTAAAATCAAAGAGCTTGAAGCACTTTGATGAAATCTTCTTCAATTTTTAGGAATTTTTTTAAATTTCCATGAAAATTCTTCACTTTCCAATATAGCAAGCTGTCAATTCGAGAAATTCTCAGGAAAGTGTTGCGAAAATAGTGAAAAAATTAAACAATCTTACGCATTTTCCTTCAATTTTATGTTACTAATTTTACATTTACATCAAAGTCCTCCCTAATCTGAAAAAGGCATTCAGTGTGTGTGTGTGTTTTTTTTTTTTTGGGGCCTTAATCCTCCTCAAAAATGAAAAGGTAGACACGACCCTTCAAGAAAGAGAACAAAGTTATGTTGGTTTTAATTGATTTATTATAAAATAGAATAGATACAATAAATAAAGACGATCTGCAACTTGGTTATCCTGAAATAAATTCTACCTACGCCAAATATGACATGTTGCAAGGTTAAGTGTGTACGTGATGGACGCTAACAATTTCTTAACCTGTTAACTTAGCTCTTTAAGTTTCAGAACCACATCCGGTGTAGTCAACATTCTGATCGTATTATACGCTATAGCCACTATATGGCTGCTACACAAGTACTGCAAGTATTGCTAGCATGTAGTGCCTCAGGCTACCGAGTGAGGTTGTTTATCTCACTACATCTGGTGAGACTAGCCTCCTTCATTTCAAATTTAAAAAATAATATTCTCTTTCACTATCTTTTGTGACTCTTCAACAAAATATTTTGGTGTAATGTATTTCCTATTATGTTTCTGCAACAGTCAAACAGTCTAAATGATATCATTTTTTATATCACGTTTTAGACCTGGCTTTAAAAATATCAGATTGGTAACAGAACTTTTCGTTTGCGTCCCTCAACGTTGCCAATTTACATGACTTTTGCGAATAAAAACAACGTTTTAAATTTATATAATTAGCGTTGCTGAAATTGATTGTAGCATAGTAACAATTAAAATACAACCTTCAACAAATAGCACTTAATTTGAAGTCAATATTCTCTTCATTTAATAAAATTTGAAATATAGTTCTCAATTAAAAGATGGCGGTTTGGAGCATGGAGTTTACAATACTAGACCTGTCGCGACCTGGGGCCAGCACGGAAAGCTTCTATGTGGGTAAATTATCAGGAGGCCTGACTAAGCTAGAACTAGAGTATGCCAGGACTAGAGTATTACACACGCCACTGCTTTCTTTATTAGTATCCATACAAACAATCTAAATGCCACGACAGCTCCTTTTTAAAGGGTGTTCTTGATTAAAGTGGAGGGTAATATATGATAAAACAAAATAAAAAGAATAGAGAAGAAAAATAAAGTAGAAATCAAAATTCGTTTTTTGTGTTGGGGAGGTGTTGCAATTAAAATTCTTTAGTAGTTTTTATTGATATTACAGGTGTTGTTCATCTTGTCAAAATCATTGAATCTTATTCTTTTTTTCTTTTCGCAATGTTTCTAAAATATCAATCACGATATCAAATCCGTTACATCCAATTACGACGATCAATTTTAAGAGAAGAAATATTATTTTGGAATCCTCCTTGCATGCCAAAGAGGTTATTAAATAATCCCCTAATAAGCAAAGAGATTACCAAGAAATACTCAGCTCTAAGAAAAGAAAACAAAAAGTGGGAAATTACGTACTAAAAAAATATTTCTGTATTTATCAAGAAGAAATATTGCCTTGGGTAAAACGCCTTTGATTACAATTATTGTATGATTTCAAAACTGTCGCTGTAAACTGCACACAATTGCAGTGACTTTTCTTCGACATTGAAGATGACGTAAATGTAATTTCCATTAAATTGTATTGCCAATCGGCAAATTGTAGTTGTTGTAGCATGTCTAATTTGCAATCTCGGACCGCAAATTATTGACTTTTTTGACTTTTCACACACTAAGATTTACAAACATTGTTTTCATCAATTGAAGATAAACATATGATTTGATTTTCGAATTGCATATTGGAGAGAAGAGGCATACGCACATGTAATCTACCTTAATTGAAATAAATTAAAAGTGTTCGCTGCAAATACTAGTGTTACCCGTAGGTTGAAGCCGTCGCGTTGTACAGCAGAAACCTACTTCGAACGTCGATCATAATCAGATGGAAATCGAGAAAATGTCTTTTAAATCTAATGCACACATATATTAGTGCAACCAACGGAACAGCAAGATTTCCGGCATAATTATCTTACAAAAATAATGTTATATAACAACATACAAACGTATGTAAGTTTAAATAAGTGTACAGCAGAAGACACTGGTATTTCCTGACAAAATGGCAAAGTAAACAAAGTCATGTGACGTCAGCTGAAACACCCTTATACAAGTTTCCGAACGAAGTACGTAAATAACTGTCTTCGTCTCAGCTTTGCAAATTATACTTTCCCGCAATTTGTTGGTTGCAAGTAAACTTGGCGATAGTAATTGTAGCAAAATTGTTCAACTTTTTTAGTCTAAGCACGCATGCCACAAGTGAAAAACAAATGGCTAACTTTCAGCTTGAAGGATTGTTCGGCTTTTATGTCAATACCTCCTGGTTGTTCAATTCAAATTTAGAAACAGTTTAAACATTTAAAGAGACCTTACTTATTTGAACTAATTCATATTCTTGATTTCTTGAAAACTGAGTGCAATCACTTGCTCCAAGATGTTTTCCATAGTTAATATGTGTCAACCAGTATTAATATACCTCGCGGTAACAGACGGATTTGAGTACAAAATCTTCTAAGACCTAGAGGCTTTCACGATGGATGTATGGTTGAGGAAAATTCTATACAGGGATTTATTTGATGAAACGCAGATATGAAAAAAGTTAGCTGTCTGGAGATTTTTGTTCTGCGTTCAACTTCAGTATGTAACACTGTCCAACCGGTGTCATATGTCACTAACATGGTCATTGCTATCATTGTTGTCGGCGTCGGCGTGTCGTCGTCGTCGTCATCGTCATCATCATCATCATCATCATCATCATCATCATCATCATCATCATCATCATCATCATCATCATCATCATCATCACTATTATTATCATTATTCTTCTTCTTCTTTTTCTTAGTAGTAGTAGTAGTAGTAGTAGTAGTAGTAGTAGTAGTAGTAGTAGTAGTAGTAGTAGTAGTAGTAGTAGTAGTAGTAGTAGTAGTAGTAGTATCATTCGATCTTAAAGAGGCGATGTCGTCTCATAAAAATCTCAATGACGTCAAGTAAGTACATGGCATGTACTTACACACGTCATCATTGTATTTCAAACGTTCAGAGAGGCGTATACTATATTGTGTGTATGAAGATTACTGAGATATATTCACGTACGACGTTATGTATGTGTGGTATTAACATCATGATTCGACCGAGTTAAACAGAGCTATAAAAATTCGTTGTGAGTTTAATTATAGAGATATTAATTAAAATTAACTCGGTTAATAGCTCCATGTTTTAATTCAAATGAGGGGAAAAGAAAAAGAAAAAATGTTGGCCTTGATGAGATTTGAACTCGTCATACGTTTGGCACAAAAACAAACGCGCAAAGCCGATCGCCTTATCTATTTGGCCACGTAAACGTTTGGTCGTACGGGTTGCTGTATTATTAAAATAGTGCGTTAATAATCGAAAGAGGCGTGTATAACAATTGAGTAAAATTTCAACCAATCAAAAAATTAGAACTACGTTGTCCTTATACCGAGATCGCAACTTTAACCATTCGAAAACACTCGTTCTTAACACTTCGAATCTGGGTTATTCGGGAACAAATAGAAATTTCGCAAGACAATACCGAAGCATATATTATAAGTGCAATCACTGATATAAGAATACCAAATTATAGGAAACTCAGTTGTATGAGTGCATCCTTTACATAAAATTATCAAAAATATGTATTTAGTCAAGCATGTCAATTAACGTATTTCGTTTCTTCCACTTTCTCAAAAACAGTATCATGTTTAATTTGTTAATGGCTAAGAATTCTTTGGTGATTGGTTAGGCCAAATTTTGACAGGGATTAATCTTTGTTCACTTTGAATACAGCACTTGCGTCAAGTAATTTACATTCTCTCGTTGATTACTAGTGGTGTTTTATAGCCAGTATTGAGGAGGAAGTGAACCATCTCTAATGAATTTTGCCTTTCATCTTTACGGAGAGACAGACTGCACCCTTGTAATAAAGTTTGAGAAATTATAAACGCAAAATGGTTTCGTTAATCTTGCAAAGGTAGTATAAATACGTCAAATGTCAAGAGTAAGTTCCAAACGAAACATGTACAAACACAGTAAAGTACTACAGTACTATGATCTGCTAAATATCTACGGACGGCAACATTAAAACAATATTTTCTAAGCGATGAAAAAGAACTAATTCCCATCTAGAATAAAATGAAATTTTACATAGTGTTGAATATATGTTACGTGCAATTGTTAGAAGGTATAAACGTGCTCTCAATTTTCTGCAGTTCTAATGAAAATTCTGTATTTCAATTATGGAAGATAAATGGTTATAATGAAGAGTATTTTGACAGAACTTACAAAAGATGTTTTAATCTTAGCTATATCAAAATCTAGGTCGAAAACAAATTCTCATCATAAAGACTGAAAATAAGGAATTGAAATCATGTGTATACATCCACAATTTGGCATACATTAAACACTTAAAACCTTAACAATAGCTCGAAAATTCTTTAGAATGCTTTTGATATGAACTACAGTAGAGCAATGTTGTTACCGTCGATATACCTTAAGGTCGATGATTTTCAAACTAGCACTTTTGTTTGTATGCTATGGAATTCTCGTACATTAAAGCTAAGCAGTGGACGTAATGTCTAACGTAAATAAATTAGCAACCAGTAGCTTTAGATGCATAAATTGCACTTTCGAAGAAAACTTTATCATAGGCTTACTTTGAAAAGTTTTAAATGATTTTGTTTGCGCAAATGTTAACACAAAGTCTGATATCATCCCTATATCATATAATAGAATTGAAAATAACAAATGTACTGACCAAGTTTCATAACTCTCAAAGCAATGTGACACATTGTTTTTGTAATTATCAAAAACTGTAATACTACTCCTTAATAGTACCATGGGAGCTGCCATTTTGATTTCAAAACATGCAGATTATGATATCATCAGCCCAGCAGGTTGTTGGAATGCTTTGTATTTCTTTATAATCTACCTCAAGTTTTCTAGCTGATGAAAAATTGTTTTCCTTTTGTAACTTGGGTCAAGGAAAATTTGTGCACACATGAAATTATCAAAACATGCTGTTAAAACTTTGTGTCACATCATTTTGGAATAAAAACTTTAATCACATTTATAAAGAAATACATTATAGTCCTTATGTACCTATTATGTCATCATGCACACTATTTGAATACAGAATTGAACAATATGGCAGCCCACTGTGTCAATTTCAAAAATAAATAACTTGAGATAAGAATAAGATTTTGACTTGCTGTTTTTGGTTGTTGGTTAAGATTTGTATCCTCTATTATATGAAATAATAATTGTATCAGCCTTTATGTCTCCTTTAAAGATGAATAATTTGAGATAGGAATAAGATTTTGACTTGCTGTTTTTGGTAGTTGGTTAAGATTTGTATCCTCTATTATATACAATAATGATTGTATCAGAATGTATGTTTCCTTTAAAGGTTTATAGACATGTACATATTTTGTATTCAGATGAAAAAGCACTGATTTCTGAGCAGAGCAGTTTTTCAATGGACATAATAGCACTTATAGGATTTTAAGTTATATAAAAATCAATGTTTTAGAATTTTTCAGCATGCACAAAATTGGTGATGTATAAACAGGAATACAGCTAAAATTGTTTCATGTAATTGTTCATATTTTTTCCTCAATTTCGAATATCAAAGGTTCCCAAAGTGCCGTCTACTGCTAGATGTGGTTTAAAGGTTATAATGATATCCGATTTCCTGTTCACTATAGCCAACTTCTCCCATTGTTCAAAATATGTTGGGGAAGGATAACAAAACAATAAGTTAACAGAAGCAATTTTGTAGTTGTTCATTCTGGGGTCACAACATATTGCGCTATTTATGTTAATTAGGCAGCCAAGTTTTAGAATGCTGTAAAATCAATTTTGAGCCATTTCTGATGGGACTTTTTGCTGGTTTCATGGTTTTTAGTATATTTTAAGCCATTGAAGCTCGTAGTGTTGCTACTTTCGGTTATATTGCTTTAAGTCATAAGCACATGTCATTTAATTACTTAATCATCAGTCTCTCTGTTCATAACATTTCCATAGACGTATATCTCAGATGGGAATCTAAAAGGTTTTAAAACACCAATCTGTCGTGCCCTTATACTTAAAAAAATATTACAACAAGGAATATATTTTCCACAAATATATCATGTTTTCGTTCTGCTTTATGAATTTAGTTGAACACTGTACTTTATCTAGTTTTCTTCGTGCCATGTGTGTTATCTTCGTACTCATATGTATAAAATACGTGTATTTCAAGTCAATGCAAACCATTAAACATTTAGAAACGAAATATTATGTTAACTGTTTATCCTTAGCTCTTATCAAATGAACGGTTTTAGAGCTTATGGAAACCATCAAGTCATAAACAATAGGTGATTAATGCAAATAATAACTTCAATTCTAGCACCAACCAAAATCTGAAGAATGCATATAGGCTAGTTGTATGTTCCCTTGGGTTTTCTAAAGAAACCACCATTCACTATTGCCCTAACACTCCTTATGTATTTTCCATTCTAGATATTAGGCAGTTATAACACTGATTACAATCAGCACATCTTTAGAAAAAAGTTCGTAAAGCACAATGAACTATTATGATTTGTATTTATTATATCAACATAAGTTGTAGTTCAAGAGTATAATACATTTCATTTTTTCGTCAAAATCACTATTTATTCCCCATTGCAAAACATCATTTTGCCAGATGTACATAATGTTGTGAAACTTGTTATAAAACTTGTGAGACTGAGATATTCGTCTTTATTTGGCATGTCTTTTAGAATTTAAATATTGTGTAAAACAAGACAATCTTTCCACGAACAGCATTAAAGCATTTACGCCTAATAGGATCCTCAACAGTTCAATATTACGTTGATCAAACTCATCAAATGATCTCTCTTTAAATGCAATTGCTTTTTATAAAATGCGCAATCGAATTTCTTTAACAATATATAAATCGAACATTTACGCTACAAAACTCTGTAGGTATTTTTGTTGTAAATGGTTTTTTTTTTTGGTTATATTTAGCGGTCATGTTCAACTATATCTAATGAACAATTAATTGAATAATATGAAAAAATAATCTGTTTAGAGATATGTCTAACACTGACCACAGTCAATTTTAACATACACTGGAAAAACGCAAAAGCAAGTTAACAGTTAAAACTAATTTAATGAAAAATGCTTTAAAACCACTATGTACTACGATTGGAAGTACTATATACTATGTAAGTGGATGTTATTAAAAATACTATATACTATATAGTGGATGTTATAAGAAATACTACATATTATATAAGTAGATGTTATTAGAAATATTTATGCTATATAAGTGGATGTGCTTGAGTGGACGGAAACTTCTCCTCATTCCGAGCACCATCCCTATAACTGTAGATTAAAAGCGTGAAGATAAAACCAATGATATGACCGCTTTTATGTGAAGTATAAAATGCTTAAGACTTACGCAGTTTACAAGCATGAAAACATCCACTGTATTCTATTGTTGGACCGCATGTAACTGTCAAACGGTTATTTCGTTAATTTTAAGCAATACTGACGCTATTAATTTAATTCATTTAAAACACCAACCCGCATGCAAGCTTCAACTCTCTTTACGCGGTGCTTCCAATTTTCATAGAAACACTTCAAATATTGATAAGATTACCAAAAATATCACGTGGAGTTGTTCAGCTGTACATATATATTGTATAGACTGATAGATGGGATGCCTAATACAACATTGGTGCATGTAAGTAAATAGTTGAAAGCCTTGTTTCACAACAGCTTTTCAAAAAGTTTCCTCTCTGAAAGAAAGGCTTTGGGAGTAGTCAAATAATTGAGAGTACTAGACTGGCAGTACTAGTGTCAACGCAGCAGGGCGTCTAAACGATTTATTAGCACTACTCCCTGATTTGATAAACATAATAACTTAATTAGTAATTGAAAGTGTGACTTGTTTAGCAGGTAGAGACTCATTTTCGAAAGGCACTATATTCACTTGGTCGGAAATGTGACCTGAGGTCATCAGACCGCATAGCAACCGCGCGCATTCACCCTGCATTGGAGTGAAAACAAAGCAATCAGCTGTGTTTGTTTCCGTGTCATACGTACTGAACACAGTAAACGCATACGGACTTGCCAACGTGTATCGCGCAAAGGTTTGTTTTCACTCCAAAAATGACGTCATCTCCCGGATGTGACGTGCACCGACCAAGTAAATAGGTTTGAGTCCTAAATTGTATCCTTGAACAAGACACTGTGGTCTATTCAGCTGCATATTTATTAATTTGGGAGAGGATGGAGAAAGAGGAGGGGGTTACCTGCGTTGTCCAAAAAGTTCCACGACATTCGTCCGCTTGCACACAAGAAACCGAAGATGGTGTTTATGCTCAAGACGTGTTACCAGTTCAGTCCACGCAGCCGAACGGGGATCTTCCAATCGGGAGATTTTTGTCATTATATCCCACAATGCATCTTTCCAAATTTAAATCTCTCTGAAGAAATATATAACGGTAAAATAGGTTTATGCCAAATGTAAAATAAATGCATGCAAAATATTCTAATTTTATTGGTGTAACAAACGATGAAATTATTTTCTTCGTTATTATTTACTTATTGGGATAGGCGGTACGAACTGGTAAATGCCTTTAAAAGTATCACTTAATTTCTTTCTCCTTTTTAAACTGCCTTTAAATTTTCCTTCATATTGTAGCTTTGCCACCCCGTTTGCCACCCATTGTTGCCTGTACTTCTTTGACATTGTTTGTTGCAAAATGTATATTATACAAGATTCCAAGGTCGATGACTTTCTTCTTTTTATTGTAATTGTTCACTTTTTATCAAATGGCATTCATTTCCAACTCAAAAGTCTCAAGCACGTTTGCTTCACCTAACATGCCTAATGTCTGAATGTTATGCATAATTTCCATCTTGATCCACATATTTCGTGCACGATAGTATGAATGAGGTCAACATTCTTGGGTAAATATGTTAACTTGGGGACATAAGAGTAACTCTCTTATAAAAAGTAAATAGAATACGGCATATTTGAGGAATAAATCAGTGAGGTTTTAAATAAATCAAACAAATTCTTGCTTTGTAACTCAAACGTTTCGCTCTTGAAATTTGTTCTATCATTCTGCAGGCATTGCGTTTTTTCGAGTGCACATGATGCACTTATAAATATTGACTTACTTCGATGGTGCTGCGAACCTTAACCAGTAGGCTTCAGTAAGCACGCAAGAGAAGGCAAAACTTAGCGGCTTCACGAAATGTCATTTTCGGTCATTAGAATTTTGAGGAAATTGCACATCATTATATACAAAATGAAGATATATTTCAACCGATTGTAATGACAGATACAATATATCAGTGACAAGTGTTTCAAGAAAAAAACGTTCAACCATTCACCTGTATCACTAAGTTATTTTTGTACCTTTGAAATCAAACTGAAGAAGTAAATAGACTACTCGTAAGCAGACATATTCTCTTAGAATTACAAAAGAAACAAATTTTGGAAGTTGAGTTCCGAAACTGGAATTTCATGTAAAATATGGTGTAGCTTGCAATACATTAATACTAAATGTACGCTATTCATTTTCCAATAAATTAGCAGCTAGATCGCACGGGTAGAAACAATGACAGAGATTTCGTGTTTTCATCTAAAGTGACATTTTACCAAACCCTTGTATTTTCCCAGTGGCTTTATTGTGATAACGTTTTGTTCGTTAGAAGGCCTTCATTGAACGAACTTATAATTTAAAATGTATGCGTCTTGAAAAACATATTCGCACGTAGAATCCTAATATGTCCATATTATCATCTTCAAGTTTAAAATATGGCAAAAGAGAAGCAAAAACTTATAAACGTGTTGATGGAAAAAAATCATTTTCATTGATTCAAATGTGACATGTTGTCTTTTACAAAGTAGTTTTCAAATGTTCTGTCATGGGTCTTATCATAAGCTCCATTACTTATTCGTTCTGCACTATTTCAAAGCAAATTTTAAGCATAATGAATGCGGGGCAACTGCGAGATCAGGTGTTGAAATGGGACCTCTTCTGGACTGCGGATGAAGCATACTCCCGAAATAAGGATGGAGTTACGGCTTTATTTTTCGCAGGAGGTCAGAAAAATCTTTTCGAATAAAACACTTTTATAATTTAATTCAAGTAACATAAAATGAACCAATGTGTATTTTCTTTAACATAATGATATTAAGAGTAATGTTTAAAGAAAGAAAAAACCCCAAAAGGAACCCGATTTCAATCTACGTGAAGCTTGAGAAACATTAGTCAATTTACATCAAACAGTCTGGTATCCTTTATTGATTTACAGAGCAAAAGAACCAACACTGCGTTCTGCTTTCCCAATTATTTTTTGGAGAATTGATTATGTTCGCACAGGAGTGGATGAATTTACCAATCTAAAATAGCTGTTCGTCGGTAACATGCATCACATTACAACACACACACAACAGTGAAAATGGCGATTTAAGAAGTTTCACCACTTCTGTAGTACTGTAATCCTTCAACAAAGATTGCATGTTGATTACATGTACTGTCCAAAAGGTCTATTGAAAATAGAGATCCTTATGTTTTAAGCTGCACACTTGAGAAAATGATAATTAAAGTATTTTATAATATATCGAGTTTGACCTTGAGATTAACCTTGAACGTGCAAGCCTTGAATGCTTCCATAGCCTGCCACCAGTGAATTAATCAATGGCACGACATGATTGATCATTGTCTTGTGAGTCACGTACAACTTTATGATGCTAAATGAACTTATTAACTCTCATTGTTTATTCATCAATTATTTAAATTGCCCATCTTGAAGACTCGCTTCCCTTTCCACCTCTTTTCACTTTGATGCATAAAACACTGATGCTTTAAGCACCATGCAAAATATATCATTTCCTTTTCTCGCATGGATAGCTCAGGTAAAATATGCAAATTATAACAATTTCAATTGATAGCATCCCAGGAAGATATAATACATTTGTTGTCATGTGATCAAAGGCATCTCCTGCAATGAGGCCCGAGGTTCGACTGTAATGTTTCTCATTCGACGAACAGACAAGACGATAAAATGCTATGAAAAGTGTTTTGTAACTGAAAATTACGTTAAAACAACGATATCGGAAATATTTAGACGAGTTAAATGACACTGTATACCTATTAAGCACAAGTTGGAATTTCATTACAGCGTAACATAGTTTGATTTTATGTATAAACTCCGTAAATGTTTTCATATGAAAAGAAATTAAGCATTTAATTAAGTTTTCTGTTGAGGCAGTGTTTATATGCATATTTAATGCACGGGGCAAAGGACTTTGGCCCGTGTGGAATGACCTGACTTTAGGAGGGTCATTCGCGAGTGCAAAGACCTTTGAACCGTGCATTAAATATGCATATAAACACAATGCCAAAATATTAATCTTTTTTTAATACAACTTTTGTGTTAGATTGTTTCAAATGCATAAAAAACAATTAAAAAGAATAAAAAAAGAGAAAGTGTTTACATATATTTTGTCGCTTTATCAAAAAATTACCTGTTTTGAAAATGGAATAAACCAAATAATAATGATCGTGCATTAACGGTATCTAATGCACGTGTCATAAAAATGCAAATACTCCATAGAAATTATATAAAGGTTTTTACAATGCACAGCCAAGACTGCTACAGATGGACTCCTTAATCCTTAATAAGCTATGGGATTTACAACAGAGTGGGAATTTGTTGCGAAATTATCTCTTATTTCCATATTCAATAAGTCAGATGTAAGCACATTTATTGGCGTCTATGGTATGACATATCCTTGCAAAAACGTCCGTCGTCCTTCTAAAAATAACGTCTGGCTATCCTAGAAGTAGAGCAGATTTTTTAATTCTGTATCAATAACATTAACAAGAGGAAATAATTTCTGCATTTACTATACATAATTGTGTCCTATCTAAATCAAATGGCATCTTTCCTTGCAAGGTATTCATTCCTACGTTAACGTGAAGGTTTTTGTAATAGGTCAGTTATGACATTTTCATCGAAATTTCCTTCATTTTATCAATAAAATAAAACCACTTTACATCTGTTATTAACAATGGATATGATGTTGTGTTCAATGTGAACATCATTTCGAAGGTGAGATGCAAGGAAGGAGTTAATTGTAGTCGTTTTGATTGGGAATGCCTATTGTTTGTATTCTAAAGAAATTTAATATTTAACTAACTTCATTTCAACACCTCCCTGGCATAAAAGATATTTGAAAACTTTTTTACTACTTTCCTCTTTAATATGCCACTTTCAAATAAAAAAATGTTTAACCACTAAGCTCATCTTGTAATTTTTTCTTAAGGCTTCAAAGCTTTCTCTTCTTGTTCATGGGACAATGTATACTGAAAACATTAGAAGATAAATATCGTGTATTATGTATGATTGTTTCCTTTCAAGGTTTGAATGAGTCACCCGTATTTTAGTATCCGCCAACCAATTCACAAGATACTTAAGATATGACAGCATTAATGCAATTTGAAAATCTTTGGAATGATTGATTACTAAATGATTTCCAAGGAGCAGAAAAATACATAACTTGCAATTAGAAGAGGCATGTACGCTCCAGGAACGTCTTCACGCACTGCTGTGTTAATGTACTCATCTAATATCAAGATGAAAAAGTGCAATGTTCTGTAAAATTAAATGTAGACCGCAAAATCTTAGTCATCTTAGTCTACCTTAAGTAACAGCCACACTTCTTTTATAAACTGTGAATAAATTTTACTCAGTAGAGCATTAAATGATTGATGTCTTGAGAAATTGTTTTGAAAGATATCAACACAAATTTTGATGTTTAACTCAGAGCCGATGTAGTATTTAAATTGCTTTGGAAGGTAGTTGTTATAAGCAAAGATTATAATATCGGATGAGATACACATTTTTCAATATCTTTGCAGAATTTGTGCACGTGCTAATCAACTATGTCAAAGGTATATTGTGCGTAATGACGTCATTACGATATGCCTGCAATCTGACAATTACCATCTAGATTCACCCATAGAATGTAACAAATTAAAACCAATGATTGTAGGCCTATCATGAAATGTTAATGTATTGATACAGTTATTATACATACAATAACACAAATATAATGTTAAACCTCTATGCTAATGTAGTAAAACAACCGCAAACGTATTGCGGATTGTTTTAATTTACCCGATCTAGTTTAAAATCCGAGAATTGAATATGAAATTTCATTCAAACCTGAAACATGCTTTACTCCTATATGTAATCTCATACGGTCTATGACCTCAATAGATTAATATGGTGAAGCCCGGAAGACTATCTTCCACTTCAGTTACATTAAGGTTTTTTTCAAAGGCTTGAGCGTCTCTATTCCTTTGAATCACATTTGATTAAAAACATTCTCGTAAATTATGTCTTTTCCGATGAGGATAACTGTCGTCTTTGAAAAGTGGCTTCGAATAGAAATAATTTGGGGAAGGCTGTTTCTTTTAGAGGCAAATCAGAAATGTCAGATTTATTACGAATGACTATAAATCTGACCTATGAATGAGCCGGCCATTTTTAAACGGTGGACACGTGACAGCATACCATAGGGAAATAAAAGGTTTACGATGTTTAATCTATTTCTTATTGAAATGCATGTCACTTGATATTCAGGTATTCCACAAACGGTTATAAATCATATTTACAACATGCAGAGAAAAAATTGGCTATCATTGTAGGTATACAACTAAGCAGTTTATCCGCAGATAGTAGTAATATGTATATAATGCCATCTAGAAACGCTCAGGGCTGCTATGTACATTATTCAAGAATTAATTCGAGAAAGTGTTTGTAGCAGTTTCCCATACGTCGTTTAGCGGTCTATTTTAAGTGATGTATTTGTTGTCTTCTGTTCAGATAAAAGGCACTTGCCTTTGCTAAATGTTTGTTTCATGAATAGTTTTCACTATCGGCATCAAGCACGATTTTTGAAATCTTGCTCGTTAGAACACAAAACCTCACATGCAGCCTTGACACTATTCCATTAGGTGCTTGTGATCTTCTTTGACTGACTCAACTAACATGCCTTTTATGGGTATGACTTAGTTGAATTATTACAACAACAACAAAAACTTGCATTCGGCAATCAAAATGCTATACAAACCAGGGATGTGGAATACAAAAAAAAAGTTGTTTAAATCTGAAATATTTAGTTACAGGATTGGTGGTCAAGCAAGTTCATCTCATAGAAAGAGGAACTTGAAAATCTGAAAGAAACAAAGTAGTGAAAAAGTTTTCAAAAAAAATATGTTTTTGTTAAGGAGATATATAAGTTTAAAGTTCTGTATCGCCTGATCGTTTGTGTAGAAACACCTAAAATCAGACTAGTTGTGAAGTCATCTCAGATTCCTCAAAGTCTTTATGCATTATATCATATCTGCTTTTAAAATTTTGTGCTTTTAAATCCATTCGATATTTCAAAAAAGTAGTCAAACAAAATCTAGTAAAGTTAATTATAACATACCACCCCAAAGATTGACAATTAACAATGAACAAATTGCCAAAATGTGAGGATGAGGACGCCAACATTCTACAGTAGACTTACTACACCAGTCACATCTACAAAGATGAGATGAAATTTAAACTTGAATATCTCCTTAAAGAAACAAGGTATTAAAGTGGTTTCTGCACCATTTTGTATCTATTAAAGTCCGCTTTCATACGATGAACTTGCTAGACCACTGAACTAATCCTTTAAGCTATTCTCCCACTGAGATGCGAGACCCTATGAAGGAAAGCGTAACAATGTGAAAAAGTTCAAATCGAAGATAAAGATAATAGCTTTTCATTCAATTATCTAGTTTGTCTTCACTTTGATGCAATCCAGTTATTTCTAACATGTATCATACGGTGATACTAGTGTACATTAAAAATTAGCAATTAAGAATTGAATTAGATCACTTATTATTATTATCTACAGGTCTTGAACTAAAGTGGACTTGCTGACCTGCTACGCTCTAAAAGCTCTTCGTGCAAAACCTAAAGATAGCCCATTAAGTATCTCCAACCATGATAAGATCTTCATTACAAGCGGCGATGAGTTTTGTTTATTACATAAACATACCAAAAGTCAGATACACTACAAAATACCATCGTTAAGAATAAATTGTTGACTTGACGTCTGGAAATGCTTTTTGTAATATGATGAAAGGGGACTAACTGACTAATGTCGGATAAATAGAGCTCTCTGGTCGGATCTCATTATTTAGATTTTATAAAGGGCTAGTAAGTGCTTCCACTTTCAAGTCAAGAATTGTTTTCATTTCTCATCACAACTCATCAAAACTCAATAACTGTTATTTGCTCTGGCATCTATTTTTAAGGATGATGAGTTTTAGAAAAGGTTGGATGTACTCCACAGATGTGAAAAAGCAATCGTTAAAAATGCATTACTAACTTGGCGTTGAGAAATGGTTTTAATAGAATAGTGAAAGGAAATCATATTATTTACTAGTACCACGAGATTTTTTATCGACTCATTTGCCAAAAATGTATATATATATATATATATATATATATATATATATATATATATATATATATATATATATATATATATATATATATATATATTTATATATATATATATATTATATACATATATATATGAAAATAAATATCGATATATATATATATATATATATATATATATATATATATATATATATATATATATATATATATATATAGATAGATAGATATTTAAATATATATGTATATATATATATATATATATATATATATATATATATATATATATATATATATATATATATATATATATATATATATATAAATATTTACAAATATAAATATATATAATATATATATATATATATAAAATTTATATATATAAATATATATAAATATATATATATATATATATATATAATTATATATAATCATATATATATTTATATATATATATATATATATATATATGTGTATATATATCTATCTATCTATCTATATATATATATATATATATATATATATATATATATATATATATATATATATATATATATATATATATATATATATATATGTGTGTGTGTGTGTGTGTGTGAGTGTGTGTGTGTGTGTGTGTGTGTGTGTGATAGAGGACTATTAAAGAAACAAATTGGTGTATAAACCATACTGATATCTGATCTCGTCTTGCAGTTATTACATTTTAAAGTTTTTATCAGTGTGACCTCGCAGCGTACAATGTGACACAGATCCAAAACAATTGGTATTTCTATAAAAAGCAAACCCTTCATCTTTTTCCTAGAGTGTAAGGTTCATGAACATATGGACAATACACTTGTTGTTAAGTTAATGTTATACCCATCTCAATGATTAAAGAATGTCATAGTTTTTAATTTATGTACTTAAAATACCAAAAATCATTGTGTTGAAAAATATTTGAATTTTCAAAATGGCCGTTTCCCTTCTAAAAGCCTAGCGCTATTATCATTATTAATAATTATTATCTATTATTCCTAATATTTCGAAAACGGCGCGGTGAACATGTTTTAGCATGTTTCAGCAATGAGAGTAATAAAGGCATTTTTATGAGTTTTAAGTTTCCCCTCGGAAAGATTTTTTTCCCAGAGGTATTTCAAATTTGAAATATGTAACATTGCATAAGGCTTCAACGTTAGGATAGCAAAGAATCATGGGAAATATCACAAAATGGCGGCTTCTATGTAGCAAAATGTTCCCATTTTTAGGAACATTTATGTTCCTATTAATAGGCATGCTGCCGGACTGCATGTGTAGCGGCAACTTGAGAGTACATTTGCAAGTATTTATCATCTGAAACGAAACTTAAGTGTGTCCTTAATTAGGTAAGCATTTCCAAGCGTAACCAAGAAGATTTATTGATATGACATTCCTAACTATTCTTGGCCACATTAACATGAAGTTTGAGGATCATTCTGAATTTATGAACTTTGAAAGTCAAATAGGGTTCTCCTGGAATGTTCACTTTATGACTGGCTTAACAATCGCTGGAATAGGCGGTGTTGTAGAATCCGCATTTGGTTTTTGTGCACTTTATCACTTTAAGTATATTAAATGACAAGAAAATTAGCAAGACAAATGTATGCAGCAGGTTGAGACGTTTCTATGGTTACTTAAAACCTACTTATATTCATGCTATGAGGCGAGCTACAAAAGCAAAAGAAGATGGACAAATTATCACCTACATTAGTTTTAAACCTTCTTCAAATTACGTCGCTAACCACATTTACAATAATGGCAAGTATTATATAAATTTGTTGTTGCTAAAGATTTCAGATATAGCAAACGAGAATCTTTGTTATTTTAATCAAATTAATAGTAAAGTGTATGACGCTGTATTGGAGAGAAGAAACACGGGTTTATTCGTTCAAGAAATAAAATGGATCGCAAACATTATTATATATATAAAACAAACATTGTCTATCATATCAAAAACCTATATAAAATTAGCTGCACATGAAGTGATAACACGCATCTACTGACTAAATGTATGCGCCCGATTGTGCCAATAGAAACGCTATAAGAAGTCGAATGTGCTTCTAATATGTTAACGATTTTTTTTTCTTTCTATTCATTTGGCCTTTTTGCATATTTAACCGACAATATCTTAATCACATTCACGATAAGGCACACGCCGTTCGGCAAGAACACCTCCACACACTGAGTCACCGTTTTATGTATCACTTATTCAAATATGAGTTTCGGCGATCGCTGTAATGCGCTGAGTAATAGCTGAATACCTAACACCTACTGAGGCTACTGGAAGAGGAGCTATACATTGTCTAACACACCTCTATACCATAAGAAATATTAACGATTCCAACATAAAGTACCAGCGATAAAATTATGACATATGGTTACGCGAAGCACTGATTGACTATTCATATTTTACTTAGCTTTCCGTACATTCCTAATTATTATCTAATGCAATTAAAATGATTTAGGATTGTGTCACTTTTTAATATTATGTTTACTTGTTCCTAAACATTGCGTTACTTTTGTGTCTGCTCTCATTAGTCTATAATTCATGATAGGTATAATAGATAGCTACAAATTAAAATATGTGACTTTTATATATATTTTCTTATTGTGTTGCATCATCATCTTCAAATAATCATTACTATTACATCATAGTCATCATCATCAACACCATTCATCACCTTCTTCTTAAAAAAACATGTTCGTTGTTATTTTGACTATTATAACAAACATTAAGCAAATATTTATTTCATTATCATCATACGGTGAAATTGATTAGACTCTTCGAATATCGCTATGATCATCATAATAATATTATCATCATCATAGTTATCCTGCTCATCATATTATCCTCCTCTCCGTTGTCATCATAATCATCATCTTGCACTGTATCGCCATCGTCTAATAGTCGTCTTTCTCCGCATGACTAAATCGTTAATTCCATATCTATCATCATTATAAAAGATAATAATGATTATAAATAAAATATTTCTACGATATATTATATTTATATCCTGCTACGTGGAAGCACTTTAAAACAAAACAAGGCATGTTTGGTCGAGGAGATTTAAAGGAACATTCTTCTGTTCTTGTGGTCACGAATTAACATTTTGTATGATAGAGAAAATCAAAGAAACATTATAGTAAACATTGCTTTGATATCATGTTAGGTTTAAAGATATCAATTCCTTAAAATTCTCCAATTGTCAGAAGCAAATGGTACAGTTAGCCTATTCCATTAGTGTGATGTCAAAAAAGCAAGTCTTTCATGACAAAGTTTCTTCTAAAATTAAACAGTCTGGTTCACGCTCTCGAATGGGATGTCTCCCGTTCGGGAGATTTCTTTGTCATTATAACCCACAATGCATCTTTCCAAATCTAAATCGTTCTAAAGGAATACATAACGGTTAAATCGGTTTAAGCCAAAGGTAGGCAAACTGCATGCGAAAAATTCAAATTTGACTGGTGTAACAGAACGATCAAATTATTTTTTCCATTTTCACCAGCACAAATTTGACTTTCACCAGGGAATTTTAACGTTATTTTTTAAATTAATTCAATTTTTTTTGAAAAGCAAATAATAATTACATTTTAATCACCAGCAAAACCTCAAATTATACAGATTTGATTTTCAATATCATTTCCGACTTTGGAATTACAGAATTTGACAAGCAAAAATAATTAACGGCTGAACTTATTAGCAACAATGTAAATTATGGTCACTGCGCATGTCTAGATCTCTCAATCGGTAGATCTCCCGATCGGCAGCGTGGACCGAACTGTTAAAAATGAATTTGATTGGAAAGGTTTTCGTAATTATTGACGTGAGTTATAACATATGCTTTCCGTGTACAAGTTTTCCCTATTTGTCCATGTACCCAACAGCTTTATTCTTTAAAGGATTAGTTCAGTGGTCGAGCAATCTTATATGAAAGAGGACTTCAATGGTGATGAAAGCGTTCAAAAATCTTATTCCATTTAGGGAGATTTCCAAGTTTAAAGATCTGTCTTATCTGTGTAGAAATGACTGCTGTAGTAAGTCTACTATAGAAATTTGGCGTCTTTATCCTCACATTTTTAACAATTGTTAATGTATTTTAAAGAACATTTTTTTTCTTCACTTTTTAAAATTATTTTCCCTCGAACTTTCTCAGGTGGGACGTTATAAATAGCCTTCCAATATTCAGTTTTACAACTTTTTTGACATATCCCATGATTTTTAGGCCACAAATTTGCAGGATAAAACATGATACATAAACACAGGAATCTGAGGCTATGACATCACAACTAGTCTGATTTCAGTCGTACAAATGATATCAAACTTTTAAATTCGATCTCGTTAACCATGCATGTTAATGAAATCAGATTTTTGAATGGTTTCTTCACTATTTTGCTTCTTTTGAAGTTCTTTTTCATATAAGATAGACAAGCTTGACCCATGAACTAATCCTTGAAAATGACAATATTTGTGAAAAGAATACAAAATACTTTTTTACGCAATTCTCTCATAGCTGTTCACGTGAGTACCACAGTTATGGGCATAAGATATCAACATAGCCAGAGTCAAAAATCCTTGAACTGTAGAATGCAATATATTACGGTATTAATGCTTTGATAAAAACGTGACTTTGAATATCCGAATTTAGCTTCTTCCTCCTGGCAGTTTGATTTGGGGATGGCTGTATGTTTAAAGATGTAATTATCATTATTTGTTTCATGAACTTACCTTGGGTCTCAGCTATTGCTCGTGGATGTAGATTGATTTAAATAGACTTTGGCCTTCACTTATATTGCTTAAATGATTAGTTCACTGTTTTATATGTCCTTCTGGTGCAATATGGGCTAATAAGAGAACGAAAGTTAAGAGAAGGAAAGTTCCAGGAGGCATCTTCTTCATAGCCCTACCTTGTTTTCTTCAGGTTATATTGATTTTTCTGTCACACTTTTGTTTTAGAATGACTGGAAGAAAGTCTACTTTAAAGGAGAGTTTTCAGTTCTGCTTATTAAAATTGTTCATGTGTCCCCTTGAAGGATGCCTTTTCTAGTCGATTGTATAACGTTTAGAATTTATCAAATTGTTCACTGATTTTAAAATTTATTGCGCAAATGTCTTCAGATGTCAAATCATATCGACTGTTCTAGATTCAGTTTCACTCTCATTTAAAATACACAAAGACGTTTAGATGAGTGTTAGGTTGTGAGGTACACTTATATGTCCAATATTAAGTACTCTTAAATTGAATCTTCCTTTAAACAGAATACAAACTTTCAATGAATTCTGTTTCATTTTATTCTTGTTGATTTCGTCCCAAAGTATAAAATCAACACCGAAAATAAACATCACTTTTTGGTGGTGGACATTGAAATCGTGGTAGAAGGAAAATGTGTTACCCTGACATCCTTACCAAAGACATAGGACCCAATACAAACGTGATGCAGCAACTAATGATGGATAAAGCTACATGGGTACCACTTTGTCAAAGCTGCTTCTACTATTCCGCCCAAGGACGACAGATGATGATGATGATGATGATGATGTTGATGATGACGATGATACTAATGATGACGACGACGACAACAACGATGATGGTGATGATGATGATGATGACGACGACGACAACGACAACGACGACGACGACAATGACGATGAAGATGAAGATGATAATGACGATGATGATGATGATAAAATGAACATGATTGCACGATATACTTCACGATTTTGAATTGAAAGGATAAAAAAAACAGATAAAGTGAAGTAAATGAATGGACGGATCAGGTTTTATCTTCTGGAGTTACGCTGAAATTGTAAATACAAAACAAGTTTAACACTCTTACAATCTGACAATGGTGCATGTCTTAAGAACTCATTTAGGATATTTTGGTTATCTACTAGTAGAAGACAAAAACAAACGACTCATTTTTGTCAAATGTATTAATATCGGTTTTAGCGGTCAAACAATGATATTGCTTTCACCCACACCGTCCATGCCTGCAGATTGAATCACATTCTCCTTTATCCTCGAGTGGGCCTCCTCGAATATAACAAGAAAATTGTTGATCTTCGTTTTGATTTTATCTGGATCCGTAATGTCTTATGCATTCAAAGTATGAAAATGTATAAATTAGGACTATGTAAGATACAGTGCATGGTTACCAAACTTAATTTGAGGAACCTT
The DNA here is from genome assembly GCA_020152595.1 of Chiridota heheva. NCBI lineage: Eukaryota > Metazoa > Echinodermata > Holothuroidea > Apodida > Chiridotidae > Chiridota > Chiridota heheva. The sequence goes on from JAIGNY010002361.1 coordinate 3,229,932, forward strand.
GCAAAAAAGTCTTGTCACGCCGACCTATACCGACCGTTATTGCGTAGTGGATACGTACGCAGTATAAAGAGGAGGCAGAAATTTAGGTTTATAATTTCAGTGAATTTTACGTCGACCTATGCTAGATAACCGTTATTGCGTGGTGGATACGTACGCAGTATAAAGAAGAGGCAACATTTTTAGTTATATAAATTCAGTGCATGGTTTGACAACAACATAGACATATAGGTCGGAAGAACGATGCAATTGGTGCGCGGGAAATTGTTACTTTTGGTGGTTACAAGAGACAAAATATTAACACATAATTCAGAAAAATTACACTTTGAGAATTTGAGAAACGACAGGATATTGATGTTACGTATAATCTGATTTCATTTTCCCACACTTTAAAACTGGAATACCTTCATAAGGAAATAATGATTTCTTGTATTTATTTATTTATCATTTTGATTTACAGATATACTAAGAACAGTCTTTAAAACATGAAAATAACAAGTGTGGGTTTTGAGTTAAGGCTACAGTCAAATAAAAATATTTATTTTATTTTCTTGATGATCCTTTATTTCAGTCATTGAAAGTGAAAATGTCTTTTCACCTGAGTCAATATAAATTTTGAATGAGATGTGACTAATGTCTAAACCATTTGCCAGATTCAACTACTCCCCCTTTAAAAATTAGCTAAGTAGCCAATTTAGAATAATTCCCACATCCCAAATGTGCCAAGAATTGCATATTAACAATTAATCAAGTTTAATTTGTATGAGTATGTTTGCTACTTCCATGTCGTTAATGGCTAACACCAAAAAAAAAAAAATCTTCAATAGCCTAATCATGGTTATAAGATTATCCACAATATTGTTGAAATTCAAGTTATTCCCTAATTAACTCCCACCCACACTTGCACCGATCTGCCTATAGATACCTAGAGGAAACATAATATCAACCTATGGCGTGGTCATGTTTCACTGGGGGGGGGGGCAAGAAAATTCCCCCCCCCATAAAAAAAAAAAAAAATGCTAATGAGTAAAATGTTTGGCACATCTAACATGTGTAACGGTAGAATTGGAGATCTGTTCTATTTTGGTATGTGGACTCGTACTAGTCGAAGACTGGCATCACCGTAAAGATGGCACCGTTGATAATTGCTTAAAATCCGTTTTTCAAATCTAGGGGCGAAGCCTGGTGTCCTGATAAAGCCCCTGGAAGCCCTGCGTTTCACGTGATTTTGATTGCAGAATATTGTGTAAAATCCAGGGTCTTAGCCTTGCGTTTCTCCTAATTTTGGTAGCAGAAAAGTGCTTAAAATTGGGTCAATTTTAAAGGAACGGAGTCCCTGGAAGGCTGGAAGCCCTACATTTCTCGCGATTTGGAGAGCAGAAAACTGCTTTGTATTGTGTCAACTCCACGTTTGAAACCTGTTTAGAGGCCCAAGGGGCGAAGTCCTCGGAAGTTTTGCGTGATTTTTATAACAGAAAATTATTTAAAACTTATTTAAAATCCAGGGCGTCGAAAACCCTGCGCTTTCGATCATTTTGGTAGGAAAAAATTGCGCCAAATTGTGTCAGATCTAGTGCGAAGCCCTGGTAGGTGCCTATGGCAAATCTAGGGGCGAAGCCCTCGAAGCGCTGTGCTTTTCGTGAGTTTTGGGGAAAATTTTGCCTGAAATTGTGTTAAATCTATTGGCGAAGCCCTGGTAGGGACTCAGCCTGGGGCGAAGCCCCCGGAAATCCGCCGTTTCTTGTGATTTTGAAAGCAGAAAATTGTTTTAAAATGAAGCCTCTAAAATCCTGGAATTTCTCGCGATTTTGATGGCAGTTGCCCTTGCCCTTGCCACCACGCCACTGACAAGCACCTGGACTCAGGCCCTGCATTTTTCGCGATTTCGATAGCAGAAAAGTGAAAGTCAAACTGTCAAATCCAGGGTCGAAGACCTGGTAAGCTCGCAGGGGCGAAGCCCCGGAAGCTTGACTGTGTCTTTAGCTGGGGCCAGAGATGATTTTGATGTTTTTGATGTAAGAATAAGGTTTCGAGAAAGAAAAAAAACAGAAAAATTTACAACGTTTACGTTTACAGCGTAAATGATACAAATTGCAGAAGTTGAGAATAAAAAGTATATAAAAATATATTCTCAAGACAATTTTTGCGCCCCTGCGAGCATTCGGCGCCCTTTCAGAAAGCTTCACCGTAGGAAGTTTCCCTGTCCCCCTACCACCACGCCACTGACTTAAAAGGTATTCACCCATGACTAACACTTTAAATATTCCTTTTTCATTCGATTATTACAGCCTGGAACAACCTATGTTGCTAATGCTCATAGCCATAGCAACTTCAAGAGACTTCTTTACATGAAGTAATATTTTCTTGTCCTCTCTTATACTTCTAATTCACGTTTTTTCTCTGGCCGTGTGCACGGAGGTGTTCAGTTATACGCATTCTAGCTGTCTGGCCGTGTGCACGGAGGTGTTCAGTTATACGCATTCTAGCTGTCTAGGTGAATCTTCGAACACTATAGTAGTCATAGTGAAAACAATACTTAGAAAAATAAATTAAAACTAAGGATGGCCGTAATGATCCACCGTAGAATTAGGGGGCGTGAAAGGGGGGAGGGGAAATTTCTTAGGAAATTAGGTCCGACCGGAACGAATTTACGGCAGTCCGGTAGCATGCCTATTAATGAGAACATTTTCTACATGGAAGCCACCATTTTGTGATATTTCCCATGATCCTTTGTTATCCTAACGTTAAAGCCTTATGCAATGTTACAAAGTTCAAATTTGAAATACCTCTGGGAAAAATGTATTTGCTTGGGGAAACTTGAAACTCATAAAAACACCTTCATTACTATCATGGCTAAAACTTTTCCACTCCCATTTGATATGTTCACCACGCCGTTTTCGAAATATTAGAAATAATAGACAATAAGGTTAGGCTTTTTGGCGCAAAGCAGCCATTTTGAAAATTCAAATGTTTTTCAACACAATGATTTTTAATATTTCAAGTACATAAATTAGAAACTATGACATTTTATCGCAACATCTAAACAATATGGCTGCATGACTTAATATTCTCGTGTGTTATAAATGTTCCTATTAATAGGCATGCTGTCGGACTGTACGGGGGACAGTATTTCCTGCTTATCACTGAATGATCAATTGAAAAAACATGAAGTCCCCCATCAGTGGCGATAATTCGTAAGATCAAAACCAAACATACTTTAACTTCAAACACGCTCTTATATGACCTAAAGAACAGTGGTAATTCAAGGGTCTTTTGTCTATGTATACTCTTTCCGTCTAATTATATTTCAATTGATTTTGCAATTGAACCTAGCGACCAATGAAATTCGATACTGAAACCCTCTTCTATTTTGTTTGTAGCCAGCGGATGACATTTTCTGTAATTCTGTTTGTTTTGTATGTAATTATTTGGGTTGAAAATGTTTCAGGCATACGATTTTGAATTTAAAAATGATAAGATAGATAAAAGAAATAACGGTTGTGTGAATGGTAGCCTACCAGAAGATGTCATATTGTTGTTCAAATAGGTACAGTGTATATAGTTGCACTAACACTTTAAGTAAAAACATAATATTTGGGGAGTTATTTCAGACAAATGTTTCCGCCTAAGGATAAGGACATTATAGACTCTTATATTAAGTAATTATCTGTACGTATCGTGCTTAAGAATATATCAAGATCTTACCAAGAGCATTGGAATTAACAGCTGATCGTTACATGCACACTATTCGATAATAGTGTTCGATCTTTAAAGGCTTTCTCATGATTCTAGCTGAAATTGTTAGAAACTTTTGGTCAACTTGTGCTGTCAACAAAAGAAAATTTTCACCTATTGTCATAGATGAATTTAATTCAATCACTTAATGATTACGGATGTGTCTTTTACTTATTTCCGTTACATCATTGTTTGCTAAGAGAACTGCCAGACGTGTGAGCTACACTGGAAATGAAGACTGAAGCCAATGTCCTCAATAGAGACTTTAAGTTACCCAAGAGAATAAGGTCTTACAATTATCATAATTTTGACAAGTTTGTACGCAACCCTTTTAAAGTGTGTAGTCTTCTTTTCTACATAGAATAGAATTGCTATACAGTCATGGGCGGCTCGCCATATGAGCAAATGCACTCGCCATATGAGTATCTGCATTCGTAAATTACGAATATCTGACAGTATCTTAGATTAATTAACAAGATATCGTCAGGAGACACAGTATTCCAGCAATCCAGTGTGTGTTGAGTGTGTTCAGAATTTGAATTGTAAATCACTTTGAATATTCATGATCAGCTCACGTTTACTCCGGCGTATACAATCTAAATTTGTATATCTTAAGTCTTCGAAAACTGGTCACCCATTTCCAAATTTGCATTGTTTGTTTTATCATTGTTTTTTTAAATAGATGATACAACATGTGCATGTTCATTTTTCGTCCCAATCATATTTTCCCCTCCAGATCTCTTGCACTTGCATATGTATACAATGATATTAAAGGCCAGTTATTGTCTGTAACCAAGGAGTGTAGAAGCTCCTTGCTGTAACGTACTAGGTAAATGGAATAAAAATCCTGTTCCGATTGTTTTGATTGGTCGAAATACAATGGTTTAGTGTGCACTTACATTGATAGGCCAATCAGTATCATTTTGGAATAAATTGTACGCCGCCACATTAATAGATGGCCTTTAAATTTCCATACGGCTATATGAACGGTTGGCCATGCAAGATGATAAGTTATAAAATTCCAAGGCAAATGCAAATGTCGGAAGTATCTGCATTCGTAAATTACTAATATCTGACAGTATCTTAGATTAATTAACAATATATCGTCAAGAGACACAGTATTCCAGTGTGTGTTGAGTGTGTTCAGAATTGTTGAATCACTTTGAATATTCATAATCAGCTCACGTTTACTCCGGCGTATACAATCTAAATTTGTATATCTTAAGTCTTCGAAAACTGGTCACCCATTTCCAATTTTGCATTGTTTGTTTATTATCGTTTTCCAGCAAAACTGTTTAAAAAGTGCAACTCACATAAGTAGGTTACAACGCAAAACTCCAATTGATTTAGCAGACAGTGAGTATTATATTATAGCATTAACTGTTAAATCAATAGACTTGATCTAATTTAGTCGAAAATATACATTGCAGCTGTAGAATGCCGGTAGAACGCTGTATCACGAAGTATTTTCCAGACATGAACTTATTCAGCAATATAGGATGAATTTTCTATTCTAGGTGGCGACCAGGATAGTAAAATGAAGACAACATATGAACTGGCACACATCAAATACATAGACAAAATATTGCACAGTGATACATCCGCCAAGAATCCTATATTAATTTGCCCTATCCTTCTTTCATTAATAATAAATCATTTCAACAGTTTAAACTCGAAATATGGATACAGATCCAGCTTTGTCTTACTTTCCATAACATACAATTACTGACAACTTTTTGTAGTGTGTTATGTATACTACATCTTTTTAGAATGCTGTAAATATTCGGATCAGGAATCTATTGTTTTCAGCACTTTTGGGCATTTGAAAAATGTGACCTCGGACATCATTTTGTGTCATTTCAAGCCATGATTCATTGTTTTGGGTTTTCCAGGTTAGCTATCGTTTGTCTTTATTTCTTTTTTAGTATTTCGAGAATTTGATAACCTGAATCTTTTTGTTTCACTCCTTTTCACATCAGGCAAAATGATTTAAATATTCCATTCTGCAGCTGAAGATTCGTTTTTGAAAACATAATGCAACTGCATATTACTGTATCATGAAGTAAATCCAGACATAAACTTACTCAGCAATATCAGGTTAATTTTTCATTCTGATGAACAGATAGTAATTATGAACTTGCGTATATAAAACACCTTGCAAGGTGCTTGAAGGATTAGTTCAGTGGTCAAGCAAATCTATCTTATGTGAACACGGACTTCAAAAGAAACAAAATGGTGAAGAAATCATTCAAAAATTTTATTTCGTTAAGGAGATACCGAACTTGAAATTTTGGTATCATTTGTGTAGAACCGACTGAAATTAGACTAGTTGTGATGTCATAGCCTCAGATTCCCCAAAGTCGTTATGTATTCTTTCATATTTCGCCTGCAATTTTGAGGCTTAAAAACCATGGGGTATATGAGAAAAGTAGTCAAACTGAATCTAGTAATGGTATTTAAAATGTACCACCTGAAGAAAGTTAGAGGGAAAATAATTTAAATAGTAAAAAATTAAATAAACTTTCTTTAAAATAAATTAACAATTGCTAAGGATGTGAGGATGAGGACGCCAACTTTCCATAGTAGACTTACTACACCAGTTATTTCTACACAGATAAGACAGAGCTTGAAACTTGAATATCTCCTTAACGGAATAAGATATTTGAATGCTTTTTTCACCATTTTGTTGTTTTTGAAGTCCTCTATCATACATGTTTGAACACTAAACTTATCATTTACGGCAATTAGTAGGACCTATACCTGCGCTATGTATGTCCTGTCTTAGAGACCTGCCATTAGGTTTCGTGAAATGTAAGGTTTGTTCGGCACTTACTACACTCTAAAAAAAGGATGATCACATTTTACCGTGGTATAATCAACCATGCACCGATCCTAGCTATGGTCAAAATTGACGAATAAATTTGGACTATATATTATGGTCAAATTTGACTATATTATCAGTCAAGTCCACGCTCCCGATAGGGAGATCTCCCAATTGGAAGCTCGATACATGCGCAGTGACCATAATTTAAAATGTTGCTAATAAGTTCAGTCGTTGATTTGTTTTGCTCGTCAAATTCTCTAATTATAAAGTTGTATACTTTGGAAATGATATTGGAATTGATACTTCTGAATAATATGAGCTTTTGCTGGTGATTCAAATGTTAAAATCTGCTCTTCAAAAAATGTAGAAATCAATTTTTAAAGATTACGTTGAAATTCCCTGGTGAAAGTCAAATTTGCCGCTGGTGAAAATGGAGAAAATAATTTCATCGTTCTGTTACGCCAATCAAATTTAAATATTTCACATGCATTTTTCCTATCTTTGACTTAAACCTATTTCACCCTTATGTATTTCTTTAGAGAAATTTGAATTTGAAAAGATGCATTATGGGTTATAATGACAAGAAATCTTCCGATTGGGAGATCTCCCGATTGGGAGATCTCCCGATTGGGAGATCTCCCGATCGGAGCGTGAACCGGACTGATTAGGTCAAATTTGTTGTTCAATTTTGACCATAGTTAGGATTGGTGCATAGTTGACCATGTCATGTTCAAGTGTAACCATTTCTTTTTAGAGTTTACTGCTTAGTTATTTTTTATTATCCTTTATGACACTTTGATCCTCTCCTTATTTTATGTTGTTGATATTTTGTACAATTTTGTGGCATTAGTTAATTTTGTGGCATTAGTTATTTTTGTGGCATTAGTTAATTTTGTGGCATTAGGTAATTTTGTGGCATTAGTTAATTTTGTGGCATTAGTTAATTTTGTGGCATTAGTTAATTTTGTGGCCTTACATAATTTTCTGGCATTAGTTAATTTTATGGCATTAGATAATTTTCTGGCATTAGTTAATTTTGTGGCATTAGTTAATTTTGTGGCATTAGTTAATTTTCTGGCATCAGATAATTTTCTGGCATTAGTTAATTTTCTGGCATTAGTTAATTTTCTGGCATCAGATAATTTTCTGGCATTGGTTAATTTTATGGCATTAGTTAATTTTCTGGCATTAGTTAATTTTATGGCATTGCACCGATTAAATAAATGACATGTATTAATTTGTCCTCTCTTCATTTTAACAGTTTAAGTGATAAGAAACCATGCTGGACTCAAGTATTTGCAGAAGGTGAAATCATTCCTACTTTTGTTTTCTTTCTTTCCAAGCTTAATTTCAATGCTTTAAATTGCTATTAAGATCAGGAATCTGTCAATTTCACTTTTTTTCTTAGCATTTAAAGAATGTGATCATTTTGTTTCATTTCTTTTCAAGCAAGAAATCATCACTATACACAATCCATTTTGCGAATAAACGGATCCGTTTTTGAAAACGAATATTGTAACTGTATATTGTTGTATCGTGAGGGAATTTTAGACATGAACTTATTCATAAATATGAGATTGATTTTCCTTTCTTGTAAAGAAATACAAAATATGGATTTTTTTCGTCAGGCTTTCTTTTAAATTAGGCTTCAGCAGTTCAATGCTTTTTAGATTGCATTCTGCGGATGAATGGTTTTTTTTTGAGACAAGTGGTTGCCAAACAACAGACAAAAACAACAACAACAACAACGACCAAAAGTTGTCACTTTTTCGTTGACGGAGTTAGCAAACATGTACACGCATGTAATGCTTAAAACACCCTCTAATCAGGTACCTGTTCTGATCAGGCACGTAACCAAGGGAGGGGTGGGGTGGGGGGATCCGTAAAAGCTGCCGCTCCCCCTCCCACCTTTGCTGAATGTCGATTTTGTTTTGGAACTTTGTATTTCATTTTATTGTAACAGTTATACTTCTAAGTTTTTCCGCTTTATATATAGTTCACTCAGGTGGAAATTATATTTCATAGAGGTTGACTCTCCCCTTTAACATTTTGGCTACGTGCCTGACTATGATGAGCATCATGCAGTCATGTATGCTTTCAACGTTTCACTTTGGACCTTAAATAAGTCCCTTTGATGACGTCATAGCGAGTCTAATTGATTGATTGAATACATTTTTTCACTGTGAGATCAAATTTGCCTGCACGTTGTATTAGATAAAAAGAAACTGACAAGAAATTAAAACTTAAAATAATAAGCAATATTGCAGAAGCGAAAACAAAATGAGGAAGAAACTTATTTCCATAGTGATCCTCATGATAAATAAAGTAAATAAAATGGTACTGGAAACTTGATAACAAATAAAAACAATGAAAAACATGCAGCAATGAACTCAGTAAGACATGATTAAAATAGTAAAATGGAATAAAATCCAAGAAGAGAACAGTATGAGATGGTAAAAGGGGAATACAAAACTAATTTTAAAATAGAGCATTGATATGAAACAAAATAAGAATAAAAGATTCAAAACATAAAACAGTAAAAAAGTGAGCACACTCGCGATATTAGCACCATCGTTATCCCACGATCGAAAACACGAGTATTTACGTCTATGTTGTTTGCACTTAAAATACGTTAAATTATTTGAGAAAGAATAACAAGAAATAACTTCAAGAAAAAAGAAGGAAAAAAAGGTTTATTATCAGATTATAAGCATTTTTCATCAAAATGATTTCTGATAAGCTTAAACAGATATACAGCAGTCAATTAACATAAAACCTGCAAACAGACCGACAGGTATAAAGCTTAGCTTCCGACTGCATCGATGTATCTTGGATCGATATGCATGTGGCATATACCTGTATACTAAAACTCTATCACATACACAAGTAAACGGACAGACGGATAGACAGACGGATAGGCAGAATGAATGACATAAACAAAATTACAGAGAGAAAAACATATAGGTACTAGACACACATAAAGACTGACATATTAATGTATAATCAAACGAAAAATAATCATGTAGGTCTGATCATCGTTATCTGAAATATTCTTATCAGAAAATGTAGCTTTTATAATTGGGGGTAAATCATCGTGATTGAGAGCAATGCGTGCGACTAATTACTTTTAACAGAAACCCACACCGTCACTGCGCATGAGTCATAATTGTCAATAAATCAATTGTATTGTGCAATCTATACCAAAATTCGTGCCTAAGCATTACTCTCCAGTGCAAATTGCACCTTGCCTTGTCAACATATAGGCATAACCATAACGTTCATCAATTCAACTATGAAATTAATTATTCAAATAAGCCGTATATATACTTACCATCTGGTTTATATGATAAAGCCATCAAGGTGTGTTAAGACAACCTGTCTAATGTCTAATGCTCTCAGCCAATTCCATTAGTCCGCGTAACTCAAAACATAAAATTGTCACTATACGTTCATCCAGCATCTATTTGCACATACCCTCATCCACAGTGGATAGAAATTGCTGCAGGTTAAGCGAATATATAAAAACACGGTTTGAGGAAATTGCGGAATGAATCATCAGATTTAAACAGAAAGCAAACGCATTTGTAGAACTCAGTGCATGTATTGTTTAAAGTAGCATACGGTAGATCAATTTCTTTATTTTTTTCATCGATTTAATGCTTCATATTGAATGTTTCCGGTCTGACCGGAGAGCGTAATTAATTGGGACTCACATTCATTTAAAATAATATGTGAAAATATCTACGTATCCATGAAATTCAATATTGTGAGCATGCGTGCGTGGGTTATTGTATGTTGTTATTAGCACCGTTAGCGTTACATTCATTGTATTCATGAATGTTCCCTGGAAATGAATCCAGAATGACAATAAAGTTCATCTGGAGAATGTGAAAGAAAATAGTATGATCGAAAATCTTAAACGACGCACGTGGGAATAAAATCTTTCTCTCGAGTTTGAAAACATTAAATTTCAACAATGACATGAAAGGATTGATTGACAGACACTCACATTTTCAATTCTGTAAGCATTTTTTCAAATACCTTAGGCAATTAGACTGTTAGTGTCTGTAAAATGGTAAATTGGTGTGTTTTGACAATGAGAAAATTAAATATAGGCCTTTAACAATTTGAAAAGGTAGGATTATCTTTTGGGAACATTGGGAGTGTGCAGGGCTCTCGATAGAGTTTCTATTTCCCGCTTAGGAGGGGGAAAATTGTTAATTTAGAATTGAAGGAAAATAAGTAGGACAGTTGGAAATTTCAATAACATTTCCTGAAATTGACCATGATGTTACCCGGAAATTGAAGGTAATTTCACGGAAATTGAAGATTATTTTTTGGAAATTGAAGATAATTTCCGGGAAATTGAAAAAAAATTCAAGCAAATGAAGGAAATTTTCCGAAAAGTGAAGGAGATTTCCAAAAAATTTCGCGGAAATTGAAGAAAATTTCCCGAAAATGCAAGATTTCACAATTAATAGCAACATTTTATGAAAGCTAATAAGTGAAATTTATCACGGTAACCAGGAATTCTTTTCGAATTCTCTTCCCTTGAGAGGTCCCCCTCCTACATCCCTTGCCAGGACTAATGTTGGCAATTGCTCATCGGATTGTGCCAAATATGAATTTCGTCAGTACACTTTAAAAAAAGGAATGGCCAAATTTGACCAGTACATGGTCAACTGTACCGAACCAACCTTGGTCAAAATTGAACAACCGTGGTCAAATTTGTTCACAATATGGTAATTATGGACAAATATGACCATATTATGGTCAACTTTCTTGCTCAATTTTGACCAAAGTCAATTCGGTGCAGATTTCACCAAATTATGGTCAAAACTTGACAATTCTTTTTTTGGGGCGTATTTTTTTCATTATGTTGCGACCAGGCGGGAGGAGTTTCTTCTTGTTGATAAATAAGGTCAATAAGAGTGTTTTTATTTGTTTGATGAAAGCTTAACGGCACCACGACAACGAGGGTCAAATTGTGCCTGAGAGGTCAGATCATTCTAGAGGTAGGAAGGAAAAGAAACAGGGGGAGAATGAGAGAAATACAAGAACAAAAAGTCAGAAAGCTGTGATCGAGAGAGGAGGTGCAAGGGTGAATAAACAAAGTAGAGAGAGGGGGAGAAAGAGGAGAAATAAATATGGTTGTAGAGGGAAGCATGATGAAAAAACGAGATAATTTTATCCGGAGGGTTTTTCTGGAAGAAGTCGGCAATTCAGTTGTGGGATGCGATGGAAGCTCAGGGACGGTTGTACAGGGGGCATGCAAGGAGAACGTGATGGATTGTGAGGGTGCAATGGCAATTCTTGCAGAGGGGTTGGGGGGAGCCAATAAGGAGGTAGGAGTGAGTGAGGTGGGTGTGACCTATTCTAAGACGGGTAATATGAGCGTTGTCGATACGTTGTCGAGGTTGTGGATGGTGGGTTTGATCGAAATGGTGGGCTGGATGACGTGGAGTTTGTTATCAATTTGGGAGTTCCATGTGGTTTGCCAGAGGTCACGAACAAGGGAAGCGATAAGCGGTTTGATGTCAGAAAGGGCTTTGGGAAATGGGGTAGGGGAAGGTTGAGGGCAAGCTTAGTGGCTGCATCAGCCCTGTCATTGCCAGGGATGCCAACATGGCTGGGTATCCAGAAGAAAAGAATACTTTTCCTGCAGAGGGTGGGCGAAAGGAGTGTCCTGGAGGAGAAGGTGGGATGTGAAGTTATCCTATTTAAGATTGAGTAAAGAACGGCCTTGGAGTCGGAGAAAATGGCAAAGTGGCTGAGCGGAGAGCACTCAATAAAGTTGAGGGCGAGGAGAATGGCCTTTGCTTCGGCTGAAAAGATGGACGAGTAGTCGGGAAGTCTGCTACTGAGGGTGATGTCTTGGATGACGGTAGCAGCAGCTGTCTTGTTGCCTTTCTTGGAGCCATCAGTATAGCTGGAGGTGTAGTTTGAGAGTTGGTCTTTGATTTGGTTGTGGAGATTGATGAAGAGGTTAGGGTGGGTTTGGATTTTGTGATGAGTGGAGAGGCACAGGTGGATAAAAGGGGTGAGGGTGGGGGAATGGGGTGGCCCAAGGAGGAGAAGTGGGCCAGGAGAAGGTGTCGAGAGTGGCGGGGTTGATGCCGAGATGGAAGAGAGCTGATTTAATGCGTAAGCTAAAGGGAGGGGATAGGGTTTTAATCCTATTAAAGAGGGTGGAGAAATTGGGGTACCTAATGAGGTTGTAAACAGGGTTCTGGGTGTTGGTGAGGACTCTAAAAGATAGGAGAGACTAAGCTTTCTACATCTAAGTAGAAAGGGGGAGGGGTGGCTTCAAAGTGAAGGCAGGTGATGGGGAGGTCCTGTAGGCACCTGCACAAAGCCTAAGGGCTAAATTTTGGATGGTGTTGATGTGGTTGAGGTATGAATTGTGAGCGACACAGTAGACAATATTGCCGTAGTCTAGCTTGGCACGAATGGTGAGCCTGAAGATTTTGAGGAGAGCATGGCGGTTCGCACCCTAAGTGGTGTTGGAGAGGAGGCGGAAAAGTTAAGGGAGCTGTTGCATTTGTTTCAGGTTGGTGATGTGTTGCTTGTAGGAAAGCTTGGGTCTAGAGTTAAATCCAGGCTCTTCGTGTGTTCAACTTTAGGAATGCGATTGCCATTGAGCACGAGGTTCGGTTTGGGGTGGAGCTTGTTGAAATGACAGAAGTGCATGCAGACTGTCTTGTCTTTGGATATTATAAAACCCTTATTGTGGCACCAGACTTGCGGCTGGTTGAGGCTGAATTAGAGTTTATTTTCAACAAGAGGAAAGCTAGGGCAGGAGTAGAAGATGGTGAAGTCGTCCACGTAGAGGGTACGTTTGATGTTGGGGCCAAAGTTGTCCGCGATGTAATTAATGCTCAGGTTGAAGAGAGTGGGAGAGGGGATGCTGCATTGGGGGACGCTTTCTTCTTGGGGGTAGGGGTTGGAAAGGGTGTGGTCAATACGAACTTGGAACTGCCTGGGTGAGAGGAAGTTTTGAATAAAGATGGAAAGATAGCCTCTGAGGCCGATGGTGTGAAGTTTGCGGATAATGTAGTATTTCCAAGTAGTGTCGAAAGCTTTCTCGAGGTCGAAAAAACGGCAATATGGTATTTCTTTTTTGCAAATAATTCCCGGATAGCGGTGTCGAGGGTATTTAGTATTTAACGTAATTAAGCATTTAAGGACGGGGTGACAATATCTGTCCTCCAGATAGGGGGAAAGGAGTGTGAGGACCAAATGTGGTTGAGGATGGTGAGTAGGGTAGTGGTGGCCTTGTTAGGGGGCGTTTCAGGAACTGGTAGGGGATGTTAGCTGGGCCCTTGGAAGTGCAGACAGCGTCGTGGATGGCTTGGTTTAATTCAGAAAGGGTGAGATGGGTGTTGTAGTTCTCGGATTTGTCGGAGGGAAAGGTGATACACCGGGCTTCATCGCAAGCTTTTTTGGTTTTGAAAGCATTGAGGTAGTTGGCAGAGGACGAGATGTTGCTGAAAGAGGCGGCGAGGTGGTTAACGATGCCTTTTTTCACTGTGAGAAGGTCACCATTCCAGGAGAGATTGGAGACTTGCCCACCCTGCCGTAGAAGCTGTTAACCATTCTCCAAATCTTCTTAGTGGGGGTGTTGGTGGTGAGAGAAGAGATAAAGTTGTTCCAAGTGTTGGTTTTACTGTTCTTGATAGTTCACCTGGCCTAGGCACGGCTGATGCGAAAAAGGTTGAGGTTGTGGGTGGTCAGGCTAGTTTTGAAGTTCCTGAGGGCCCTTTTTCTGTTCTTGACGGCGGTTTTGCAGTCATCAAAGAACCAGGGATTAGGGGTGGTTAGGGGTTTGGAGGTTCAGGGATATTACTGAAGTTTGACATGGGATCCTCACCCTCGAGGAGATGGGGGGGGGGAGAGGTGTGAGTCACAGAGGGTTTCGAAAAGGGGCCAGTCAGCCTTCTCGAGGTTCCAACTGGGGGTGTAGTCAGTGGGGGTTTGAAGGTTGGAGTTTATAAGAAGAGGGTAATGGTCACTACCACAGATATCAGCAGTGACTCTCCAGCTAAGAACAAGGAGGAGGTTGGGCTAACAGATAGACGAGTCAATACAGATAAGGGAGTCTGTGGCAGGGTGAAGGTAGGTCGGGGAGTTAGTGTTGAGCAAGGAGAGGCTGTGCTGCCGAAGAGTGTTTTCGATGAGTTTGCCTCTGGGAGTGGTGGTTATAGAGCCCGACAGAGGGTTGTGGGCGTTGAAGTCACCAAGAAGGATGAAGGGGGAGGGAAACTGAGAGATGAGGTTGTTAAGGCTGGTTGGCTGAATTTTGGCGTTGGGGGGGGGGGAGGGGGGAGATAGATATTGCAAAGTGGAGGGAAATAGACATACAGATGGCCTGAAGGTCGGTGCGCACATGAATAGGGCTGTGTGGGATATCATGTCTAACGAGAATAGAGACGCCCCCACAGGTCCTGTCGGCGTCCACTTGATGCTTGTGATAGCAAGCGAACTTGTAGAGGGAAAAATGGTGAGTGGTTTACAAGAAGATTTTTTGTAGGCAGAAGACGACCGGGTTAAAGGTGGTGGCCAGAAGGACAATTTCTTCAGAATTGGCCTTAAGGCTCCTTATATTCCATTGTATAATGTTATGAATGTTATTGTTATTGTTTATGTTGCACGCCATAAGGAGGTAGGGGGCTATCTTGAGGAAGATCTGTTGGGTCTGCATTGGCTTATTTTTCCTTTGGATCTGTCCCTGTTTCTTTGGGAACGGTTGTTTTTGAAAGTTGGACAAAAAGTATGTTCGGTAATCGAACAATCCATGTCTTCCGTGTCATATGTGTAGGTTTGGATGGTGGACTGTTTGTTGATTGGTTGTTTCTTGGTTTGTTGTTTGTTGATTGGATAATTGTTAGCCAGGTTGGCTTATCTTTGATGTTTGATGGCATTAGAGGTATTGGGGTAAGGGATGGCGGGAGTCTTAGAGGAGGAAGGAAGGTTGGGGAGAGAAGTAGTGGTGGTGGAGGTGGTTTGGGTAATGGATGTGGTTGGGTTGTTGGCAATGGTGATGGGCTTAGGACTGGGTAAAAAGAGCCAGGTGAGGTCTCTTTGGGTATGTGAGTCAGTTAGGGGAGGGGGGGGGGGCGATATTGGTGTCGAGTAGGATGGTTTAGCGTGGAGTGAAGCAAAAAAATTGCTTTCTGGCCTCCGGGTAAGTGATGCTGGGAGTAAGGGTTGTGAGTTTGATTATTTGTTTTTCTTGAAGCCAGGTGGGGAAGTCTTTTGAGAAGGAGGAATGGTTAGCTGGATGAGTACCGTCGCAATTGGAGCAGTGTGGGGTGCTGGTGCAGGAAGTATTGTCATGGTCCAGGGCTCCACAGTTGCCACAGCGCGCTTTGCTGCGGCAGGACTTTTTACCATGGCCATACCTTTGGCACTTATGACAACGGCGGGGGTTCGGAATATAAGGGGTGACGAGGATTCTCAGGTAGCCAGCAGTGATGTGGGTGGGGAGAGTTGGTGTGGAAAACATTAGGAAGATGGAATTGGTAGGTGTTTTGGCACCGTCTCTCTTGAGGACGAGACGGCAGGCTTCAGAAACGTGTTGATTTGCAAACTCCTCTACGAGGTCTTCATCGGTCAGGTAGGCCAGGTCTCTGGTTCTGACCACACTTTTGCTGAAGTTTAGGGAACGGTGGGGGTGACTGTAACGTCAATACCGGTATTGGCTGGGGTTTGGTGGTGAGGAGGGTGGTGGCTTGAGTGTCTCTGGTGCAGTGCACCAGGAGATCGCCGAATCTGAGGGTGGAGACCTTGGGGAGGGTACCGACAAGGCCTTGAAGCGCTTTGTGAATCAAAAAAGGGGAAACTTTTTTTAAACTTTTTTGTTTATTGGTGGCCTGTATTATTATAATTTTGGGGATTGGGGCTGAATAATGGTCAATAGAGGTAACAGGTGGATCACGGGGAGGGGAGGGGGTCAAGACAGAAGCGTTCCGTCATGATGAAGAAAAAACCAAGGGCCGAGAGACCCGAGGCAACTAGAAAGAAAACAAATCGCGGAACTACTATAGAAGAAGCGCTGTAAGGCGCGAAAGTCTGGGCAGAACGGAAGGGAAAAAACAAAAGAAACTATCTCACCGAAAACAGATGCCCATCCACATAGAGAGAATCCCGGAAAATGAAGATATCAAACAAAATTCAGGTGGTAAAGTCCAAGGTGAAATGAAACGGAATGAACAGTTGGAGAGCATAGAACAGAAGTCACGTCGCTCTCAACACGCTGGTTGTCATAAAAATTAGACCAGTCAATAAGAGACAAAATTTTATCAATACTGTTTCAATATATAGGCCTACCCCAAAAATGTCTCCGATGATTTAGAAAGATCAGTGAATTTTGAAAGAAATACATTGTTTTGGAATTGCAAGTATGACATCACACTGTATATGTCACTTTTGAACGCACTGATTTGCTGATGAAATCAAATGTAATAGGCCTAACTCCAAAACGCACTAAGCTCTCCACATGGACATAAAATACCATGGACTGTTGACATTAAACGTCACGGTTGCACCCACACACCCCCCACCCTCCCCTCCCTCCCCCGCACCCACTCCCTCACACACACAGTCTTTTAAAAACGGGGACTCCTTCAGTTTTAGGCATAACTTGGGGTTTTTCATCAGAATAAACATAATTGAGATTTAAAAATAAATATTGCAATTATTTCTATGAACATTATATCTTAGTATGAGATTTACCATACTAAGCGGGACATCCAGCACTAATGTCAGAAGCACAGTAATCGTGGACATCGACGTGTGTGCAGTATCTCCAACCGTGAACACAAAAAGTGGAGCTGTTTACTAATATTAATGAATGGTAAGATGACATGCTACCATCCACACGATATATACCAAACATACGCCCGATTTAAATTTCCACTGTGGACATTCTTCAAAATTGCATGAGACTTGGACACTCTACTAAGAGGGGTGTTCAAGTCTCATGTCTATGGATAGCCGGTGTTATTATCTTTG